>JACDJE010000020.1:2072806-2172813 GCA_016647715.1 Pavo muticus
CCCCCTTTTTTTTTTAATATCTGAAAAAAATGCAAGCAAAACCAAAACAGATCTTGGACTTAATTTGGGGGTATGAAGATGTGAAATACCTGACAGTTATGGCATCCTTTGGTTTATGAAGACATATAAAATGCTAGTGGTCTTTCTACCCTTTCAGTTGCTCATAGGATGTTTACCTTTGCCTCTTGGAATTGCCAAATCAAGTGGTGTTAGAAATCCTTTCTCTGCCATTAAGTGTAAGAGGGAAAAATCGTGTATAAACTTATGTAAAGTAACAGACTGAACTTATGTTTTCAAACTCTTTTGGACTTCTCTTCAAATCATTTCCATTTGTGCTCAAAGTTTCTGTGACATAATGCCACAGCGGTCTACAATAAATTAACCTCCGGAGTTGAACTTTATCTGTTTCAGATTATAGTCAGAGATTTTAACCTCTGAGCCTCTGAAATGAGTGCTGACCTTTTGCCTGACAATCTTCCCTGAAATGAGCTCTGTATTCTTAGGTATGACTCTCTTCAGTAAGTTTGGAAAATGCTCAGTAGAAGAATTTTGTTCATAATTTCTAATTTTAAGATAACTATAATGAGCAGAACATTAAAGAAATTTTGATCTGACCCAATAGGAGATGTGGGGAATTCATTTTTGGAAAACAAAAAAATTACTGATATGAAGGACTCTTAATATACAGTGACTTGCATTTCAAGACAGAAATGAAATCCATGTAGCTTGTTCAGAAAGTATGACTTCTGCTACAGAGTAATTAAGCTAAATGTTACTTATGTGTAGTGTGAAAATACTAGCTTTCTGCTTGGATTAAGTTCATTATTCAGATCAATCACATATACCCATGATTCTCATAGAATTAGTGGGAGCTGGAATATGTCAGGGTAGATGGCCACAACATGTCTGCTGTGGCATGACCTCATTGAGGCTAATGGAGAGGTATCAGGCTGTAGGAGCTCTGAATTAGGATAACAAGAGAAAAAAATGCAGCAGTGTTAAACACAAAAGGCCGATTATCAGAGTTGGAGATAGTCATAAACAGTCTCTCCATGGTTGTAGCCCAAGTGAGGATCATTAGCTACCTGCTTTTATTACTGGACCCATTTCTATGTTAGATTTTAGACCTAGAGCACATTTGCTTTCTTTCTCTGAAGTCAGTGAGATCTTTACTGTTGATTTTTGTGAGATCTATGGTTAGATGTCAGTAGTACAATTCATACCTCTCCCATAGGCTTTTCATAGATGTCTTCTTGCCATTGCTCAGCCTTTGTTTGAATAGCGTCTCGCTGGAGGGCTTCCAACACCTTCTTGGGAGTAACAAAGCCATATTGTGCTTCAAGCAAAGCCAAGTCAATTTTTTCAGCCTTAAGTATTCCTATAACTTCATCTTGAGCCTGCAGAAAGACAGTGTAAGTTTTCATTTTGTTAAAACCGCATTTGTATATTTACAGGTTAGTTGGATGCTTTCTACTTTTGGTTTTAAGGAAACAGAAGAACTTTTTGAAGAAAGCTACATCTATAAAATGCCCCAAGATAGTAACATGAAGACAGTTAAAGCATGAGGGAAGCACTGGTGTTTTTATTTTGTGAGTCGTGCATAAAGAACAGGATTTTCAGAATCTTCACTGGTGCTTAATTACTTCATTAGCAGTGAGGTTGAAATGCCATGTCAAGAGCAGCTTGTACTGGAAAAAATGTGACTCATGGCATTAGAAGCTGATTTTTACTTTTTTATTTTTAGTGAGTTATTAGCATGGTTCTGGAAGCCTAGACGTGTGTGGATGGTTTGGGTATGGTGGTGGCTTTTGTAGTCTAAGCCAGCCTGGAGTAGTCTGCTTTTGTCATTGCACTGAGAGTGTTTGAGTGCTGAGTGTGGGGAAGTATATGGTGCAGGGGATGTGACCTTTCACAAAACACATTCCAAAACCATGCAATAATGGCAGTTCTTTAAAACAAGATTGATTGCCTGCAAAGCTGGCAGTTGGGGCCTTAGTGCATGGATATGTATGTATGCATGCATACATGTATGAGACAGTGCCTTCTGTACTTAGAGATATGTAGATGTGCACACACTTGTGAATGTGCCCTCAATCTTTCCTACAAGAAAGACATTAAGGCCTTGGAACGTGTCCAGAGAAGGGCAGCAAGACTGGTGAGGGGTCTGGAGCACAAGTCTTATGAGGAGCAGCTGAGGGAGTTTAGTCTGGAGAAGAAGAGGCTCAGGGGAGACCTTATTGCACTCTACAACTTCCTGAAGGGAGGTTGTGATGAGGAGGGGTTTGGCCTCTTCTCCCAGGCAACAAACAGGACCCAAGGAAATGGACATAAGTTGTACCAAAGGAGGTTTAGATTAGACATAAGGAAAAACTTTTTCTCTCAGAGAGTGGTCAGGCACTGGAATGGCCTGCCCAGGGAGGTGGTGGAGTCTCCGTCCCTGGCAGTGTTCAAGAGGCATCTGGATGAGGAGCTACGAGATACGGTTTAGTGGCTTGTGGTAGCAATGGTGATGGGAGGACAGTTGGACTAGATGATCTTGTAGGTCCTTTCCAACCTTGTGATTCTATGATTCTATGAATCAACTTTGCAGCATCATTTCTTGGAAGTAATTGCTTTAATGGCATTCTCAATTTGCACATGCATGCTAAAGAAAAAAGCATTTTAAAAGGTGAGGATTAACATTAAGTTGTATTATCTGGTGCCCCAAAATAGTGTCATTTTAAAATGTATAACCTAAAAATGAGCATTGTACTTTTCCTTTTTTAATGTCACTGCACTTTTTCTTAATCTGACAAAATATCTGATGGCATTCTGTTCCCAAAGAACAGACTCAATATGCAGGTGCATTCTCAATATGTTCTTCCGTGTATGTATTTCAGAACTGGTTTTAGAAGCTGGCAGATGGACGTAACTTCTTCCTATTTCACAGCATTGCTCTAAGTCCATGCTGGACTGTATGTCTGCAGTATTTGAAATGGTCTGTAGATGCTCTGCTCTTTAACAACAAAACACTTCTTTGTTCTGAAGTTACGAACTGAGAGATGTGAAGTTGGAGGAGACAGAATACTTCCTGTAAATATTGTACTAATTGTCTGGAAGTCTCACTTCCAGAGATTGTGTTGTTTTGTGGTGATATCTGCTTATCTGAATGTTTCCTCTGGGGGACAAACTGGCTCAGGTGACCACCTGCCCCAGGCTGTACCCAGCTGCTTCTCATGGGAAGACATTGTCCCCCACCTCCATGACAATGACACAACCACATCACTGTCTCAAACATCGCTTGCAACACCTCAGTTAAAAACAAAACCAAGGACAGGCTAATCCTAGAAGGGAGGGGATTGGAAAGTGAGGTGTGTTAGCATCAATTTTGCTCTGACTGCTGTTGGAAGGAACACTCCTATTTCTCTATTTGTGACTGTGCTTTAAAAAGAGGAAAAAATCCATTTCTAATCAGTGTCACAGCCGAAAAAAAGCTAAAAGAGCAATCTTTGTGCACCTTAAATGGTCCAGAATGTGAGAGGGTTATGGCACTTAACTTTGAAACTTAATTATGTCTGGATTGTCAGCTGATCTTTAGAGATTTGACTTGGCATTACTGGAGGTGGAAAATCAGGAATAAAAAATGACTTCCCTCTTTTTTTCATTTGTAATGCTTTCTTTAGAATGTCGGACACAATTTGAAATTTTCCTATCAGGCTCATTGTTTTCCAGTTTCTCATTTCATTTTGTTCCAGTTTTAAATCTTGTGAGTTGAATTGAACGTGGGTAATATAAATAAATAAATGTATATGTATGGATGCGTATGTATTTCTCTTGTGGAAAAAGAGGACGCTTTTGGAGGAGTGTATGACATCTGAATTTTAATCTAAATTTAGAGAGGGCAAGTGAGCACCCCCAGAGACTGGTGTATCTGCCAAAAAGCACTCATATAGCATGTGTGTTCCATTAAACATTTCTATTAGCATGTATTATGTAAATATACCTGCATATGTTAAGGAGGAAACTACCAAGGTGCTATCTAGGCAATAAACTCTGAAACAATGTGCTACAGCCATTGAAGCTACTTTGGATGCTTGCTTGTCTCTCTTGTAAGCTCTTTAAAGTGGCTGTCACTTTTTCTTTGCAATTGTCCATTGCAGAAGTATCTCCTCTTTTCTCACTGGAAATCTGGGTCCCAGTTCCTGAAATTATGTTTGGCCTCCTGGCATCATTGGCTGCTTGGCAGCTGACTTTTTCCAGATCGAAAAATTCACTTTCTTCAAAATCTGGTATGATGCAGGTTAACTGCATGTTCTGCCTATTATGGGAAATAAAAGGGATATTTTGATTTGCTAACAAAAGTTGTTAGAAAGCTGTTGAGTGAGTTACTTCTGGTGAGTCGGCATGTACTGATTGTTTTGTAATAATACTCATGACTTCATAGGAGAAGGAAGATAATAAGTAATTAAGTAACATATCTTAAGGTCTCTACAATTTCCTCCATATAGTTTTTACGCTACAAATACTTTGTAATCAAAATACTTACAATAGAGCAGCATAACAGGAAAGTTTTGCAAGTTCTCTGCTTTGAGAATGACACGATTGTATACAGTGGATCGTGAGCGTTTTAGTGTTATACAACACACTGTGAATCAATTTTATTTGCATTTAGGAGAATAACATCTTTTCATGTTGATAACTATTATGATTATCTGGATAATGTGTAGTTTTACATGCTTTGTAGTTTATATTAGTCCCACTCCACCACACTAGATAGGATGTTTCCTTAATAGGAAAGCTGCATGTGTTTGCAGTAAAGTGCAGAGGGAAAAAAAAATACTTTTTAAGCTTGGAATACAAAATAAGACAATAAGTCACCTGTAATTCACCCTCAAGGACACTAAGAAGAAATAGCAGATCATCACGAGAGAGGTCCTCTCTTTTCTTGAAAGAACTTCCTTGCTTTTTCTCAGCCTTAGGGCTTCTTATGATGGTGCTGGGATGGGGCACATCATCCTTCTCCTTTGGCCTTCTTTGCACGTTCCCTTTCCCACTGTTACCTGTCTCTTCTTTATGGTGGCCTTTTGGCCTCTGTTGGCACGGCTTTGGTCTGGTTGGGCTTTCTGCACTGTTACTTCTGGAACGCATGGTTTTTCTCTCTGAAGCTGAAGGAAAGTGGGGAATAAAAGTTTTAACTTATAGAGAATATAAAAATCTTATGCTAATTTATGGTGGTGTCCTTCCCTCCAGACTGGTAGTTTCCCCTCCCACACTGGGCTCCTTGTCTTTAGAAAGGAGCTGACAGCCTCACATGAACCAACAGGACTGAACTGTCATCTTTACTGGGTGTCAAGTGGCAGTGAAGGGAGACTTACTTCGTCCTGTATGTCTGGAAAAATCTCATCGCTAACACTTGCAAAGGCAGCACCTTAGCAGCAGTACTGCACGCATCACTGCAGACCAGATTTCCCATCTGAGGGACAGTGTGTGCTGTCTGCCTTTCAGGGAGGTCCTTCTGTGATAGAGCAAACTAAGCTTTAGAACGTTTTCATTGGGAAGATCTTTCTGTTCATAGTTCCCTTATGGGATAGCTGTGTTTTGTTTTTCATTCTCTTTCCAAGGGAGAACACAAAAGCAGTCCTCCACTACTATGAGTTATGCAGTTGTGTTCCTCGTAGTTCATGAAGCATAGAGGTTAGTATATCCAGACTGTAAGGCAGGAGCCTCACCATATCCCTCATTCCCCAGTAATCACAATGCTTCCCTGTTAACTATGCAGTTTGAAGTCTCCCTGCTTCTTTAGTGCTACACTTTGCGGCCATCATACAAGTGTTAGCACCTCACCACCAAGGGAAGCTTAGCCTAGCTTGTCCCCTTTGAAGTGCCACTGTTACATAAATATTCTGTAATGCCTGTGCAGACAAATTACTAATGCTGTATAAATATTGATTAACCTCAGGAACTCTGTTTTGCTTATCACCGCTACGATTAAGGTATGAATGGATTATAATCCACCTCTACAGAAAAACTGTGGTGTGGTCATGGATACAGTTTAGCAGACAAAAGCCCAATCGTGCAATGGGGAGGGGGAATTATGCACATTCCAAATACAGATAAAGCACATTTTTTCGTATTACAGTGTGAAGCCAATTGCTGGCAGTTGTATTGGTGAAAGCTTATTGGTTATTACTTTGCAAAAGAACAAGGAAAGAATGGCTTGAGCTCAACGGCAACTGTTTGACTTGAAGTGTTGATTTTCTCCAGAAAATTGTTATGACCTATGGGGGGCAAGAAATTATTGTGCTGCTGCTTTTTGGCCATACAGATCTGTGGCTGATAAAGTTCTTCCAGAGCTATCCCTTCAGCCAGGTTCTCAATCTAAATCTTGAACTACACTCTACAGCTACACTCTTTAACCATGGCAATTTTCCACTGACTGCTATAAGCACATCCTTTTGCAAGAACAGAGGAAGGGGAAGATGCTTTTGGTTTGGTATGAATGATGCTTGAAAGCAGGAAAAAAATATCAAAAACATTATAGAGAAAGCAAATGAAATTTCTTTTAATACTGAAGGAAACCTCTTCTAGTCTAAAACAGAATAGCTTGTCTTTCATGAGAGAACATGTTTCTCCTAGTGTCCAAAAACCAAGGTGTGTCAGAGTTGTGTGACGTTGAGCACTGGATACCTGTTTGATGAAGCTCTGCTTCAGCAATCTCACATTGGGATGGTACTTACTAGATTTGCCAGAAAAGTTGATATAATTCCTGAAGGGTACTACCTGTTCAAATCTTAACGCTTGCAATCCACATTTGTCTACACAACGAGTGCTAACATTTAGTACTTTGGTACCATGGCAAAAATGGTCACATTTGTTTCTAAAACAGCAGTTCAGTCAAAACCCCTTGACTGAAAACATAGAATATTTTTAGAATATTTTGGGAAATTGCAGCATCAATGCATCTGAAGTGATGGGAGATATGAAGGTCTTGTCTTTCCTAAAGGTCTTTTCAAATCTAAATTTTATGATTTAGTTTACTTCTTTCACTGAGGTCTGCTTATTTGGCTTGTTCATTTTTTGTATCTTGCTTGCAGAATCTTGCTACTTTGGAACATGACTGTTGATTTCCTTTCAGTTCGAGTGCTACATGTCTGCTTGGTTTTCGCATGTGGGTTAATGGCTAGTGGTTGTAGCATCAGAGCCATAAGCTGTGAGTTTAATCAGGTAACCTGAACTCACATTAAGCTTGTCCACGCTCTTTGATGATACAGGCACAGGATGCAATGAAACATGTAAATAGCCCGAGAAGTCCTTCCATTTTTTCCCTTCGTGTGCCAGGTGCAACAGCAGGCTTGATTGGACATCAAGCTGTCAGACTTGTGACCAGTGTCAATATGGCATTCTTCACTGAAGGGAATTGGAACAGATGCATAACAAAGAGATTCTTACTTTTCCAAGTTTCTTTTTTCAGTTGGCTGCACTGGAAACAGAATCCTGAACTTGAAAGGGCACAAATCTCAGCAATCCCGATAAGATGGACATCTGCCCCCTGTTATTTTCTTATGTTTTATACATTCTCTTGGCTTCAAAGCCACATGCTATGCACAGTTTTCACAGCTGAGGAGGTCTTGTGGTGACTCTTTTGAGCCTGTTGTGCCTGCTCCTTGATCAGGTAGATCAGTCCTTATTACACTGACAAAGGGCACTCGGTGCCTGGGAAGGTCAGCCAGCCTGCTGATTAGGTCACCCTCCTACAGAGTTGGTGCCTTTGCAGAAACCCAAAGGGGATTTTTCTTTTCTTGTTGAGCAGCCATTACCTGCACTTAATTTGCATTTTGTTCTGGCATTTCTGAATGCCAGGGTCTACTATTAAACCTGCTAATGCAAATGTTTGTCAGATTTAGCAATTAACACAAATGATTAAAGAGTGAAGTGGCATACTAAATGTATGCTTTAAGCACTTTTTTTATTATTATTTGAATATACCTGACAAAAGAGACACAAACAGTCTGGTATTTGTAGGCTGCCTTATTGCTACACTCCTTATTTATTGATTTATTTAGGCTTTCTTATTACCTGTACATTGACTGGCATTCTTACTGTCTGTAGTGCTGCGTGCTTACATAGTAATGATAGTACTAATAATGTGTTCAAAGGATACAGATACGACACATTTGGAGGAGGGTGGAATATTTCTTGTTTGCTCAATGGATACTTAATAATTTGAATTTATATTTGATTTAAAACAAAGAAGATGTCAAATACCCATTCTTTTCCGTTCTGAATTAGAAGCTATTGTACTTGAGGCTGTCTGCATGTTGTCTGATGGTAGTGCACCTTTAAATTGTGAGCCTCCATAGATGTAGCACTGTCTAAGGGACTAACAAAGTGTTCCTGACAGTTCAGGCAGATTACTGCTGCCCTCACACCAAGGTAGAGAAATGATCACTTGTAGTCCATAGGATGCTCGTTTTCTGTAAGGTTATTAACCCCTGGAATGGCCCTAATGTAACACTGAGAGTGGAAGCAGTGTCATTTGAAATTTTCTAGCTGTGCGTTTTGGCAGATTGAGTTATCCTATCTGAACAACTCTTCCCATGAACTTGAATAGTAATGAAGAGAAAATTCTTTATTTTTTTGGAAGGTGAAAATGTTAATAGGGTCTTAAAATTTTGGGGTTGTCTCATGACACCCAAAAAAAAAGTATTTCATCCCTCTTGAGCCCTCAAGATCAGCTTAATGAGTATAAAATTTCCTTCTTGCCTATCTGCATGTCAGTCAGTTTTCATTATAAATCAGGTATTGATGGGGTTTGCATACAAGAAAGGTAGCTTGCAAAAAAGGGTTAAGGAAGTGTTCTTTTCTGTAACAGTGGTTGTAGTTCATGAACAGAGTCTCTGTGGTTTCTCCTTGAGTGTGAGATGCTGCATTTTGTGGCAAACTCTTGTATGAAAATTAACTTAAGACCAGTTTCTGTGTACCACCAAAAAGGATAGCAATATAGAGTACCTACAGAAAAAAAAGTCAATAGCTTCTAAGAAGGAAGAAAGTAAATGAGAAGATTTGGTTGAGCCTTCACCTATGATCTGGATCAAATAATATACACCTGGGATTGTAGCTACAGGAACAGAAGAAAAAAAGATACATATCAGCTTTCTCATATGTTTAGAATGTGGTCTGGTTGCATCAAAATAAATGAAGATTGAAAGAGACCATCCTGATCACAAAGTCACACCTCCTAACATCATAAACAATCATGTGCTGGGTATTTAATTCAGATGAGTCCCTGGACTGGACCTCAGAACTGTGTGCTTGTACTCTCTCTGCCACAGGATGCTCTAACAAACCGACTTTTAGCTGTGTTTTTTGAACTTTACTGCCTGTAAGTGTGCTGAGGTCAATATTCTGCTGTACTGTTTTTTGAGTCCTGATACAGGTTGTCTGTTTTACTGAAGAGTTTGCAGCAGTATCTTGCTTGATGTCACAAGGTGATTTCCAGGCTTGCCAGATTCAGTGCAGCTTGGTAGACTGGTCCCAGTTTCAAAATGGAGCAAGGGTGGCTTACACTGAAACATTTTGGTAAGCCAAATTATTGCAAGCAACATTCTCAGCAAAATTTGAATCTATTCATAGCATTCGTTTTTTTGTTCTTTTTATAGTTTGTTTCTCATTCTATTTTCTAAAGAGCTTGCTCATCTCTGAACGTCTATGCTGTCTTCCTGCATATAAAGGAAACATTTTCTCTTAGCAATGAGCAACTAATCTGAGGGATGAAAATATACTTTCCTGAAGAGCCAGATGATTAAATGACCAAATGTTTCTATGATGTTAACTTGGTCTCCACCCTCTCAATCATATTCTGAAGGAGATGAAACTGCGTTTGTCTCTTTGGCAGCAGCGAACAAGCAGGTGGTTCAGAAATCCTTGCACTTTTGTGGGAAAAACTGAAATATCCTTCAGAGATGACTTCACCACAGACATCGAAGGGTTTTAAGAGGCATCCATTATTTTTCCATCTATTTTTCCCCTTACTATTTTCTCTTTAGGTAGTGATTGACTTATGAGCTAAGAAAATCCCTCACAGGACCAAATCATTTCTTAATCCCAGGGTAAGGATCCTGAATAGTTGAGAAATTTCTTTTTCTTCCAGAAATCTGTGACTAAGCAAGGAATTATGTCTTTCTGTTTTTTAACATCTCTTAAAGTGATATAATAACGCTTTTGATTTGCTGAAATATATAGGGCCTCTACCAACAGACTGACCTTTAGGACTGAAGAGATTATTGCTCAGTATGTCAGTGTTATGGGAGAGCACAAAAGCACATCTTCTCTTTCGGAAAGAGATATGGGACCCTCTTTCCATCACTGTGAATGTGCTTTTAAGCACTCACCTTATTTGTTACAGAACATTTCTTGCATTCTCATGTGGAAAAGCTGCTGTGAAGCATCATGTTCAGCTTGGTGCACCATGTAACTGTCTAGGACAAATTAATCTGCTGTCCCCATTCTCTTGCCTTCTTGAGTGGCCATGTGCCAGGTATTGTGCAGGCAGAGGAAGGGGCTTTTGGCAAGTGGCCACATCCTGTGTTCTGCCAGAGAAAGCAGTAGGTTTGTCTTGTTCTCTTTCTGTAGTTCTGGTGTGGCCTATGGGCAAGCTATTGAACCATGCTGAGCAACAAGAAGAAATGAAAACATCATCTTATTAATTGGAATCCCAGAATCTGGCCGTCTCATGGCATCACTGAGCCTTTTCTGAAACTGATGCTTTCTGACAGAATGTGTTTCTTAGTTTTTGCAACTTTCAAGTGGAGAATGCAGAGCTTTGTGGTAGTTTGGCACTACTTCCAAAGATACAGCCCTTCCTTTTGGGCAGTCTGTTTTAGCATTTTCCTTGAAAACCATTTGCAGTGGCATCTATCCAGAAGCTTGTTCTGTTGTAGCAAGGCTGATTATCTCATCGGGACTGTGCTCTTATTCATAGTAGACTCTTGTGCTGTTTTGGTGCGTGTGCTGGGCAATAAATGAGAAGAGACTTCTTTCCTGTAACGAGTTCTTCACCCAAGGACTCTGGAATAAATACACGTTTCCATCTTGGCATGGAAATTGCAAGATTAAACTGCTTTTCTGGGAAAACTGATGAAGGAGTGCTTACCTGCTTAGCCTGATCCATCTGCTGGCATGTAGAGTCACAGGGAGTCAAGTGGGAGGAAGACAGAATAGATTAGAAGTCTGTTTTCCTCTCATGGAATCTTTTCAAATCTTGGTCTTTGAAGCCCTCAGGAGTCCTGAAGGAACAGTGCTGTCATTGTTCAGAAAAGGAATTACTCAGATGGGAAGAAAATCTGGATTCAGCAGAGGACGTAAACACTCCCAGATAGGAAAAGTGCATGGGTGAAAGCTGGATGTCATTTTTCTGTTCATCATGGCTTATGCTCTCTTGACCACGAGTTAGGTTTCTCATCCCCTGGAGTTACGAAGCCTGTTCTGAGGAGGTAAGATGCCATTTGGAGAATTGTCATGTTAGTTACTTTGTTGATGGCAAAGGTACTGTACAACTTCCACCACCTCTTGTCTCATTTCCATTCCAATCATGCGGCATTTTGCACATATGCAGTGATTGGACTCCATGTTGTATTACGTAAAACTTCTTTGACAAAATGGAGTGGTTGCTTTGAAATGACAAAGACTTGGTTTCCACACGGGTTCCAGTTTGGAAAGCAGTGCTTTGAGAATGTTTTCTGACATGGGCTGAACTCCGTTTGTCATAGGTTGTAGCCTGGCACATGCTCCCAGTGTAGCTAATAGGCAAAGGCACTCCCATCACTTTCTGCTCTTGCTAAACCCTTAATCTGTCTCTTCCACAGGCTCTTTGTGAATGCAGTTCTCCTAGTTTGATGTCCAACGTATTGCAAAGTTGATGGTAGTCTTGGAAAATGACAGTATATGTATCACTTTATACACAGACAGCTTTTGTAGAAATGGATTAGACACAGTGGATTTGTTGGAGGTGATTTATCTTCTCCGTGAGGCACTACACATACCACAAGGGCAGAACGTGCAGATCAGGTTTTAGTTTTAGTGGAAGGATGACTGTGGACTGTGGACCTTGAATGTGCTGTTGCAGTGAGACAGCGCTAATATAGTTCCACAATTTCATGGGTTCAAAAGTTTGAGGAGGAATCTAGAATAAAAGTAAAACAGCTAGATTTTCTTCAGTTTTCTGCTTCTGGGAATTGAGAGTTGTGGGGAATTTTATGCAATTACACTGAATGATTAACTGAGTGATTAACATGGGGGACTTTTTCTCTGTTTGTTTGCTTGGGTTTCATTATTTTTTCTTTGTAAAGTAAAATGTTCAACATTTGTCTCTTAATTAGACACTAAAAATGTAATCTTATGAGAATTCGTGCAGGGAGATTTGGGCGGCATATGAAAAAAATGTTACTATATCTTCAAAGTGTTCAATATGGAAAACTACAATGCTGTATTATGTGTTTGTCAGTAAAAAAGTTAACCTTGCAGTTGTCTGTATGACAGGGTTTTGTTAGTAAATTACACTGAAATAAAATTCAGCAGTTTCAATTTCAACTAAATGAATTTGTGTTCCAAACATATAATTTTCTTATGTTTTATGAGCATAAAAACCAGTTAACATTATTTAATACAGTGATTGTGGTTTAATACTTAATACTCAGCTGCTGTAATTTTGGCTTCAGCGCATAATTATTCTGTAGTTACAGCATTATCCAAAGTGAATAGTAGTGCTACATGGAAAGAAGTTGTTAATATCTTAGATATTATTTACCTAAATTCACCTTCCCCTGTATATCCCGATATTAGCTGAACTGTAGGTATTTACATAGCAAGAAAATTCAGCTCCAATTTATTTTAAGTACTGTAGTGCATATAAGGAAATATATTAAAAAGAAGAGAACAAAGAGGAAGAAGAAAGAGAAGTATTAGTGGAGCCAGGTTTTCCACTGACCTGTCTTTGGTTGTCTACATACCCTAAGTGATGTTAGGCCCACTCTCCCTCTTCTTTCCCTTTGCCTTTCTCTCAGCTCCTCCCATCTTCTCCGCAACCACCAGAACAGCCCCACGTTCCTACTGCATCTTCAGCACCTCTCTGCCATTCACAAACCTGCAGCTCTCTGTGCAGCTCCCAGGAGGGCACTAAGGTGAATGCAGCAGCTACTGTGGCTGGGTCTTAACCCAACATTTCAGTTTTTGCTCACTGTGGCAGTCTCCTGTGTCTTTCTTCAGGCTCCAGTCTTCCTGGACTTGGGGAAGTGTATTTGTCTTTGAGCATTCTTGCCCTCTCTCTCTGGCTTGATTGGAATTGGCAGTGGTTGAGAAGAGAACTCTTGAGTAGACCAAGTGCTTAGAACCACTGCCATAGAGGAATAGTACCTTTGGTTTATTCTTTTAAGTTTTCCTGTTCCCTATTCCTGCTGGAGACTTACAAAATGAAATCCTATAGAAGTCCTGGTCAATTTTTACTATTTCTTTCTACCAAACATTGTGCAAGAGTACTTTAAGGCAATGTCTCAGCAGTGGAATTAAGGTGTGCAAATCTGTGACAGTTTTGATAGAGTTTAAGGTCCAGGGGAAACTTCACAGTGACAAGGCTCTCTAAATGCTCTATGTATTTGCTTGTCTCACAGCTGGCAGGTACTTGCAGTAAACAGGAAGCCTGCAAAAGCAGCTATTCCCAGTGCCCTGACATATTGCCCGCAATTCTTTTGATGCAGACTTGATATAGCCAAAGTGCCATCATTTTGTGGTAATCTTATGAATATTTCAAGGTTAGTTTTGTGTTGTCGAATTTTAAATATATATCTGCTTTTTATATAGTTCCCTCTCCCCAAAACCTCTCATTTTCCTCCAGGTTGGACAGTCATTATGTTCTGTTTTAATCTAGACAGAATTAGAATATTGTCATTTCGGTAGTTTTCTTAAAATATTTTTATTAGCATGACAGTGCTTTTATTTGCATCTCTGTCTTCAGCAATGAACTTTCCCTACACAAGTGTATGCGTGTGTACCAACATGACTTCAGTGGCCGGTATATCTTCTATAATAGGTTGTCCTTCCATTCTGATGGATTGGACCATGACTCTGGCAGAGAAGGGCTTGTGACAAACCATGTTCTTCTGAGCCCTTAAACATGCTGGTAACGTGGTGTGATTTCATTTTAAAAACAGCATATAATCACAACTCTCCAAACGCTATCTAATTGAAGAAATATAGTGTTGTGGTATTATCAGCTATAATGGCTGTGTGCAACAGAGGAGGAAGAAACTAAGGGCATTTCTTTTATTTCAGTGTGCGTGTGTGTTTGTCTATGCACACAGTGTTTTAGAATTTGTGTACTTAGTGCATGTCTGTGTAATTCTCTATGCTTGTTGCTTAAGGGAAACACAAATGGTCTTCCTAAACTTTCAGCAAAAGAACAGTAAATGAATTGAAGTACTTTGTTTTCAAGGTTTATCTAGTGAAAGCAAGATAACCAAGAGTTATCAATTGCATATTGTCTGGTGTTAGTTATCTTGTTACTCCACAGTAATTGGTCTGGGTGTCCGAAACCCAAACTTATTAAGCCTTTTGGCCATAGAATCATCATAGAATCATAGAATGGCCAGGGTTGGAAGGGATCACAAGGATTATCAAGTTCCAACTCTCCCGCCATAGGAAGGGCCATCAACCTCCAGATCTGGTACTAAACCAGGTTGCCCAGAGCCCCATCCTACCTGGTCTTGAACACCTTCAGGGATGGAGCATCCACAGCCACTCTGGGCAAAAAAGAGAAGCCATCTCCTGTTCCATTTTACTCATTTTTGATCTGCTTGATGTTTGCATGGAACCCATACAATGGGCTATAGAGACCACAGTGAGGACTACCAGGACTAAACCTTCAAAGTCAGTATATGTTAATTTTCTTCAAGGGTGTTTCTGACAAGCATAGCTTTGTTGAGACAGTTCTTTGTGTGGGAGGGTTCCCTCAGCATTGCTTTTCTCCACACATGAAAATAAACCACAGGCTTTTAAATATCCTGAGAAAAGTTCCTTCAAAGGAGGATCAAAAGTCCTTACGAATGTCTGAGGAAGCTGCAAGGCTGCCTCTTTTGTGAACTCATGTCTGTGGAGAGCTGACTGAGACAATCAGTTTCGTTATTCCATGGACTTGATCATTTGCAACCTACCCTGAGAGCAGGATTGTCTGGAGAAGGAGAAGGCAGAAGAATCTACAGATGCCCTCTGACTTACCAAGATTTGAATAAAAAAACTTTTAATAAACCAAACTCTGTTGTTTTTGCCACTGTATTGTGTGCGATGATCGAGTTCAAACAGTTGTCTTTGATACAATGTGTTCACTAGTTCAGTATAAGTGCTAATTGATTGACATTTTTAATGCATAATTTTGTCTGCTTTTGTGGCTGTTGAGATTATGTGAAACGTCCAGATGTGGCTTTCTAGTCTTCAAAGAAATGGTGTATTTGATTATTTTTGGTTTTTGTTTGTATTTGGTTTGGTTTGCCCTAATTTTTCACTGTCTATTTCCGCATCTAAGTGATACAGAATACATATTAGCCTGACTTCGAAAGTCTGTGAACTTCTTGCTTATCTGGAATTTCCCACCTTTAGACAGCTCTTGGAACAACTATTCAACTTTTGTTCTTCCCAAATTCCTTATTTTTTTCTTACTTTTTTTGTAATACCTGTTTGACTTCATGAACTGCATCTTCTCTACATCAGAACAATGCTTTGTGTGCTGTCTGGTAGTGGAAAATACTTAGAGAGGCTGTTTAGAACAGTATGTTGCTTTTCTAAATAGAGATATTACTGTTTTTGTCATGTTGACACCAAGCATCTATGAACAGCACTAGGTAGAATCTCAGGTTTGTATCGAAACCTAGGATTTCCAAATTGTTGGTTTGGGTTACGTGTGTTTGTTTTCACTTGTTTATTTTTAACTGATCTTCACACATTCAGTGCCAATGACTATATTCTGCTGCTATCTAGAAATCAGAGAGGAATCTTTCATTTGTTTATCTGAGAAGTGAAAACACTCCATTTTTCCTGGGTCATAGGTTATTTTTTTTTATCTGCATGTTGGGTTTTCATTATTAAAATTCTGATTTTTTAATGTTCTGAGATCTGGTATTTTGCATTGTCATAGTTGGGGAAACACTGAGTTTTTCTTCATATTCTGTAATACAAAAACAGTGTGATTTGATGTTTTTGCTTTTTTTTCATTAATAACAACATGTAAGTATATGACAGCAGGCTAACTTTTTAATTCTTTTACTAAGACAAGGTTCAGTTGTGTGAAGAATTTGCTCTGTCATTTTGCTTTGTCATTTTGCTTTTCCAGTTGCAGCTACAAAACTGCAGCAGCATGCTAAATAATAGCGGTGGAAGATTGTTCACCCCAGTCCCCACGCCCACATCCTCCAACTTTAATATCCAAATGAAAAATTTAGATGAATTAGGTAAATATCCTAAATGGTTCTTTCCCAGGACTTTAATGGAAATGACATTTCTCTCAGATTTCCACTTGTCTCTCTGTAATTGTTCACCTGAAAAGCAGACATCTTCTCTTCTGGAAGAGAAGTTTTAGGTTGTGGAGTTCTGGTGGAGGAAGGAATACCGGTGAACAGCTCCAGTTCTCTCCTTGCCTCGGGCCTAGAAGCACTGACAAACCATGCCCCATATCTCTGCCACCCCGTCCCACTGCTACTGTCTTGTGCTGTCATCAAGCTTGTGAGGACTGATGGCACACTGTGACTTTCATGAGCACTCTAGGGTTGCAGCCCCCTGAAAAGTTTTGAGAATGCTTTTGTTGCTAGAATTTAGTGAAAGATGAAGTCACTGTTGTGTTGATCTTTTGAATCGAGTATCTTTTTATAACTACAGTTTGGATTTGTGTTTTTAGTTGTTTTGGAGGCTTTTTCTTTTGTTTTTGTTGACTTCTACTGTTTTTTATTGTTGTTGTTGTTGTTTTTGTTCTTGTTTATTGTGGTCCTATCTGCTCATTTTGTGGCAGCAGGATTCTAAATAATCTGCATGCAACTGAAAGCAAAGGAAACGTGAGCTGCCAGGTAGATTCTCAAGTCAGCTTTGTAGTTGGTTTTAAGTTTTTGAAGAACATTTCATTGAGTTTGATATTGCCTGAAGTAAGGCAAAGTAAAATTATGACTTTGAGTGATGGCTTATATATTTTTTATATTGTTCTTATTAATTGGTGACTGTGGCTATGTGCATTTGCCAGGAAAAAGTGAAAAGCACAGAGTTTGAAAAGTAAGTGAACGGAGTGAAATTAATTTTTGTATGTATTCGGATTACAGATTTTACTAGCCATGACATTCATTATTATTTATTATAATGGCTTATAGTTTGGGACATTCAGCTCCCATAGGAATATGCTCCGCTCTGATGACGCAACTTTGGAAAATGCAATAAAAATGCACTGGAAACCACAGCTTTCTAATAGGAAGTTTCTTAAAAGTTATAAAGTTAAATTGCCTCCTCATAGAAAAAAGGAATTGGAATGAAGTTCAGTAAGTGAAGTAGATGGACCTCCTGTATGTCCCTAACTACCTTTTTTTTCCCCCTCCTTGCTTGAAATTTTGTCTTGAGGCCATAATCTGTGCTTTGGCGTGGAGAAGATGGAGAAAATATGTATATTTCTCTCATTGCTCCATAAGGACACCACAGTTCCACTGCACGAGCTTCATGCTCGAAAGGAGAACGTTACTGATTTCTGTCCACAGCTGGGACTTCTCCTGGGTTTGATTATACCGTGAGCCCTCTGGAGCAGGGCCAGAGCAGGGCAGGCTGGAGAGGTGGCACAGAGCACATGGTGTCCTTTGTTCCTTTCTTTGTTTTTCCACTTGTTCAAATAAAATACAGCTCTGGCCAGGTTCTGAGCCAGTTTTCAATGGGAGCTGAGGAAAAGGATTTTCCAGGCATGAAGGGATGTGTGGGCATTTTAAAAGGTTGTGATGTTTGCAGAAGGCATAAGGAGGTTCTGTTGCCTCAGTGCTTTCTCCTCCATGCCCCTGTAAAGGCCACTCTTACCTGCTTATCTTTCTGAAAGTAATCAAAACTACCATAAAAACAAAGTCTTGATATCTCAGTCTTGATAGACCAAGCACCAATTGCCATCTGCTTAGCTGGAGGTCATTTCCCTGGCTGTTGGCACCGGAGGGAGCTCACCAGCCTGTCCACCATGATGGTGACAGGCTGGGATGGAATGGGATGCAGGCAAGGTAAGAAGCAAGTGCTGCAAAAGAGGCCTTTCTGCTGATGGTGTTCAGTGTTGCAGTGATCACAGGAAGATTTTGGAAGAACGCACTGCCTGAGCAGCATGTACCATCTGTGGGGTGATCTGCCAGGGCGTAGCTTGTTTTGATCTCAGCTGCAGCCATGTTAGGTTCCTAATGGTATCTTCTTGGCAGCGGTGGTCAGGTATGCAGGTTTTTAGGTGTGTTGAGGAAGGCATGAGCGGGTAACTATCAATATTTGCATTTGCATGCAAGTCCTTCCTAGTGAAGTAGTGAGTCATATCCTGCGGGCACACAGGGCCTCCTTAAAGCTGCTGTTCAGTAAGACTTCACTGACATTATTTTATCTGAAGCTAATATTTAGCTCCTGCGAGTACTGTGCCTCTTCTGCACGTAAACAGTGCTAATTTGTTATATGTCATGTCAGGAAATTAATGCCACTTATGAAAATACCTGTGTACCACATCTGAACATATCCTCCTAACTCAGTGTTACACAAGAACACATCTCTCTGATAGGCATATATGAAAAAAATACACTTCCTATTCAAGCTTCGTATATATAAGTTTGTTTGTGAACGTTTGCTTAGCATTCAATAAATAAATAAATAAATAAATAAATCCAAAGTAGCCCCATTTGATTTCTGAATCATTGTTGAATGGTTGTAAAGGAGTCATTTTTACCCACAGAGGGTGTGGGCCTCGTGATCATACATTCCTGTGCATTAATAGTATTTATGTTCTTACTCTATGAGGATAACTTAACTTTTTCTTAGCACTCTATTCCAAACAATTCCATTTTGAGTAAGTGAGCAAGTATTTTGAAGTGTTAACAATGGAGTGGATTTACCCTGATTAAAACAGTACACGGCCCTGAACAGTAAGTTGTGCCTGTGTGTGCAAGCGACTCTGGTTGATTGATGATCACAGATCCTAAGATTGCCCTGACATCAAAATTTTATGTTTCCTGCTCATGTTTGTGGAGTTGAAATGAAGAAAAGGCTATTAAGTGAAAGACTGGAGAACTTGTCCTGCGTCATTTCATACCAAACAATCAACCAGCATCAGAGCATATACAATGTGAATTTCTGCAAGCTGCCCTCTTGCAGGTTGGCCTGCTAAAGGCTGTGGGACTGCATGTATAAAACTGGATTACACGATTGAGGACTGTGTTTTTGTGACCCTTGTTTCTAGTATAAATCTGAGTAAATACATTTTCCTTTAAACAGCCAGATTCAAAATGTAGCTTTCGTAAGGTCTAACATTAGTGCAAGTGTAGCTGTTAATGAAGGAAACAACTCTAGAGACAGTAAGATATTTTCACCTTACTTTAAATGTTAGTCATTTCCTTGCTGGATATCTAGAAAAAAGAAAACAATAACAAATAACATCCACTCTAAAAATCAGTGGAATAGGAGAGGGGAAGGTATTTTCATGGTACATGAGAAGTAAAACTGACTGTCCAGATTGGCTTATAGGGTATCAGAGCTGAAGGGTGGGGAGAAGAAAAATGCTTACATATGATAAAAAGTAAAGTAGATCATGGCTCATAACATTGTTAGTAATAATGACAGTAAAACTGTTTTATCATACACATTAATCTTTATTTTCTTACCTTATATGAGTCTTGAGCAGAGTATGTACGTTTATACTCAGAAGCTTTGCATGGGTGATATTGTTTTTGTCATAATTTCAGGGTGTTTTCTTTTTTGCAGTTTGGGGATGCAGACCTGAAGCTTACTCAGCTATTTAATATTGTTTATTTACTTACATAGAATCATAGAATTGCTCAGAATTGCTTGGAAAAGACCTTAAAGATCATCAAGTCCAACCACAACCTAACCATACTACCCTAACTCTAACAACCCACCGCTGAATCAATAGAATGCGTATGGCTGTAAGCAAATGCTCTAGCAGTAAATAGCAGTGCTTAACCATCAGAATTTGTTTCAGGAAATTTAATTAAAATGGAATAGTTTTAAGTTGCCTTTCTGCCCTCCAAGAGAGTTAAATAAAATCTTCAGTCTTTTTTGAGTAAAATGAAAACAGGATTTTGGAAATGCATATTCCAATTCTAGTGCTGTTTTATCAGTACTTGAATGATGATACATGTTCGATCTTAGACATAGTTCTTAAATGCCTCTAAAAAAATTGACCAGAGTGATTGCTCCATTCAGAAATCTGGCCATCTTTACCTCAAAGCATCCGCATTCTGCAGCTAAGAATGAAATTGTTGCTGTGAGAGTATTGCAGTGCACTGCATCTCTTCAGGGTCTGAATGATGAAAAAGCCTTGTGGCAAATTCCTGTGGTGTTCTTCAGATAGCCATTAAACCAACAGTATCCCAGCTGATGTCCTTTATGTTCTGTGATCAGCAGGATTTGTCAGAGATGTGGGGTTTTAAGGATCTGGACTAGATATAATTCAGTTTAGCAAGTTGAACTTGATGCTAAATGATTACTATTGTTCAGGGCCCGTAAAAATAGTTTGGAGGCTTAGTCAGAACTGCAGTAATAAATATAGTGTGCAAGCTTTGAAAAAAAAATTAAGAACAGGATCCTGTGAAGTTATACAGGCCACCTGTGCAAGAAGTAACCCTGTGGAGATTTAAGGCCGTCTTCCCAAGGGGCTTGTACAATACTTGTCAGAAAGAGCTTTGTCGAATTTGCAGCTGCCTCACTAAACATGGACCCTGGTCATCCCCTCCCCTCCTTGGCAGGTGTAGTAGCGGCAGCACTGGGGCTGTTGTCTCATGCCTGGAGCAGTAATGTTGGCCAGCCTGGCTCCTGAGGGAGCCCCAGCCACTGGCAGTGTCCCCTGTGGGATGGACAGTCCTGGCTGAGCACATGTTCACCACTGTTCTCTGGAGCACATCTCTGCACCATGGGGGAGCGGGGCTGCCCAGCAGAGAAGCTGGAGGATAGAGGATATGCCAGGAGGGAAGGAAGGGGCCCTTGGTGAGATGTGTACAGCAGCTTTGGGAAGTGGCCACTATTACTGGCATTTTATCTTTATTTTACAGAAGCTATACATGTCAGTATTTTAGGATGAACAGCACCAAGTGTCTGGAAGCCTGAGAGTAATGCTGCATCCTCAAATAAGGCTCCTATGTATTTATATGTATAAATAAAAATATGCTTACGAACACTTACTGTCAGGGAGAACAGTGAGGACAGAGACCATGACACCTTGTTGGAGTATGAATTCAGAGGCTAGCTGGTAAAGTCCCTAAGCACAGTGTTGGGAGAACTCCCTTCCGTACTCTGTGCTCCTCCTTCCCAAAGAAATTGATGTCGTCTCTCAAAGATGTTGAGCTGCATCTTCAGCACAACATACCTGTATTTGTTTTGCTGAGGACCTGCAGAATTGGCCAGAATTGTAGCAGGAAAGTCATTAAATAGACAGCTTATTAGCCTGCTTAATATGGTGATTTTGTTTATACCTCATGAAAAAGTCCTGAAGTAGCTATTACCAACTGTTATGCAGCAAAGAGGGCTTGTACTGAATCCCTCTTTGCTGTGCTGGGAGTATGTGCCTCAGTGCCTAGTACTGATCAGAAACTAACGTTAATTTCTTTAACAAACAAAGCCAACCCAGAAAGCATCATTGTGCCTTAGTGCAAGCGTGTATTTGGTAATACATATAATGTAGTTATGATTCTTCATCTCCATAAAATATAGGGTAGCACTGGATTACCAATGCTTTATCTGCTAGGACTACCAGACCATGACTGTTCAAATAGGAAAGAAAATGTAGATGTGGCGCCTGATTTAGGGCTCAGAAATCCTGAGTGACACACAAAGTAAATGGAAATAAATATTTTCTCCTAGTATGATAGTCAGGAGACACTCCGTGATTTGACACCATTCAAACAGTCACAAGACTAAAACAAAGTCAAGTACTTCCTTGCACAGCACATGTTCATACTATAGTAGTCAGTGCCGCAGGATAACACAAAGGCCAGAAGCGTTAGTAGGTGCAGTAAGAAGATTCATGGAGGATCAGTTCAGTTGTGATTGCTTAGCAGGTTGCTCTGGAGACAGCTTAAATCATAGCTGGAGGCAGGCTAGGAGGAGGATCGCTCTGATGATGTTCCCTTTTTCTCCTTGGCCAAGCATCTGTCTTGGCCCCTGTCAGGAAGGTTTTGGAGTTAGTTTGACCGCTGGCTTTTTTAATGCATTTATTCTTTCGTAGAGGTGAGGCTACTTGTTCTCTAGTACCTTTTAAAACTGGATAGTGAAATACATTTTGTTGCAGTGCACTGATTATTTACAGCAGGGAGTCAGGCTTACTTTGCCTCGCGATGCTGTATATATCATCAATTACAGCTGTCACAAGTCATTATTTCCATGAAGAACAGTGATTCATCTTTCCATGAGTCGTCAAGAGATCTCACTGTGGGAGTGAAATTTTAACTCATGTCACCATTCTGGAAGAGGAAATACTTGAGTTACAAATGGAGACAAGACATGATGTTTGGGTACATGTGTTTTCAGTTGAACAGGGTTGTCTTTAATAACTTTTGTCTCTCTCCAAAGTGTTTTGAGTGAATTTAGTGTTTGTTCACTGCTAGCATCAGCATAGTTGTTGCACAGGAGGAAAGCTTGCTGTGGTGGAAAAGTACCTTCCAGCTTTGCCTTTCAAATGCAGCTCGGTCCTAATCTGGAAAACCAGCTTTGTGTGTGACAGAACTTCACGTATTTTAATCTGTGCTAAGACTGCTGCTGGTGATGCTATTCCAGCTGATGTTTTAACTAAGAATGTATTTTACCCATATCACTTTCATGCACTGAGTAGAAATTTACCTTATTTTTCTCTGTCACTTGTGCAAGCAGTCTATTAATCTACTCACATTGCAAAGGCCTTTTAGACATGAGCTCACAAGAGCAGCTCTGCCATGTGTAGGCCCATGAATTCTGGAAATTTTGGAAAGAACAGGTATTTGGAGAAGAGAATTTAGGGATCTAGTCCTTAATAAATCCAGTGTATCACAAGTTACTTCACACTTTGGTTATGTCCCTCTGTTGAATTTTTTGTTTTTATTTTTTGCCTCGGTTGTCTTTTTCATACTCATTATACAAAGACTGCAGGGGAGCTGGAATGGAATTTGGAAATATCTGAAATCCAAATGTCACAGTTTTATGAAGAGAATAAATATGTTAATGAAGAGCATCTGTATAAACTTGGGGTAGCATTGTGCATATTTTGAAGTATTGTATTTCTCGTTAAGAGATGTCTTTTATGTGAATGTCAGTGCCAATGCTGAATCAAAGGACAATATTCTGAGAGGTCTTTGAATCCCTACCATGGTAGGATGTAATACTTGGACCTGCCCTTTAAGAGCTTAATTTTGTTCAGTATTTCTCCCAAATTCTAGTCTTTTGGAGTTAGGAGGCTAGCATCCCTGAAGTGATTTTTCACAGCATAAGCCATTTTGCTGAAGAGTCTTTTTACAGACTGGGGGTTCACAAGCTTTGTGAAGCCACACGAGTGATGACAGTTAGAGAAGCACTGTGAGAATGTTTTCAATCTACTTTATCTTTTGGTGTTTCTTGCAGCACTCTACAGCTTAGGCAGTGGTTGTGGTAAGAGGCAATTAAATTGATGTAAAGACCGAGTTGATTTGACATGTTTTTTAATCAAGTGTTTATTAGTTGAAATAATCTTGGGCGTTTTTTGGCATAATTTATGTTTGAGTGGGAACTTGACTCATTCTCAGAAGTCTGTGTGTATTTGAGCACGTTAAGCTGGTGTTATCAAGTGGAACGGTGGGAGGCTTTTGGCTTATGTTTAAGGAGTATGAACCAAAGCTCCTACCTTGCTGCCTCCAGAGCCACAAAAATATTAATAGAAATCAGAGATGCAAGAAAAGATGTATTCCATATAGCCTGTCAACTTGCCAGTTCTGGCTTTTTCCTTGGGCTACTTTCCACTGTTCTGTTCCATCTAGTTTTAAGGATCACAAGGGATGAGACTTCCTCTGCATTACTTTGGAAATTATTTTACAGTCCTCATAAGACTTTGTGAAGTTTTTCCCTCGATGCCTCATTTATATTTCCAAGTCCTTAGATTTCCGTGACAGAACCTGCACCCAGACCATCAGGGGTTGCCTTCCTGTTAGCTTTGGCAACATGATTCATGCTCCTCTCTTGCTGCTCTTTCTGGTTTTGTTTAACTGGGTGAAATGGTGAACATTTACATGCTTCAAATTACAAGTGTTTTTAAGGTGGGCATTGGGATGCTTTCTGCAGAAGGGTGCTGTGAACATTTTAAGCCAACCTGCATGATTAAGTGAAGTAGCTGTAGCTGCTAGGATGTCTTTTACTGTATTCTCTTTTGTTTCTCTCAGACCTTTTCCCTGCACAGAGCTGGTGTCTCTTACATCTTCCAGTGTTGTTTCCTTCATTCCTCTATCCCTGATCCCTCTCCCCTTTTCTTTACTGCTGAGGTGCTTTTGCATAAACTCTGTGACAGCCCCACGAAAAGGCCCATCACAGCCTACAGAATTATTCAGACACTTTAAGCTATATTAAGATGAAGTCTCTGATTCAACAGTAGGTCAAAGGAAAAAGACATCATTTAAGCTGCTTCTAAGATTGGATAGTTTTTCCCCATTTCATCAAAGAGAATTTGTCCCTGAAGAATGAGTTGTACATATCTCAAGAGGTAGAGGCCAGAGCATACAGAACACAAGATAATATTGATTTGAACTGTTAGAAGAGCCTGCAGGAATATGGTAGTTTTGTAATCGGTTCAAAACCCCAAATGTTTCTGGTCTCTTATCATTGAATTAGTCTCCTCTATTTCATATATATACATGTATATATATATGCACACATATCCTCTCATCAGTATAGCTATGGAAAAAAAAAGGGATTGAGGCAACTGAAAAACAAATGTAAATAACAGTATACATGTTTTCATTTTTGGCTTTGGGAGGTTGCATATTTTCTTGATTCCTAAGAATTAGTAAGTCTTGTTTGCCCTATAAAGAGGGATGTAGGCTAATAGAAACCACAAGGCACGAGCTTTATGCGGGGGTCTCTTATGCTGAAACAGCACAGATAGAATTACCAGTGAATGTACAATTCTCAAATGCTTCTAGATTTCTGGAGGTAGAAAGGCAGGAAGATTTTGACCTTTGTTTTGAGGCTTCTGAAACAATTGCTTCCTAAGTGAATTTTTAATACCTGTTCAGGAGTCTTGGCAAGAAAATGATGTCTGACAACTTAAAAATTCTTTATAGGAGCTGTTGGAATCCTGTGCTGTGTCCTGATACCTGCAGGCTCTTCCAGGTTGTCTCTGGGCCTTACTCTTTCATAATCTGATTCGCAAGAACATATCACTCTCAGTTTAGAGGAGAGGAGTGGGAGAAAGTCTATGAAAATTGACAATTTTGCCCATTTAGCTAGAAATAACATTTTTTCCTAGCTCAATTGTCTTAACTCACGCAGCTTCTTGTGGCAGAGATGCCAAAGGAGGTGAGATGCCAGAAATGGCCAAATACAGGGTTCTTTCCTCATTTTTTTTCTTTCCACAAATCTTGTCTGGTTTTTGACAGATTTTTTTTTTTTCTGTACGTTACAAAATTGACTTAAAATGTATTTAATAACTAAGTGATTTGCAGATCTTTTGTTGGGATCAGCAGCTTTGCCTTAAGTCCATCTGTCTCTTCCCATCACTAAATTATTTTAGAAACTACCCAAAAAGAAAAAAAAACGAAAACAAAGCAACACATAAAAACACACCACTCCTATTACTGTGGTGCTCCATGATAATTATCAGATTAAACAAAGCATGCCTTAGCCATCTCACTAATTGTCAGTGTCCCCTTAGCTCATTAAGTATACACTGCATTCATCCTGATGATTTTGTTCCTGGCTTGGGAGAAATAAACCCAAATTTGATTCATCTAACTTCTGTTACACTAAGCTGGAGTTTCAGGCCACTTCTGTCAGTTGTCCATAACTGTATGGTAACCACAGAATCATGGGATTTTATAAAGGAACTCCGTTTTTTGGTCAGAAAGAGGGGAAATGGACCAGGAATTCTTCTACCTGCAGTGTTGATGCTAGGTTGGCATTAACAATCTGTTTAGTTGAGAGCAGCATAATGTTTATTGCAAGACAACTTTACACAGCATTAGGAGGCTGTCATTTGATTCTTGTACCCAGTGAAATTTGGAAATCTCTAACATTCACATTTGTTATTGTATTTATTTTGTTTGTTTTTCCTGGAGGCAGAATTGAGTTAATTTCTTCTGTGTTGGCTCCCTTCTCGTATCAGCCTTTAGCTTACTATGTACAATAAGGCGCACCGTGGCAGCTGCTTTTTGAAAAGCTACTGTTTGGAAAGGCAGAGAAAGCTGCCCTGCAGACCTGCACACACATGCACTGTGTCTGTATACGCCCTAACCCAGGTGGGGACAGAAGCCGCCAAAGGCATGCTGAGTGCTTTTGTAAGGCAAGATCAGTTTGGGGAAAGACTTTTTTTTCCTTTCTTCTTTCTTTTTTTTTCTTTTCAAGGTGAGTTTGTAAGTGCTTTGTTAGATCTGGTCTGCACCCTGAAGTGCTGCAGTGAGATAATAGATTAGTTGAGTTGCTTGCTGCCAAACCCTTGTGAAGTATGAATGCCTAAGGAGGAACACCTCTCTGTTAGAACTCTGCCAGCCCTAATATTGTAACCAAATCATGATTTAAATCACAGAGGCATCATGCTATCTTTGAAATAAGTTGTATACTTGGTCTGCTTGACAAAAATTGAGAGGATGCACATGACTCATGTGAAGGCATTGCGATGAAGGGAAGTAAGGAGATGTGGAAATCATGTTACCAACACATTGGCACAGCATGATCATGCTATTTGTTTCTCATCATTCTCTTAACAGGCTTATTAAAGCATCTGCACACTCCATGGTGCTGCTCTCTTTCAGCCTCTTCTGGTGCCCAACGTGGAGAGATTTGGGTGCAGTACAGAGCCCTTCTTCTCCTCTCTACATCTAATACCCTCTTAGCAGTTCAAGCACCACATTTCATCAAAAAGCAACAAAGGGACTTTTCCAGACCATGGTTTGCTGCTGCAGCAAGCTTTGTGTAATCATACGACAAGAAGTAATGGCCTTAAGTTGCCCCAGGGGAGGTTCAGGTTGGATATTAGGGAAAATTTCTTCTCAGAAAGTGGTGAGGTATTGGAATGGGCTGCTCAGGGAGGTAGTAGATTCACTGGAGGTGTTCAAGAGCCATGCAGATACGGCCCTGATGGACAAGGTTTAATGAACATGGTGGGGGTGTGTTGATGGTTGGATTAGATGATCTTGGAGGTCTTTTCCAACATTAATGACTCTATAATTCTATGTTAAAGATTCTCAAATGGAGACAACGGCCATGCAGTTTAGTTCTGTAAGGTGGAGTGAATTTATCCTGCTAACTTTTTTAACATGCTAACTTTTACACAAGTAAAATTTGCATTCCAGATATCATTAGTCGGCATCGTAGTTACTTTGTCCTACCACAGCCAATATAACCCGAGCACTAGTTCTGGCTTATTTAATGGAAATATGGGCCTGTTTGATACATGTCCATCTTTTACTACTGAAAGATTAATTCATACGCTGAGCTCATGCTAGCGATTGTGGGACCACCACTTCATGAGCAAGTTAAAATGCTTCATGATGGCCCTCCTGACCTGAGAAAGCTTACTTTAAAATGTCAGGAAGCTTTGTGATGGTGTTTGGGATGTAAGTTTGTGATGGCACATTACAGCTAAGCTCTGCGCAAATTCAGAGTATGTTTTCCCACTAAAACAGGTTTAGTTCAGCTTTACTGGTTATCTTGAGCAGCTGTACGATTTTATTTGCTGAGAGTCAGCCAAGTGGGTCTCAATGGGACGATGCTGATAAACCTTACTACTTTAAACCTGTCTCTCTCTCTGCTGTTCTCAATATAATGTCTGTCTGTCATCTGTGCAAATGATACCATCTTGCCTCCCCAGCTGGATTTGGGCCTGGCCACTACAAAGGTGGTATCACTTCTCCATTTTATATAATGAGGCTTGTTCATATTCTTTTCCATTTTTGCTCACCTGAAAAGCTCAGTCTTTTATTTCCCTCAGTTAAGTTGGAGATTGCTCGATGGAAGGCATCTCATGCACCCTGAAATGTCATTGTTACTGTGGTGTTCCTGTAAGACTATGAAGTCTGTTTTGATGAGGAAGTGAATGAGTTAAGGACGCCGGAGTTTCAAAGAAATGCTGTTAAGTATCCCTACAATTCTAGCTTACCTCACTCTTGTCAAACAACAGTGATAATATCCAAAAACGGGTGCAAGAGAGGAAGTGTTTCAGGAAGCTGTGTTTCATGCAAAGACATCAGAAATGTGCTCTCTCAAAGGGCCACTTATTGTAAGATCAACATTAATTCAAAGAGAACAGTAAAATTCCAGAATGTGTTTTCAGAAACATTATTTCTGTCCAAAATAACATTGCTTGTTGTTCTAGTGTACAAATGGCAAAAACAGACAAGTTAACCACTCTCTGTTTTTAAAGTAATGAGATAGCCGCCTATGCAAGCTTACTTTTTTAAACACTAGGAGGATTTGGATACTTTTAACATAGTTCTGTTGACTATTTGAAATGGAGCTTTAGCTTGAGAAAGTTGGATAGGAGAAATAGAAAGCCAGTTATATTTTTACTTTTAGTTTAGATTCAGTGGCTGATTTGGTATCTAACAAACATTTAATTCACCTAAAGGGAGTTCTCCTCTAGTAGGCAGAACAAAATCTTTTTTTTTTTTTTCTTCTTTTTAATACTTTTAAAAAGTATTGGATAGATAGAATAATGCCAAGTATGTGTAGGAGATGTGAGAAAGTCTTCCAAGTTTTTGCCAAGAAATTTGTTTTTGAAAATCTGTAACATTTTTTTACTAGTCATCTACAAAATTACCTGAGAAAAGTACCTTGTGTGTCCAGATTCCCATTATTTTCATCTTATCTAAAAACATTTCTCACGTGAGAAATTAGCTTATTTTTTTTAATCGTCAGTTGCACCCACTTTAAAACATGCAAAATAAATAAATAAATAAATAAATAAATCCTACCAGTACAGATCTCTTCTCTTGATAGTTAGGGATATTTCCCTAAATTTCCTCTGTCGTGTCCAGAATCGTCTCTTTTGTAATATGAATCTGTAATGAAATATAGAAGTCAATGTAATTTTTTTTAAAAAGCGTAAGTAAATATTGCTTTTACCAAACATAAGTAAATAGACTAGACCCAGTTGAAATGAACTGAAAGCAGGCCCCTGGAAAGACCTCAGTGAAACTGAACTTGATTCTGTCGTATGCTGAAGAATAGAATGAATGTAATCTGCATTTATAGATATTTATAGGCATAACATTAATGATGTTCCAAGGACTTAACAGAAGAGAAAAGGAAGGAATGTGGGATTACTTGGACACAGGAAACCAATTGTTTTAACTTTACTAGTAACTTAACATAAGCTCAAGAGTTGTTTCAAACTGGATTCTGTTTTATACTTACCCACTGTTTTTGGAAGTTATTGGCAAGAATGAAAGCCACTTACTGTATTTCTAGTATTAAACCATCTGATGGATAATGATAGAGTAGAGGGAGAAGGCACCAGTTAATCTGCATTAGCTCATAAGTTCTGGAAAACTCTTTCTTTAACTCTTGGATTTCTAACTTTCTACCAGGCTGTGTCAGTTTTTCTCTGTTTTTCTAATGTGATGAACTGTCTCCTCTCCTGCATCAATGTCAGGTCATCTCCAGTACTATCTTTATATTATTTTCCAGATAATATACCATTTAATCACTTTTCTATTAGCTGTAAGGTAACAAGTACCATATAAGGTAACAAGTACCGTAACAGTTGTAATTACAGGTCTTAATAATAGAAGCATTTAGGAGTTTTTAAAATTATAGATGTCCCATATTCTTACTTAAGTTTTATGCATTTTTCCTTTGTAACATTACAGATGCTAGATTTTACATCTGTGATGGCATTATGATTTAAGCTCATTAACTTCTGAACCACAGAGGTTAGGCTGTAAAGTCAACCAGGGCAAATGTTTTGAGAAACTTTTATTGCTGAATGGTTACTGAAGAAATTACAAGAGAGAGATAAAAAAGAAAAAGCCGACACATCCCTTTTTTATGAACGGTTGGTTAAAATAACCCCACTAAGAAAGCTTCTGTAAAGGGCTGTATAAATATGCACCTTGCAAAGCCATCCAGCAATGTAGGGTATGGGAAAGGATGTCAGTTCGTCAGCCTGTCTCCATGACTTGGGGTTTTTTTTGGTTGCTTGGTTTCTCTTCAAAGTATACTGGATTCTTTTTGACTAACAACAATATGAACATAAGGAAATTCCTTGTGTCTGCTTTGAAGAGGTAAAAAATTTTCCTACTTGTCAGTATAGCACCATTAGATATTTTATGGTACATTTTTGTCTTTAGCCAGAGCAAGCAGTGTAAGATAGTACTAGATATGATATGAATCACTGTACTTGTTAAGAAGGAAGAAAAGAAACTTTTTTACATAGCTTTCACAAATCTTAGGTCATCATATTATAATGTAATGCCACTTGATGCATTGTCATAGAAATTGATTATTAATTCAAACAATCAAATAGCTCTTAACAGTTTTAAGTCACTCTTTGAGTAACGGCTTGCAACAAGTGTATTTTTTGGCTTTATGGTGTTTTCTGGCAACTGCAGAGAGGTTTGTTCCACGTCCCAACCCCTTCCAAGATGTGGTGAGTTTTTCTCTTCCATTCATAATTCTCATCAGGTCTATGACTATCTGTTTTTGATGTCACAGTATTCTACTCTTTCTCCTTCATCTTTAGGCATCCACGTGAAGCATTACTGTAGGAATTTCTCTCCTTATCAAATGTATAGAATACTTGACACCTGAGTTCGTCATCTATGAATGAAATCTAGGAATCTAGAATGAACTGTTGCCACTGTACCCCTCAGAGGCCCCATGGTGTGCATGCAGTGTATAGGAAGACAACATCTTACTGCTCTACTTGAAAAATCTGTGTGTTTGTCACCGAAAAGAGTAGAACTTCAGTTTATTTATTTTTCAAACATTGAAACTAGCGAATTAAGATTTTTATTCAATTCATGTTTTAACCTTTGTTGTTAGTGAGATAATGAAGGTAATTGAAAGAAGGCCTGGCATGGATGGATGGGTTGGAAGCATCAGTTTAGTGTGTAAAATTATATGTGAATGTGGAAATGCTTGAAATGTCAAAATCTTAACAGGCTGCTGTCACTAGTATACTCGGATTACTGGCTACGTATACATTAGTAAAAAGCTGAATTACTGAGGTATATAGGGTCTGTGAAAGTCCTGCTTCCTCGTAGTAGCAAAAGTAAGGCAATGTTTTAAAGGAACAAGGGTATATTTAAGATGCTTAGACACACCTTCCCTTAAATGAATGCAATCAAATACCAAAGTCATTCCAGTGTTGTCACATCTTTGCACATTATAGTCTGTGTGCCCTTTTCATGATGGTAGTTGTTGTACAAGCTCCCACTGACTTGCATTTTCTTACTGTAGTTTTATAATCACAAGGAAGACCATCTGAATTGCACCAGTAGCAATTTGGGTAAGAGCTGGCATTGTTTCTGTGCTGCACTGACTCGCCTCCTTTGTTCAGAAGGTGCCTGGTGCTTCTTAGCCTGTTCTCCTATCAGGGACAGTGACACTGCCCTGCTTTGATAGCACGCCTTTCTGACCTAGAAGAGCAGATGGATCCTTCCCTTTAATGGTCTATTCCAGAAGATCTGGAACATAAACTGCATGAAATCCTGTAATTTCTGAAGGAAATTTAAGGCAGTCCTGCTGGGATTTGATTCTGTGGATGAATCATTTCAGGCATGTTTTTTTGATTGATTAATAAACCCCTGTCACAGTGCCGCTATTGCCTTTTATTATAGTCATTACATTCCTCTGGAGTCTCTATAGCCATTGTCTGTTTTGTTTCTTTTTCTTTTTCCTCATTAGGGATAGATTTTTTAAGTTGGCAGAAAGTCTCAGGATTAATTCCCACCACCAGAAGACAGCACTCATTTGCATGGGGCTTGTAAGCCACCAAATAAGCTTTGCTGCCTGCTCCTTTATGGAAAGTGTTCGTAATGCGTGCTCCCATGCCAGAAGTCAGGCAGGAATGTGTGTCCAGTATTAAGCGGGTTGTGCTCATTCCTCCTGGATGCCTTTCTAGAGCCTGTGCTAGCGAAGTGCATGTGAATGCCCATGAGAGTACATCATGCAAGCAAACAAATGCTACCTCCAAGTTGTGAGTAAAATTTTGAGACCCCATGTTGAGATGTGATCGTGGAAAGAAGCAGTGCCACAGAGAAGGCCTGGAAGGACCACGTGTGAGACACTCAAGAACGTGGAAAGCTCTTTTCACCCTTTTGAGTGTGCATAGAGGCACACACAGCCTCACCCCATGGGACAGATAAATCATGCATCTGAGAGAATTTCTGGGAGCTCTGGCTTTCTGCACAGTGTATGGGTCATTTGGAGCAGACTAATGACTTCCTTGAAGGGGGCAGAGGTCAGTTTAAAATTCTTAGGTGTAGTATGTAATGCAAATTATTGGCAGGTTTGGAAGATATCATTAAAGCCTTCATTAGGGAAGGACTTTGTTGTTACTGAAGATAAGGCTTCGGAGGTAGGGTGGGAAGGGGACTGCTTGCTAGATGTGTCTGAAATGGGTTTGTTTTGAAAGGCACCACTAGATTAGGCTTAACAAATTGTGATCCTGGTTTATATTCTGCAGGACACCTGAAAATCAAAATTCAGTTTTGGTTTATCAGAGGGCAGGTTTCCCCAGAGTGCTCATATAGACTATAATGTATATGTAGTGCATATTCTATAGAATATGCATTAAGGTGTTGGCATTGTCTCCCTTAATCTTTTTCTTCATTTCAGTAGGTCTTAAATTAAGAAAGAATGAAGCAGTTGCACACACCCCTACCCAAATCCTGTCTTGTGAAACTGTCCTTAACACCTTTGCTGAATGAGGCACAAACATGACGCTCACCAACCTACAGTTTCTGGCACACCCTGTTTATCTACGCAGGGACTCTTCTTAGAGATTTTTCACTGTTTGTTGCCTACATAGTCTTAAACTGTCCTTCCAAAACTGTTGAGAAAGGGTATAGTTTTCAGCAGACCACTGCCTATTTCAGAATTAAGATTATTGGCATTTTTCCTCATAAAACATTGAACAGCTATCAGGAGCAAAACAGTTGCGTGCTTGTCTCAGTGTTGACCTGAAAGGTAACAGCTTGGAAAGGGAAATACCCATTTATGTACACTGAGAAAACCTTCAGAAAACTTGTTTTCAGTTTTAAGGGAGATTGAGTCCTACGGTCATGGAACAACAGAGAGGCTTTCCAAATTGTGTTAGGGCATTGTATTTTCTTTGATGTTATCCCCCATTCCACTAATATTTTGATGTATTGTTTTAATATTTGAGCAATAAAATTAGTAGTGTTTTTTGTATTATTTTTAGTATTGAGAAAGAGATGCCATGAATAATCAGCAAGAACAAAATAGTTATCTATTTTAAAATGAGCTGATGCGTGTAGGAATCAGTAGCTCCAATGCAGCCACTGAAGTGAGTCAAAGACTGAGGAGAAAAGGAGATAAAGTAGTTTATTTCCTGACCCTGCTTTTCTATTTCCAGAACTTTGCTTTGTGATGAAAAGTAGACCTACAACCCTACGGTTTGAAGTTATAAAGCTAAAATCAATTTAGCAATTCACAAGTTTGACATGAGATAAAATGAGAGGAAAGAGAAAGAGAAGGGAGTGTTCTCTGGGAAGGAAATGGTGAGAAAATAGGCAGCCTACTCTAGGAAGACTAAAAGCAGATGAAATCATGAGAACCTGAACAAAAATTCGTAAGCACTGAGGTTTCCATTTGGTTAGAGAGACTTCAGTAAACATTCTTGCTGTGAATGCTCTCAGGAAACCTAAGGATAATCAGATTCTGTTTTTAATGTAATCTATAGTGTTTTTTATTTGTTCCAGAGTGAATGAAAGTATCTGCAGTTTCTTAAAATGACCTTTTTGAGGTAAAGTTGAATAACCACATACAGTATTTTAAACAATCTCCGTGCTTCTTAAAGTGGCTCCTATCAATCCACAGTGAGTAATAATTTAAAAAAGATATTCCAAAACTTTTCCTTTTTTTCTTGTTGCAGTGTTTCCTCATCCTTCTTGTTTTAGTGGAGTAGCCAAAGTAACTGACTGGGACATAAATCTTTTCTAGCAGCACACTTCGCGTGTGCTTACTGTAAACTGATTCACAACTGTGTGCTATAAAGGATGTTTAAAAACATTTAGGCTAATGTGAAAATTATGTAACTGCTGTGGAAACTTCAAAAGAAAGCTTTTTTTTTCTTTCTCTTTGCCTTGTTTGGATGCATGTTCAGGCTGGTTCTCCATCTGTGTGCTCTTGCGTGTCCTCTGTATTTGTACTTTCAATAACTGGTTCATCAGGAACTTTTAAGCAAGTACGCAATCTCGCTGTGAGAAGATAACTTTCTTGTTTTGGGTTTTCTTTTTCCTAATTTTCTTGCTCTTCTAGGGTGTGGTTAGAGCTAAAATGAAATTTGGGTTGGTCTTTCCTTTTTTGACCTGCCAATGTGTTTGTTCTGTTAGCGTTGCTCTGCTCCCTGTAAATCAGACATTCTTCTCGGCTTGCATCAGGTTGCTAATGACATGATTAATGCAGGAAGGGTAGAGAGGGATGACGTAGTGGCTCAGGCAAAGTTTACCTGAGAATTATCTCTAGCTCTCTACTGTTTAGTGTCTGTGTGAGTCATGGCCTGAAGCCCTGCCATTCCCTGTTCTTCAGCTGGGCAAGATCACACTTAACTCATTCTATGTATGCATTTCTCCCTTTCCTGCCAGATCTGATTAGAAGCGCTTTTGTTTTAAACTCTAGTTTTATGAAACATTAAATGCCCTTTTAAAGATAGCTGTGCATAATGCTAAATGAAAAGAACCACGAATATCTGTGGTCCAAGGAGCTTTGGAAACTTTCTCTGTCCTTATATGAATTCTGATTTTATCAACACTAAGTCTTTTTTTGTGTTTAGCAATGATAGTGTTATGGTATTAGTGAGCTTTGACCATGATTTGGTTGCTGTCAATAAAGCGTACTGTCCCTTCTTGTGCATATGCATGTATATGAACTTGCAAAATACAAATGGCAAGTTCATACTGCAACTTCCAGCCTTGGAAACTTCCTCTAACTTCAGGTACAACTGTTCTGCTCACATTTTTTCCAGTCACTGATTCCTTAACAGAGTAGTAGGGAAACTCAACTGATCTTACTGATCAAGAATAAAATGAGCACATTCTCTGATACACTTTCAAGGCTTTAAAATTCCCTTACTGTGGGCTAAACTGGAGGAATCACACCTTTTTTGTACATAAAAGTCAGTATTTGTTCTACTCCATGTATGTTTTCTCCAATTATAAGTTCCTCAAAGAGTATCTGCATTATTCTTCCACTAAATTTTCTGGAAGGTGTGCTGTTGTGCTCTCAGGCCTCTCTTAAGGGATTGGCATGAAGACAGTTTGCAAGAAATGCTGATTATTTTTCAAGGTACTGTTACTTCTCTGTAAAACTATGACGAAGTGATAGACATCCTTCAGGACTTTAGCTTTCTCAACTTTTCTGTGTATGCACTGCTCAGTCTGAATTACCTTGTACAAAAAGTGTTTAATGTTCAACAGTAGAAGGGTATGCTGAAAACAAGCTATCCTTTTCCAGCCAGCACATACCTTTCAACCTGCCAAAGTCTATATCAGGAACATGATGTGTGGGAAAAAGTTCTGAAATGATAGACAGAAAAGCATCTTGTGGGAAACCTAAAATGCCATGAGACTCAGCCTTTTAATATGGAATGTTTTTACAAGTACAGCATCATCATCATCTCCCTTGCTTTTTGATATTTTCAAAACTGAAAGCCTGAGAACGTAACATTTGCATAGAATGTAAACAACCTTGATACTTAGATAAGTGACATTTCTTGGAAATAACATTCACTTCAGGGATGAAGAATGGTCAAAGCGAACAATTAGCCAAAAAAGTTATTTCTATAAAACATAGCCCTTAACTGCTCCTAAGAAAGGCTGTAGGGATGCCTGAGATAAAATTTTATATGTGCTTACTGATACATTTTGCAAAAGTATTTTAAAGGAAAACAACCTCATCCAGTAATCTGGTTGCAGAAAGTGCACCAGATGAGTAAATATTGAATGTAAGCATATTACAAATAAAAGTTAAAAAAAAAAACTTCAGTTCTTTAATGCAACATGCTGCAAACTTTGTGTATACTAAGCTAATGGAGTTAATGATTATAATTGTGTAGATGCCCAAACGTGGATGGCAAAAGTTTATGTCCAGCTTAAACCTGCCTGCACTTTGTTTTGCTGATTGTAAAGGAACTGTTTACATGTCAGAGTAGTGCAGATTTAGTTCAGTTGAGTCAGTGCTGAAGAAAAAAATCAAGCATGTTTGACGTGTGCCATTGTGTAAGCTGCGTAACTAGAATCTATCTTTCAGCCTGAGCAGTGACATGGTATTTCTGGGTTTTGTTTTCTTCTTGGTTTGCCTTGGCTGTGGAACAGATTTGTAGCTTTTCATCTGAACTGCTCTTCTTTTGCTCTTACAATGAGAAAAGGAACCAAATGAGGTTTAGAAGTTTGTTTTTCAAAATTGAAATGTGCTGAATGAAGTAGAAGGTGAGGATGAGGAGGGGAAAGAAACTGTCCTTAAACAACTTATGTAAGCCTTTAGCCTCACCTGTCCCTCTATGAGGCAGGATATTGCCTGTCTCACAATTACTGTCAAGCTTCTTGGTGCTTGAAGCAGCAGCCCAGCTATGGGAAGGGATCTCTGTCCAGCTGCTGGGCTAGGTCCAGCCCCAGGTCAGTGGAAGTCCTGGTTGCGGAAGGGCCCAAAAAGCAGGAAGCAGATGTGAACAACAGGGGCCTGGCTCAGGTAACCTAATAACAAGTGTTCCAAGCCAAAATAAGTAAGCCAGTCAAAAGTCCAGAACTACAGTTCATTGTCTTATTTATTGGATTACCTAAATCTATAATTATATGAGGATTTATGTGCCTTTTGCACATGCTTTTCTTTGTTTGGTGTTTGTAGCCAATATTCAGGCAGCTTGCCCAATGACTGTGCTTGTCATCATCGTAGGGTGTTTTTCCAAATTACCTCAGGTTTATTTCTGTGTGCATTCTCCAAATGCTTTGTGTTGTCTTTTTGGTATCTTGGTAGTTTTTATCTTACACTTTACCAGAGATCAGCATGTATAGAGAGGCCGGCATTAGAGTCCTACATATTCAGAAAAGGCCCTGTGAAGTCACCAAAATAGCAAAGATTTAGTACTTTTTTTTCCTTCTGCCTACCCTTCTTGCTGTTGCTTTCTGATGCAAAAGTGACTTTGGCTCAAGCATTGGAAGAGGCTGCCCAGGGAAGTGGTGGAGTACCCATCCATGCAGGTGTTCAGGAAATGTGCAGACATGGCATTAAGGACATGGCTTAGTGGAACTCAGTAGGTCAGGTTAGTGATTGTACTTGACCATCTTAAAGATCTTTTGCAAACTAGATGATTCTATGAGTTGTATCAGAACCGTGGGACATCTACATAAAGCTTCTTAAACTGGATGTTTGCACCTTGTCTTTGAGGGATAATGAACAGAAGTGCTTCTTTCAGTCTGCTTATGGAATGCATTCATCATTTGAGAAATCTTTCATTACAGCACCCAAAAAGCATATGGAGCGTCTCTGAGTTAAAAAGAAACAAGGAGTAAAGCAAGTGGAATTGAAGAAAATGATAACCTTAGGGGTTATGGCAAGTAGGCCTCACATGCCACAGAAAGATGGCTCATGCTGATGACTCAGTGGAAGAGAAGCGCAGAGAACCATGCTGGTTCACCCTTGTTTTTGAGGAGGGCTCAGGTGTGGTCTCTCCCTTGGGATTTTTTGAAATTTGTTTGAGATTCTGCATCTGCCAGGCCTTTACCTCTGCCTTTGTTTCAGACTTGCAGTCTTCCTGTACTTTAAAACATCCCTTAGCAGGTTGCCGCTGGCCACTGGACCTTTATTGGTTATCGCTTGTCAAGTAGGAGGGTAGGCAACTGCAGGGTGATGCAAAGGGTTTCCAAATGTGTTGTTACTCTTTGGTTTAACAGTGTGAGAAAAGCACGTCATTTAACCATCAGCAATCTTTCTGACTGTAACATCTTTTGTTTTTTCTCTAATTTTCCCCCTGTGAGTTGGGGGAATTTTGTTATTTTTTTGATAGGCCTGACTTTCCCTCTTCTTTCACAGTAGCTGCTGCACCATTTTTCCATTTAGAAGGTGTTTCCAAAGGTAATCTCTTATTAGGCTTCCTGCATGTAATTCTGTGACATTCTTAGTTTGTACATGTTATTTTCTGCCACTTGTCCTGCTTTGGAAATTTCCATTTCCCAAATCCCTTTAGGAGAGAGAGGAAAAACTCACTTTGTGATGGTGATGCAGCAGAGGAGGGTGTATTTGTGTTTCATAACTCTGTAACAAATGTTTTCCATTTCCTCCTTCACCAAAATCTCCTTGTTGTAAGTGTTGGGATTTGCTGACTGTAGATCTATTTTAGCGTCTTATAAAGATGTTTCTCTTTCAGTAATCCTCATAAACGTGTGTGAAAGATAACATGAAGTCACAAATCTAAACACTGCTAATAATATTAAGATGGTTCAGAGAGCAAGGAAGTGCTTTTTCGTAGTCAAATACCACTTTGCAAAAACTGAACAAAAGAATTCTGTAACAGATCTGTTAGTTCTCTCAATTAGCTTGTTCTTCTAGGGAAGAAAGGCTTTTATCTGTCTGTATGCCAGTAATTCCTAGTAACTTCTGGACCAGTTGAGAAGGAGAGATTTTGATGATGTTAAGTGTCAGTGAGTTCCATGGCAGTGGCTTTCCAGGTACAAAAGAGAGATCTTAGTGCTCCATTGTGCAGAAATCTACGGCATGAGCTTGCAAGCCTACTGAAGGTTTTTAGAGTACCCATAGGATGCAAGTTATCAGGAAGCCAAACTATGCTGGTTCTATTGCTCACAGAGCTGATTGCTGTATTGTGCCTTGTTTTGGTTTTGTTTGTTTGTTGTTTTTTTAAAAATCAAATTATGATTGCCTTTGCTAAACTTTTGTTGTGTTGCTAGCTTTTCTGTTTATGTTATTGTTGCCAAATACTGGAAACCACAAAGAGAACCAGTGTGATAAACAAGAACAAATAAGGGCAATATCTGAAACAGTGTTATTTGCACATAGTTGACTTAACATCTGAAATGAAAAATGGTTCCATTTTTAGTGTTTATTTTAGTTACAGCTTTTCTTATGCCCCTACGAACTTTTCTCCCACTGGAATATCAGTAAATACAAGAGGGCTACTGCTCTGTTGCAACTATTTAAGAACCATAGACAAGAAAAGAGAGCGAAATTAATACTTTAGGTTTAAGGAGCAGTTCTGGTGTAGTAAATACTGATTTGAACTCTAAAAATGAGAGCTACCTTCAATTCTGGATGCGTGTTCGTCCTGAGAAAACACTGAAATTGCCTTGTTCTGATAGGAAAAAAATTCAAGTTTCTGGTTTTTCCTATTTTCTCATTTCTGATTCACATTTTTTAAGATGATAAAATAGTCACCAAGACAACTAGTTTAGCTATAGTTATTTAAAGTGACAAGTATTGGGCATCAAAAGGTAGGGTTATAAAAGCAATTCAACCTGTTAGTGAAGACCAATGATCCTTCAGATTCCTCCCAATGAGATTTTATTCACTTTAGATTTAAGTCCTCTATTTAAAGGCTACTGAATTTCTGTAGGTGGTACTGCCTCCTCTTTAAAAATTTGAAAATTAAAATTTGATGGCTTTGTCTGCACGCTTCTTACTGCAGAATTGCTCACATTTTCTTCAGAAACTCATCTCTTCAGGCAAACTCATTTTCTATTCCCTTGTCGCAGTTCTTTAAGACAGGTTTCCCTGTGGTAAAATGGTTTCCTTTATTACTTGTTTGTTTATATTAGTAGTGGTTTCCTTCTTAAGGTTAATTATTGTTTCAAAGAAATTGCAATTTCCTGTTCTGGTGTAGCTTGTTTTCTTTAGATTTGTTCCGTGGCTGTCATGATGTCTGTAAAATATTGTTCTGGAATTCTTTGTGTTGTGAAGGTGCAGTGTTCCAACTGATGATTATTAATCTTATTTTTTCTCTTTTTTTTTTTTTTTTCATCTCTAGGTAAGAACAACTTTTGTAGTGATCTTTGCTTTCAAAGAAATTCTCCTGTGGTAAAGTATCTATTTTTCTGTCTTCCTTTAGTAATGGTATTATTTTTCTCTGTATTAAAGTGGGGGGAAAAAAAGAAAAAATTATCCCTGTCTGAGTGCTGTACCCTTTTGAATATGCTGATATGGTTTCTGGAAGAGAATTTTAAAACTTCAAATGGGAATTTGGGTTTTTACTAAATAATTATCTATATGCAAAGTGACAGTACAAGCACACAAGCAAGTTGCTGCCTATCACCTGCAGTACTCTGAACAAGTTTCAAATAGGTTTTCCTTTAGCAAAGAAGTGCTTCAGATTTTTTATTCAGTATCTGCATGCTCTAAGGCCCTGCCCAGGTTTCTACCTGAGCTTATGTAGTAGTAATTTCTTTACCTACTTTACACCAAAAGAATTTAAAGCTAGATAACTAAAGTAACATATCAAGTAGCTAAGTTAAACATGTACTGTAAGTTAAATCATGATTCAATGGAGTAATTAACAAGACTTGCAATAGCAGGATTCCAGAGCTGTTTTTTAAAACACAAGTCTGGTATGTCTAAATTTACTGTCTGGTAATGCTGCAGGGTCTGTACTGTACTGGGTTTTTCTCTACACAGTCACTCCTAACTGTAGATTTAGAAGCTTCTTGTTGAAAAGATCTTTCATTTAGCAGGCCTAGAGACAACTTCTGATTACCAGAGAATTGGTATATTGTGGAGAGTAATGGAACTATAAATACTACTTCCTGTGCATTAGACATGTTTGCCAGTTACTGGAAGCTTGAAAAAGGAGATCTTGTCTGGCTGCAATTCACAATCAACCTATGGAAATGAGTTGAGAACAGCAATCCATTTCTTTCATCGGGGACACTGTTGGTTCATTTCATTGCAGTTCTGCTTTTTTGTTCTTTTTCCTTTACGTATACAGTTTTAATTAATCAGTGAGAGGCCCAGGAATGAGGTAATGCTGGAAATCAACATTTTGAATCCTGTGATTCTTAATAGAGAATTAATGGAAACAGAGGTACTGCTATCTCCTCGGTCAAAACTTTGTGTCATTTGGACAGTATCTAAAGACAGGCTCTGGGCTGCTGTGTGCATAAATTCCTTTGGGATTTGTGTGTTTTTGGAAGACCAAAATTAAAACAAGAAATAGTGTAATTCATACTGGGAAATAAGACTTCCTAATCTTTAAAATTCACTGGCATCTGTATTGTCACAGTTTGAAGTGAGAAGGGCCCTCCACAGTCATCTAGTTCTGATCCTTCCTATTACACAAGGCCAAAATCTCTTGCTTATTATTGAAACAGATTGTATGTGGGTTAATAAAGTCAGTGGAAGTTGCATGAATTTTAATTTCTCAAGGCTTAAATATGCTTTCTAATTGCTGTTCCATCTGAAAGACAGTAAGCGATGTTCTCAAGTAAACTCTGGAGTATGAGATGGTTTATGCCAAGAAGCAGAGCTTGTAGCTTCCCAGAAATGCGTGGATGGCATTCATCCTAAGCCTAACTGCTCCCACACCACTGGTTCCCAGCTGGGGAGGAGAAAGAGGTGAGAAGCAATGTGACAAGGAGAGGGGAGTAGAGAGGCAATGATACAGATGGCGTGAGGGAGGAGGAGTAAGAAAAAGGTACAAAAAAAATGGCATCAGTGAGTCTCTGCTTCAGTGAAGTAAGAAAAAATTGGCATATGAGATAAAAGTATGATCCTGCCAGGTGTTCTGTATCCATTAGTTTGACCATGTTCTTCTAAGAGTAAAGAGGCTTTGAAGAGATTGAGGCCCTTAGGAGGTGGTTGTTAATTTATGGCAGGAATGAGCAAATGCATGTATTCTGTCTTCTGCACACACTGTTGTACCCTTGCTCGTATGCTCTTTCTCTCTGACTTGCTCGATCTTTTCTTTCTTGCCAGTCTCTTTTGTCAGTTAAAGATTTATCACATTTGAGTCTTAGAGGCAGAACAAAGCTTTACCAATTAATAGCGCTGCATTAGTTTCACTGTGTCAGCTACACTCCTCCGTAGGCTATTCCTACTTCTCTTGAAAACGTCATGCAGTGTTATGTACTCCTCAAAGGTCCACAAACTCTAGCACTGTAGCACTTTCTTTGGACAATAAAAATGTAGAAGAGGCATTTTATATCAGCATGCAGTTCATGTACGTATAGCACGCACATGAAGCAAGCCCAGGCCATACAGAATGGCCTACTCCTCTTGAAAACGTCATGCAGTGTTATGTACTCCTCAGAGGACTACAAACTCTATCACTGTAGCACTTGCTTTGGACAATAAAAATGTAGAAGAGGCATTTTACATCAGCATACGGTTCATGTACGTATAGCACGCACGTGAAGCAAGCCCAGGCCATACAGAATGGTCTTGCTGCATGCAATTTTCTTCTCACTCCTCTTTCCGTCCCTCTTTTTTCAATATATTTTTTTTTCTTTTAAAGACAGTAGTTTGGCGGCAGGGAGGAGAGAAGAATCAGGTCTGAAGAAACCATAGGTCTCACTAGTTTGAGAAGACTTTTTGCTTTGGTTGAAAAGGAAGGAAGTCTTTATGCCTATGTCTTGGCGTGCTGGCAGCAACATTACTTTCTTTTATCTGAATTCTGTCCTCTGACATGAAAGTGCTGTGTTCCTACAGAAAAACAATCCAGTTCTTCTGAAGGTCTTCACGATCACAAGGCTCATAATCTGGGAATTAAATTGAAGTCCAGATTATTTAATTTAAAATATAAATTTAACTGCAAATATTGTGTTGTTTTTCTTACTTTTGTTTTGTTCTGCTTCTCCTGCCTTTGATTTTCCTATCCTTTCCAGAGTTTTACTCTTTAAAAACAAAACAAAAAAGAAGTAAAAAGGAGTTAAATATAGATGTAGATTACATCACTTGGTCTGTAGTACTTATATTTTCTAGAAAGATACAAGTTTACTGCCAAAATATGACTCAAAGGATCAATAGCAAACAATCTCTGCAAGTTTACACAAGAGAACTGAAGTATTTCATTCCATAAGAATTGTGCTTTAAAAGCACACACTGCAAAAATAGATACTTCTTTGGGAACGGTGCTTTTTTAATTTTCACTGTTGCTTTCAGAAGTATGTCCAAATAGTTGCTAAGGGGATTTTTTTTTCTGAGAAATCTGTTGCTGCACACTGAGAACATAGGGGAATTCAAATGACTGTGGCTTCAAATGCTCGCATTTAACAGAGGTCAGTCATAATATTTCCATCCACATAAGCAGTGTTAAATTTAAAAGATCATTTGTAATTTACAAGCATTTAATTGTAACAAGGAATTCAAATAGGGATCAGAAAGATGTGTTCCCTGCTGCTCACAGTGGCTATGGCTGAGGAAGTTGCATTTGCCATGTCTTTAAAAACACTGCCATGCCGTGCATGTGATGTTTAATATTGTTTGATTATTTTAAAATCTTTTGGAGCGACTTATCTAAAATCTGTGAAAGTAATGAATTACGCCCTTTCCATGTCTGCGCATGGATGACATTATATAGAAGAAAATTATTTGGACAGAGTAACACTGAAATAATAGACACATCTCTTCCTATATACTTTTTGTATACCCCTATTTTGTTGATTCTCATTTTGCTCTTCTGTCACTGTCTTAACAGTTCCTCTAATCCTTCTATGTTGATCCATTTAGCATGTCAAGTGTTAGAAGGGAAACAAAGGAGAGCTCCCCACTCTTCCGCTTCTTTAATCCAAGACTGAAAAAATAGATACAAACTTTGTAAGCTTGGGCTAGTGAAGAATCTCATCCCTTTTGCTTGCCTCTTGCTTTTAGTTAGTCTTTTTCTTTTGATGTAACATTATCCACACAGTAAATGATTAGTTAAAGTCTCCACAGTACTTCTAACAGTTCCAGAGGAGTCTTGACCCTGTACAGACTGTAATGTCTGATAGCAGTGGCAGTTCTTAGGCTTCAAATGTTTGAGTATGTCACAGCTTCCATGTTTGAGAAGAAGCACAAAATTTAGAAAACCGAGAGGAATAAAGTAGAAATTATAGAATTAAAAACTTGGGGTGAGAAGGAAATGCTTTCAGCTTTGGGTTTGTTGCTGTGTGTCCCTTAAATTTGGCACGTGTCTGTTGAGATTGCTGGAACAACCTTCATTATTCTTAGCAGTTTACCCACCACAAAGTTTTGTTCTCCATTTACAGAAGACTTGTCAAAATGCTATGACAACTAGGTGGTTTTAGACAAACAGAGCCTGGCTCGAAAAAGACAGTAAGTATGTAAGGCAAACATGGAGGGCAGCCATTGGCACTGGAAGAAGCAAGAAACCACAGATTGTTTTCTCATTGGATGAAGAGCTTAAAGCAACGTAAAGTTAATTGAAGAATTCCTTGAAAGTGAAGTCAGAGTGAAATAAAAGCTTAGGGGTCTATAATTTACTAAATGTGAAAGCTTTGTAAGCAGTAGTGAAGCTAAAAATTTGAAAAGAACATATTTTAGTAAACATATCTGGCTTGTGTTACAGACTGTCCTGTTTTAATTATTTGTCCAAATAATGTAGATTTTCAGTAGGATCTCTAATTAGGCATGGTTTGATTTATTGAGCTGGCCCCATATAAACCATGATGTCATGCTGTACTGCTCGAAATTACAGCTCTGCTCATGCAGTTTCAAGATGATTATTTTTAACTTTGGAATGTTTCAGTTTTGTGCATCTTGGCTTTTGGCTTTGTGAACTTAAGATGTTCTCTGCTCCTCTCCTCCTCCCTCCCCCAGATCAAAGCATTTTGCTGCAATGTAACAAGAATAAAAGCCATTGAAATGGACTTCTAAACACTCCTCTGTTTAAATGCTGTTGGTAAATAAGAAGAGAGGCAAGGATACTCATGCTTGCAATAAGGGGGTTGAGAAATAGGTACAGTCAGTATTGAACTATATGTTTTGCCAGGTGTCCAGATGTTGATGCCATTCCAGAGCAGAAATGCTTCATTTCAGTCTTTAAAAGATCTTAATTTTCTTTTGATGCTGCAATTGAAGAAAAAGGGGAGGGGGAAAAGGGGGAATCTGCACTGCTTGTTCCAGCAGGTAATAAGTACTTACTAGGAACAGAAACCCTTAGACATATTCAGTTTTACCTATATGTGTTGCATTTTCTGCTTATGTCTCGTTTGAACAGGGAAATTTGCCTATAGTTCAAACCACGTCCATTCCAAATGCAAAGGGAAGGCTTTTCACAGGAGAGTTTCTGAGCTTCTGCATAGGGGAGGACTCACTTCTGCAGAAGTGAGCAGCTCCTTGTCCTGCCAGCATCCTGATCTGGCACGGCGGGCTGCAGAGGAATGGAGGTCTGGGAGTGAGGTCAGGGTCTGGTCTGTCCTTCCAGCCTCTTCTGGCACAGTAAAGAGACCAAGGTGCGGGGGGGGAGTCTTTCTGTGGAGTTGTCCAGGCAGCTCTTGTCTAGGATAGAGCTTGTCAGCAAACCAGGAAGGGAATGAGAGTGAAAGAGCTGAGGTGTCATGCTTGGGCTGGAGACGCTTAATTACCCGTAGTTGGCATGGAGTGGAGCAGCATCTGGGATGCAGTAGCTGTGGCAGGGAAGGACAGGCTCCATTTTCTCCTACAGCCATAAGGAACATTTCTGAGTGGGAGGGGAAGGTGAAAATGTCTTCCTGTGGGTTTTAGTGGAGAGGTTTGGTGAGCTGCCCTTGGTGATGACTGCAGAGTTTCAGGCTTGTGTAGGTGGAGAATAATGCATTTCGAGTCATCATCGCAAAGCTGTGCTTCTCAGGAGGAGCCTTCATTACATAAAAGCTAACTCTGTTTCTGTGCCTTTAATTGTGTATATAAACTGGATTGCAGCTTAAAAGACTCATGAAGAGCCATGGGATTTCTTGTTTTTTCTTTTTGAAGGTTATTCGCAATAAGTATCACATTTTTACTATAATCAGTTGTTGACTAACATATCATTTTTAAATGTGTAACTGCTTTTAGTTGTCCTGTAACTCGTCACAGTGTAGCTAATGAAGACTGGAGAGAAGGCTGCTCAGAGGGGAAAGGGGAAAAGAGTTCATGCTCTCTCTGTGTTTGGTGCCAGTGAAAGTAAATGGGTGGAAAGTATGTGCAAGTTTGCTAACAAATGGTATGTGTAGTGGAAAGATTTGATATCTGAGCCCAGTTTTAAAAAAAATACATATTAATTTGCTTGTTTTGACCTGGCAAGGTTGCCAACTGAAAACAAATTTAACCATTTAGAATAAGATGGAACCCTTTATCCATTGAGTATTCAGCTCTCTAGTTTTCAGTAACGGGCTCCTATAATGTCTTAGTTGTAACATAACCTCAACAGAAATGGTATGTAGTTCAATAATCAACACGTTTCCACTTCCTGTTGATTGTAACTCTTTGAGAAGCTTTTCACAGTAGCTGAAATCCAGTAATAAGCAGACCACCTGTCTTGTTTAGTTTTGCTGAAATGAAGCTAAGTAGTTGATTTCAGATGATTTGAAGATGAGCTGCTCATGTTTTGTCTTGCCTTAACAACACAGACATGTCTTTTTTTCATATCAATCACAAAATCTTAATATAGTCTCTTTTGCAGATAGTAATTAGCAGATAGTTGAAATGGATCTTGCTGTGAGATTTCAGTGGACTGACCGATTATCAGACACTTGGTATGAGTCTGTGTGCATGCATGCACATGCACTGGCTTTGTCCTCATTTTCTTTAATGGATCTGGCAATATGCTAGGTACCAAAACAGAAGCAGACCTTGAGAAGTATATGACTGACAGCAGTTTAATTCTTTTCTATATAATAAATGACTGATGTAGCTTTAATTATCTTTTTTTTCTGGCAGCTCTTACATGACATTTACTTGCTGAAACAGGTGTTGGAACTTACAAGAATAGTTTGCCTCTGAGAGACAAGTATAACAGGTACATCACCACATCAGAGATGTGGTAGAAGCCCTGTCCCCGGAGACATTCAAGGGCAACCTGATCTAGCTGTGGGTGTCCCTGTTCATTGCAGGGGAGCTGGACTAGATGACCTTTAAAGGTCCCTTCAAACTCTAATGATTCTGTGATTCTGTGATCACTGTACATCTTGTCATTAAAGCTGGACATTCACCCACAAGCAGTCTCACAACTCAGAGAGAAGCTACAGATATGAAATTGCTCAGTGAGGATCTGTAGCCTGCAGTACAGGATGAAGCGATCGTACTTGCCAGACAAGACAAGTAGGTTATGATGACTGTCATGAGAAACTGAACAGGAAGGTGGAAAGGAGCATGCTTGCTGTGAGTCCTGGAGTTGCCAGGGGTCACCAGATGGACAGCAATGGTATTTTCCAGCTCACAGTACTTTCAGTAGCTTCCTTTTCCTTTTGCTCTTACAATGTAAAGCTGTTTATCGTCATGTAAAAAAGAATCACTTCAATAACATGTGCTTGAATATGTTTTCTTGATATCAATGCCAAAAATCAAGAGGAACAGCAGTGCACAAAAATGCTAGAACAGAGAGATGGTTACATCTGACTGCTGGGTTGCAGCTCAGTAACTTGAGTGTGGTTAGCAGAGAAGCCACGATGCCACAGGTCAGTATGCAGGCTGTATTAAACTTAACAAAATAAGTGGCTGCTCATTTAAAAGCAGATTGCTGCAATTGTTGGCAGAAATTAAAAATAGCACAGCTTTGATCTTGGTATTTTGCAAGACTGCTTTTGACCAATGTAGTGGAAGGCTTGCTTTTCCTCAAACATAGCTACAGTTTTACTTTAGTAAAACTTCAGCTGATTCTTGGTTATATCTTGAATTTAGGAGTCAATACTAAGATGATTCACATCCCTTAATTAAACCTCCAACAGCATCCCAGGAGGCAAGTTTAGAGAGGAAGAAATAGAGGCGACTAGCCTGAAGGAGCAGGGACTCTGGAAATTCCTAAATTACTCAAGTTTCATGTAAACATTGTCCAATTACAGCACTGTCTTTTAGAGTAATTTATAAATCTGTATCTGTAGCGAATATGATTTACATAAACCACATCCATTCACAATAAAAGAACTGCTATTAAATTATTAAGTAATAAGAAGATCACACCATTAGCAATATGATTAAACTGTCCAAGAACCAAGAAAGGCTGTCACGTCCTCATATATGACTTCTCCTAAGCACTGGAGAACAGCCGGGTTGTATCAGGCTGGTGTCCGTCAAGCTTTGTATCTTGTCTCCAGCTGTAGCCATTAGCCACACTCCGATCACAGGATCTAGGCATACAGTCACGCTCTCTTTGCCACATCTTGCTGTTTTCGGTAACATTCTGCTCAAATTCTCTTCTGAAATCTATTTTCAGCTTTAAATTTTGGTTTTGCTGAAAACTGTGCATCTTTGCGGCAGCAAATCCATAGTGAGCTGCCTTCTCTTGTGAACAGTATGACTAAGCGCACCCAGGCCTCCCTCAGACATGTTATAATCACCATCTGCTAGTGGCTTCTTGTCATCTCTACTTGCATATGAGACATTTCTTTCACAGGAGGATAAATTCATCTGTCCACCGTAGCCTGTAATGCTTCAGAAATGCGGTGAGACCAAGTGGTTTCTTCTTTTATGCATTTTGTACAAGAAGTAGTGGTTATGGGAACTTTCCATCAAGAGACACTTTAGTGTAGGGGCGTGAAGAGAAATAAGGGATGCCCTTATAAAACGTGGAAGAGGTTACTGTGCTTCGCGTTTTCTTCCTGCAGCTCTGGAGCTGCCCCTGTGCTAGGAGTAGGCCTATCAGTAATGTTAGCATCAAGTCACGTGCTGGCAGTGAACGGATTTTGCATCAGTCAGAGGACATCTGATACACAATCTTTGAGAAAACTCTGTAATGACTTCGTACTTCTTCTGTGAGCATTTTTAAGAAAAAGAACACCTTTAAATGGTGTTATTAAAATTGGAAAAAGTGGTTAATAAATTTTAAGGAGTCATTTTATATGTATGTCTGACTTAAGTAGTTTTAGATATTAACGGAACAAGGGAATTCAGAAAAGCAAATTTCCCCTAAATGTCATTGTGGTGTACACAGGTTAAACACCAAGCATGTTGTTCTCAGAAGAAACAGTTTCATTTTTCCTAATGTGGACAAGCAGTACTAAAGCTTGCTGGTTTTATGACTGAGTGGTACTAAAATTCTGTTCATTATCAGTCTTTTCACATCTGAATCATGTTATTTAACCCAGATTTTCTTTTAAACTACTGCCAAATGAGCAGTATGGATGAGCGCTTGGAGAAACCAATGGGTGATAGGAATTCTGATGCTTTTAATTGTGTAGACTAATCATGAGTTTCACACGTGGAGGGAGAACATTTATTTCTGTTCTCTAGATTTACATGTACTCTACATTTACAATGAAGAGTACAGCTGAATTAAAGAAAAATGCTGTAAGATAATTATGGGAAGTATAGTAGCCTTTTTCTTTGCTTGTGCTGTGCTTTTGAGAACAATACTTGTTTAATTCATTTCATTCAGTGCCTTTGTAATCAGTTAATGTACTTTTTCCTTTTTGTGTGTGTGTGTGTTTCTTTCATGCAGAACAAGGTGAGAAGAGCGTAAACAAGAATAAAAAGAGCCTTCTTTTACATTTCACCATTCCATTTTCTTAGCTTTTATTCACCTGCTTGCTTGGTCTCAAGGATAAGAATCACTATGAAAAGTGATCCTGTAGAAGTACTGTCTCTGGATGTTTCTTTAGCAGACTATGGAAAACCTGAGTATACCTACTTTATGTAGATGTTAAAGGCAGCACTGTATGTTTCCCTCTTATTTTCTACACAGTGGCTAATCATACTGTCACTTTTTTTCTACCATATGCTTGTTGTAGCTTATGTAGCTCATAGCAGTAATTAATTACTGTCAGTAATGCTGCCCAGTGCATGCTATAAAACAGGATTTGCTTTTATCAATAAATTGTCATATGCTTACAGTTTTAGCCTTGATCAGCATTAAAGCTGTTGTCCCTGTTGCTGAGTCTTGGCACTTAGAACTAAGATGTTGCAGAAGAAGCTAATGCAAACTCTAACGTTGCCGTCTCCATGGAGAGCAATAATTTAGATGGAATGAGCATTATGCTAGGAAGTAGAGTGGCATTTAGTTTCTTTGCATGTTCATCCGAATCTTATGAACCAACCCAAGCAGGAGCAGAGCAAAACAGTTGGACTAGACGATCTTAGTGGTTTTCTCTAACCATGATGTTTCTATGACTCTATGGATATATCCACTGGGTTCTTTCAAGGAGGAGAGAATCCCTGTTCCTGCAAACAGACAGCAACATCTCTTGATTTATTGTACCCAAATTTTACACAAGGGCTCCTTGTTCCATCTGCCAGAACTAGAGTTTGTGCCTGCTTGGTTGCATCCTGACCTGACACAGTTTGTTTTCCCCTTCTACATCTGCTGTGAAAAATGCTTATTTTCCTTTTATACCTTTCTATACAAAGGTAAATGAAACCTGAAGAAGGACTTTGGTACCTGAAAACTTAACTTTTAGTTGTAGAAATTAAATACAGTTAAAGATGCTGTCTCCTCCCACAAACATTATTGTTCCTGTATTTGTTATCAGCTTTTATGTGATCTTTCTTGTATGAACTTCTGATTTATTTTTCTGTTTTCTAGTACTAGTCTTTATCAAGAGTGTCATACAAATCAGAGAATTATGCTCAAGAAATAAGGGTTTCATTTCATATTGGAACATATGCACTTCTCATGATTGCAGCGGTTCTCTGTTATGTTGTTGTTTTTTTTCAGTCATGGCTAGAGCATTGCATATGCCTTCATACTTTCCATTTGTAGAGCCTTCTGTTTGATAAATACAAGCTGCTCGGTAAAGGTTTTTTGATCTGACAGACATTTCTCAGAGTCTGGAGCCTTCTGCATTATCGGAGGGAATGTGGCTAAGAGATTTGCTCATGATGACACGGTGCAATAGCTGGAGCATAGTGGTAACTTGGAACCATGAATTATTTGCTTTTAAAATGTTTTGATTATATTTTTCTTTGCATCATACAGAATGGTGAGTGCAATGTACCTAGAAGATAACTAGAAAAATTATTTGGACTGAAAGTAAAAAATCCAGAGAATAACGTGAGAAAGTTTGGAACAATTCCTTATATATACTTTTGTATTGTGGTTGCTGAGGTTAATAAATGAGCTGGATTACACTTGCAGTCTTAGAAAGAGATTTCCTTTCAGACTTCTTTAGGTCATACACAGATACTACGTCTTATGTATGAAGTTAAGCTTTGGATAATTTCTGAGACTCCATAATAGAGAATGTTAGGATAAGAAGTTTTGATTTGTATGCTGGTGGATTTTTTTTCCTTCTGACTGATACAAGTGCAGTATGTTCATTATTGCTAAGTGTAATCAACTCTTTCATGCAACAACGGTGATAGGCAGAGGGGTTTTCAGTAACTGAACAACAGAATATGTCAGTACTAGGTTTGCCTGCAAGGATTTTAGTCTCCCTGGTAATGCATTTAATAATGGTACTTTTTCTTCCCTTTTCCCTCTTTATTTCTGGTAATTCAGGAGGACCATTATTTCTTTAGTTTACATTTTACAGTTTACTTTTGCATTTAGAATGGGTACAATAGGTGTGCTTTAGTAAGCAGGGAGCACAGATTGTCATCTCTTGTTAGTGTCTTGTGAGAGTGGAAAGGTATTTCCATTTGAAGTTGACAACTGCCTCTTCCCTATTTATTTTTCTTTCTTGCTAATACTAGTATCTTAGTAGGAATATACTCCTCTTCCCTGTGTTGCCAAATTTCCATTCTTCTCTGTTTCAGTGTTAGAATATAGTCTGGCCCAGCTCCTCTTCTTTCCTAAATATGTCCCAGTCAGAATCCCAGGCTGCACGTCCTCCATTTTTTCCTTGGAGAGCAATGGCCTTTCTCACCCACCAGCCCATGAACTTCTATTGTTAGTGGTTTTCAAATGGAGGACATGGAAAAGAGTTGATGAGGATGAAAACAAAGCTGACATTTTTTTCCTTTTTTTTTTCTTTAGCAGAAATTAGAGTGCTTTCTGACTAGCCTCTGGTATCCTGTCTTCATAGATTGTTACTCAAGTTAAATCAGGCATGCTTATGCATGACGTAAACATGTCACTGGGTAGAGGAACTCCTTTCTACCTATCCTTATCCCTGTGATGTCCAAACCCCTCTCATTTTCTGTGTCAGGCCCTTTTCTGGGCCAGCTTCTTTTCTCCCTTCCTGTGTACAATAGAGAGCTCAGGTATTTTAGTGGTTGTGTTGATAGCGGGATATTCCCCTAGACGTGCAACATAATTTATTAGCTGAGCAGAAGTATTTAAAATGTAGCCTCACACACAATCAACTGGGAGATACTACTAGTGTGTAACAATGAGGCTGTTCTGATATTTGCTGAGTTTTTCTAATGACTGAGAGAAGCTTGAGGGGAATATTTATTTCCTGCTCCATTTGCATAACCTGTTGCTGAGTTTAGCGTGTTAAATTTATTGAGCTTTTCAGTTTTTAATAGAGATGTGGCACTTGGCAGGCTTATAAATGATATATTAAGGTTTCTCCCTGGAGTAAACTATGTATGGTTCCAGTTAATAACACTGGTGTTCAGTAAGGAACAGAACAGATGTGATAGTGGTTTGGGAGGCAGCTGAGGTAACATTGAGGAACATCTGGTGCAAGTTTCCCCAGCAGCTCAAGTAACTATACAGATGCTAAGTATTTTTTCCCATAATCTGCCTGACATACTTGAATGTTCATCACTAGAATGGACACCCTCCAGTATATGGCTTGCATTTTAATCAGTGAAAGTTTGCCTAGGAAGCAGAAAAGAATAATTTGGAAGAATTTGGAAATGCTTTACTCTGAAATGCATCAATCAATGTAAGAAGAAATTTCTTGTTTATTTCCCTTCTACGTACAGTAATGGTTGTATGTATTAAAATCCTCTGTATTTTACCCTAGGTCACAGGTGTTAATTTACTCATTTACAGCCATCTCAGGGCCATCCAGCAATAATGTAGAGACTCACAGATTTTGAGCTGAAGTGTTTATTTTCATAGACACTTCTCTGTGTGGAAGTTTGAAAAGCATTCTGCATTTAAGAATGGGTTTGGGTAGCTATTAGTTGCCGAGATCAGAAAGGTAAAATGAACAAATGAATTGACAATCTCATCCTCCCTCCTTGTAATCAAAATGATGTATTTTGGGGAGAATGCAACTTCATTAAATTTATGACAAGAACAAGAAATGTGATTGCATATTAATTTTCAGTAACATAACAAGTATTTTTTTGAAACCTTATATCTCAGTTGTGATGTTAACTCCCTTCATTATAGCAACAAACAAGCCTACAAGTTGCAGAGCAGCTGTTGTGCTCCTTGGGGTGCAGACAGTATGGTGGCAGATCCCAGTCTATGTGGTCAAAGCTACTTTACCCTTGGATATACAGTTTTTGTTTAAAGTGTGCAACGCTGACAGGGGAGGGCAATGACTCCTTTCAGAATTTCAGACTTTTGCTTCCTTCCTCATGACTTAAATTGGCCATTTGAGTTGGTCGGTGTCTAACTGAGGTCTGTGAGGAGACTACCGAGGGCTACTTCATGGTTAGAGCAGCAACAGAGCTCAATGCTACATGTTCCATTGCCTTTGGTTGGCCTAATGAAAACTGACTGTTGGTGGAAGATAAACGGGTGAGATTGAGTGGGATGCCCTCTGTCACAACTATACCAGCGACCATAATGGTGTTCTTGTTTGAGAAATCTCTTTTAGAATTTTCCAAGAATGCGTGATTTCAAGTTTGTGTTGCCATGTCTCTTGGCAATCCCACTTAATGTTTGGAAGATGGTCACGAATATCAGTTCCTTTTAATTAGTCTTAGCCTGTGAGTCATGAATGTGCCACTTCTTAGTTTAGCAGGTGCTAGGAGGCCCCATCTGTTTCTGAATACTGTGAGGGTTTCTTGCTAGTGGAGTGCAGACTGAGTGGATAGAAGAGCTTTTGTTTCATTTAATAAATGATGTTTTAAGACAAGTCAGGGTACTTCATAAATGCGTTCAGTTTCTATGAAGAGACATCTAATTTTTCTTTTTGCAGTAAGTGCAAAAATTCGAGCTCTATAGCATTTGTTTTCAGCTTTGCGTATCTATGAAATTTTGGCTTATACTTTCTGTGTTGCCCCTAAATGGAGAAAGAAGGGGGAACTAAAAAGTCCTTCATCTTGCTGATTACAGTTAGAATGGTTATGCTGCCCTATGCAATACAACATCTAATGGATGAATGATGTGGTGCTTTTTGGTTCCTTTCTGTTCTATTTTGGTTTACATTTTTCTGCCTTTTGTTTTCTGACTACTAATTACAAGATGTTTTTGAAACTAATAAGGACAGACAGTAATTAAAAGAAAAAGACTGAACTTTGATAGATGCCAAGTTTCGCTTGCCAACAACTTCGGCCACATGACCAACTTTGGGAGGGGAAAAAGGGAAGCATTCCTCCCCCCAGTGAATTCTTAATTATGATAAATGAGTTGTTGTATTATTATGAACATAACCTAATGGCCTTACAGCTAAATATTTACTTGATAGTTTATTTAGTACAGCTTGCTTTCTTTTTAAGCTGCAGATTTCTTCACTGTATCTTTCCTTCAACTGCCTGGTCTTCCTAAATTCATAATCTCAGTATCTGTGATGTTGAAGAAACCAGAGTGTGAGGTCAAAATTTCCATTACATAGACAGCGAGGAATTTCAAGGAACAATGCCAAAATCACTTAAAAAAGTAAATTTACAGGAAAGATGACTCATCAATCAACAATTGCAGTTCTAGAAAATAGAATTAGTTGTATATGTTCTGAATACAGAGAGAGACAAAATGCACCCGGCCTGACAGGCAGGGGGTAAATCAGACTGATTTTGTGTTTCCAGAGATTTTTACCTTGACCTATGCTTCTTTTTCACTCTAAAAGGAGGAGTCGAAGTAATGTACAACCTAATGCTGCAGAAATCATGCCTCCTTAGAGCTACAAAAAGAAAAAGGAGTTCTGGCTTGTTGTGGCCTGCCTTTATCATCCAGGCACAAGGACAAAGGGAACAATCTCCTCTGCTGAACATCTCTCCTAACTGTAAGAAATTTAAAATGAGGCCACCTAGGAGTGCAAAATACAGCATTTTATGCTTGGTGGAGGTGATGGGCTTCTGCTTTAGCATGCAGTAACATGAGTCTGAGAGAGGTGATAAAGGGCAGTTTCCTTCCTTCTCAAATACTAAGTAAACAACACTCAGGAGTGGAAGTACTTCTGAGATGGAAACCTCTTGAGCTGTGCAGAGCCTATGGGAAGCCTGGAGCTGGCCTGTTCTTTGTGGCATTCTGCTTTATGCCCAGCTTTTGGTGGGGAAGGCATCTCATCTTTCTTCCTGCCTCAAGCTGCACAGTCTTTCTGCTGGGTTAACATTACATGAGAAAAAAGTAATGAGCGCTGGGACCTTAGGGGGATGGTGCTGGAGATGAATCTGCCACATCCCTTGATGGTTTGTTGTTTCTGTAACCCTATTCACTTTCTCATCTTTAAAGGTGGAACAGAAAGGGAGGAGAGTGGAAGAAATGGTATAACCACTCACTGTACCTGTCACAACTGGTAGAATGGGGTGCCTTTAAGTCTGGGTGTCCCTCCCTGGCACTAAACATTGTGGTTCTGTCAGGTTTTCCAGCTGTCCAGCAGCTTCAGCTGAGTAGCTACCAAGTCAAGGTGTAACTTCTGACTGCGTCTCTCTTCAGCCTTAGAATGAATTCAGCTGAGGTAGTAACTATTTGTAAGCAGGAAGCACACTCTTGTAATCTCCAAACTATGTGTTGTTTTTGCACATGCACGAGCAACCTTGCAGTACCTACCTTTGGAAAGGAGACCCTGGCTGCCACGTGTGTTTTACTGCATTTCAACCTGATACTTCAATATATTACACATCTGCTGGTGTTATGGAATGTTTTGATCTCACTTCACATAATGACGCAGATAATGTTCATGAGCATTTACAACACTGATCATCTCTTCTAGAGCCTAAACCTGGCAGGGGCATGGGAGATTTCCTCTGTCACTATTGACAGGGAGAGAGCCTGTGTGTTAGGTGAAGAGCTGGAACTCTCAAACTCTAATTTTTAAAATACTTCTGAGAAACTGCAGAGACTTCTGGGTAGAGGCCCTGTTGTCCAGCTGTTCCCCAGTTCCAGCTGTTCCTGCAGCCACGTTTCCAACATGAAGCCAGGGGTTCAGTGAGGGTAGCTCTCTGCTATGGCTGGGCCTAGGGCCTGGCCCACAGCAGAGGAACAACGCACATTTGGTTAAGGTAAATGGGACAGCGGTGATGGAACGGAAGAGTCCTTCTGAGAGTTAAATTGGAGTGCTGAAGAAAGCAGTACATTCCTTCGTCTGCTTTCCTTGTGCTTAGTTCTGTCCCTCCACAGCTTGGATTTCTGCGTTTTTATGTGAGTGATAGTGCAGAGAATTAGGTCATGGATGACACATTTGAGTGATGGCCACTATACTTCCAGCATTCAGAGCACAACCTGAGGCCCATCTCTCATCTTTGCCTTGCCCTCAAGAGTGATAATGAAAGAAGACCAAAACAGTTTCTCCCCTTCTTTCTCAAGAAACATTCCCTTTTATCCTTCAAGGTTGGGAAGCCTAGCAACTATCTGTCTGTTTTATTTTCCTTAAGATGCTGTGATACCATGGTGATGAGTTATTAATAAAACTCCAGGCAGATGGAGAGAGCTTTTAACTGAGTAACTTCTTGGGTTGTTTTTTTTTTTCCTTTTGTTTTTTTTTTTTCCTTTTTCTTTCCATGCATCTAAGAATAACCATATATGAGCAAATGTCATGATTTGGTCTGTGGGGTGAAAAGTAACTGAGCATTTAGCATAAAAATAAAACTTAATCTGCAAATTAATCAGAGCAGACTTTTTGCTTAAATGTTGAAATACCAACAATGTTTATGGAAGAACAAATAATTGTAAAGCACTGCATGCATTATTTTAAATATATAAACATAATGAATTAGGTCTGAGATTTTTATTTATTTATTTATTTTCTGATTTGTTGCATTTCTGAGTGTACTAAGAGCTATTGTAAGTGCAGTAAAGGTTTCCCATACAGCACTGTGCTCTATTTGGTGGCATTGAGTCAAAATTCTGTAGTAAGTCTTTATACTAATGTGCAGTAATCTTTATAACAGTGACACTAATCCCCTCTACTAATATGGAACTTGAATTTAAAAATCTGTTAAATGTAGCTTTAAAGGAGCTTTTGGGACTTACTAATTTGAAAACCCTTCATTGGTTGTCCATGCAAATGCGAATATCTTTGTAAAAACAGAGCAAAGAGGTAGTCAGTCACATATAGGAAAAGCTGTGCAGCCTTGAGAGTTTTTTGTTTGTTTGTTTGTTTATTCTTTCTTTAAAGTGTTAACAGCAAAAATTGCATAACACACGCACATAGGTTGGTTAACAAATCGTGTCAAATTTTTATGTTGTCCTATCCAAATGATGCACGCTAACTGTCTCTAATTTTAGTGCACTATGTTCATCAGTTGTCAGTTTGCAGTGCGCCTAAACTACTGTTGAAGGCTTGGGGTGATAATATCTTACATGGCAGCATTACAGAGCTTCCTGAAGTTCTGATTGATAGCTGCTCAGATGCTAGTGGGAAAAAGGCAGATGTCACCACAAATGTTGAGAGCTGGACAGAAGATTTATTTTTAATATTTGATGTATTAATTTCAGTTGATATTGGTAGCTATTAAAAGAATAGGTCCTTTAAAGTCTTTAAATGCCTTGACTTGAGTGAAGTTTCTTTCCCTGTTTTGTGGCGTTGACCAGGAATTGAACTCTGTGGTAGTGAAGCTCCCTGGGTGAATGGGTAAAATGGAAGACAAACTATCATGTCCATTTGGGATGTCTGCAGCACATGATGCCTTAGATAATTCTGTGTCCCAACATATTGAGCACAAAGCACAACACCAAGAAGGATTTACCTGTGGCTAGTAAAGGCTTGGTTAGAAGTCTGTAACTAATGTGTCAGGAGCTTTCCAGGCACCGACCTACTTAGCACAAGGGATAGCATCTAGATTATATGGGCTTCTCAGTCCTACTGAAGTTCCATGGGAATTACATGTGTAACTCATGCAGGAAATTCTGAAAATGCTACAGATGATGCATAGCCTTATTTCTTCCCTTTACTCTCCAGTATATACAATAATCCATGTCTTTTAAATGAAATCAATTTTCCTCCATAATCTGAAAATTGCCTTAAAAATAATAATGATCAAAGCACGCTGAAGAACGGAGTGTAAAATTAACATGGCATTTCAACTGAGATATTTGTAAAATATAGGTGAAGTGCTGTGAAATTTTATTACATGTGGGGATGTAAGTGATTTTGTAAAGAATTCCAGCAGAGTGAAACAGCCAACAATCTTTCTGCTGTGTGCGTGAGGTACTTAATTTGTTTTTCTGCCAAGAATGCTTCCAAGTGGAAATTATTTTATTTTTTGTCATTTTGGGGTTGTTGGTGGCTGGGGTTTTCAAGCAAACAAACAAAGGAGCAAAACAAGATGTTCCATCTGGAAAATGTGCTATTATTCTCCAAAGAAGCCTTTGTAGTAGAGAAATGTTGGAAAAGGGACATTCATGGTGAAGCAACGGTCAAGGAAGCTGGAGGAAGAAGTGTTATTAAAATAAAATGTTTTACTTTCCTTTGGAGCAGCGGTTCTCTTCTGCTTTTGAGGTTTCATCAACTCACAGGATAAAATATTTCTGACTTAACAAACAATGCGTCTTGAAGAGCTTTGGACTGGTCTCTGTCCCTTGTGCATAGCCTTCTGTGTAACAGGGTTCTGCTGGGACTCCTTTGTGTTGTATTGTAGAGAACCACACAGTCACCTTGTTTTACTATAGGGAAGGAGAAACATATCTCACAGCAGCCAACTAAGTGTACTTGTGGTTTTTAGCAATATAGAAGAGGGTCTGTTGCTGCTGTTTATTTTTATTTGTGCGGTGCCTGAGAGGCCTCTCTCGTGAACCATGATGATAAACACGGTGTAATACAGAAGCAGTGGAATGATGATTGCTTCTTTAAAGAGCCTGACTCCATAATGCCTTGCACAGGTGTGCAGAAAAACCTCATCTAGTTTTGAACAAGCTTCCTGCAAAAAGCTTGAGAGTGTAACTGTGCTAGCACTGTCCTTTGGTATCTTTGCTTGTGTGTTGTATATGCATAGATATGCTACAAACAAATTCAGAGGTTTACAGTGGTGCATTGGGCTGGGCAGATACCCTCAAAGAATAGAGATGACAGAAGGGTGCAAACTGCTGAGGGATTTATAGGAGCAGCAAGAGGTAAAACAAGCTGTGGTTAGGGTCGAGGCAGTGATATTTCCTATGGATTTAGGCTTAGAATTTTTCTTCCCCCAAAGTGAACACCTGGAAAAACGGGAAGTAAAGAATGACTTGAAGAGATCGAGAATCACATCCAAGAATCAAAGGACTGAGCTGAACACGGTGGGGCTGAGAACTTCTTTCTACACATCTTAATGACGTGAATTTGGTGTACAGGTAGAGGCAGAAACCCTCTGGAAAAACAGTTTGGCAATAACCGCTGGAATATTTTCTTCTACAACTCATTATTTCTCCAATTTACAAATTGGTTCACCATATTTGGGATCCTAGACACATTCCCTGATAAGGAAAAGTTGTTACTATTTATAATTTGGGGTTTTATTACTCAGACTGCTGTGATGTGTAAGTGCTTCTGAGAAGGCATGTAATATAGAAGGTAGTATAAGCTCTAAATCTAATGAGAGAATTGCAATATAGACAGCATTATGTGTGCTTTGCAGGCTGTATTTTTTTTTTATTTCTGTTAAAGGAGCAAGAAAATCATTGACTGCTTAGTAGGAAGTGGCTTATTAAAGGTGTCCATTACAGCAGACTGTTATGCTCATGAAATTTCAATGCTAATGCAAATGCACAGACTTTTAAGATAATCAAGTAAGTAGTGCATTCATTAGTCTGATAGAAATATTAGTCAACTTTCTTAAAGGTGCCTCATGCACTTTGAACTGAACTGGACTGAAGTTAATTGGATATAGGATGGGTTAAGGATATTTTTGTTTCCTCGCCACCTCTTCCATCACCTACTGCAATGTTTGTAAAAGCTGTGTGATGCCTTCTTCTACTGCTATTGATTTGTTTTACAAAGAGCAGAAGCTGCAATCCATTCACCTCTTACACTGTACTGGCAGCATGTGAATTCTAAATTCAAAGCTTTATTTAATTTTGGCCAATATGACATAAACGGACATTGCACATAAAAGAAAGAGCCGTTGCATATGGCTCCTGGTACAAAGAGTATTACAGTAACAGAAATGCCCTGGTCATAAATTGATGTGAATGGTAACCATGTGTTTCTGAATGCCTCCTGTTTCTCATTCGAGTTAAATGTTACCCTATCAATGCTTGCCAGATCTCTTGCACTCTCATGTCTTTGCAATATTTTTAAGCCTTTTGATGCCTTGCAGTTTTTGAAGTAGTCATATTATTTTTAAGATTCTTAAATTCGGTCATAACAAAAATATTTCTATTTATCTAATCCATTTCCCTGTGTTCACAGACCACTTGGTGTACTGTAGCATGTAATAAAGTAGAGAGGTTTAAATGGCTTACTTCAGTATGAGAGGAAAATGTTATGAAAATCACAAGTTTCCTTCAAAAGCTGAAGCCTTCTCAACTGTCTGAGATATGATAGGAGTGGTTGAGAATGATTAAAATTCCTTGCAGGGGGGAGGATTTGTAGGATACAGAGCTTGTGAGTCACTAGTTCAATTTTTTTTGACAGAATTTAAAAAAGAAAGGAAGGAAAAAGAGTCAGTCAGTCATTTGTACAGCTGGTGAGTGCTGTGTCTTGGGTGAAGTAAGTGTTGTGCTCCAATATCAGTTTTCCAGGTGCTTTTGTCCACTGTGGGTTGGAATCCTGAAGCCATTCAGTTGTCACCACTCACAGAGTGAATGCATGGATTCTGTAGTTTTTGTAATCACCCAGATTGTCATCGTAAGAGGTATGAGTTATCCACTTGGTCAAAAACTGGAGGCTCCAGTCACACTGAGGGCACAGCTCAGAATCCAGATACAAGCTTCTGTAGGAGTGCTTTGCCCTAGAGTCACTGTTTAACATCACCTGCATAGTAGCCATTTAGCTCATAACTTTTACCCCCGACTAAATACTTCTGACTTCTCTCTCGTGTTGGATTCACTCAATGCAGTGGCTAGATTGAAGCCTACTGTTCCTAAATAAAGATCTTGTAAGGAGGCAGTGAACTGATGAAGCATTTTGTCTGCATCCTGCTTATTTCAGAATAAGCAGTGCTTTATCAAACAAAGCCTGACTGTACCGTACATCTATGAAAAGCACTCAGTAGTTTTACCAAGAAAAAAATGTCCGTTGGAATCACGTAATCTTCTGAAATGTCTCAAAACTATTCAAGCACTGGCAGCCAGCATAAAGCCTTTGCCTGATCCTAATCTCCAGAATGCAGCAGGCATAATTGCCTAGCTATTTTCAGTCAATTCTGCACACTGCACGTCTAAAACTAGAATAAAACTATCGCCACTCTTTCCAACCCCAACTGCTGCAATGGCCCTGTCCTCCTGTCTTTTTTTTTTTGTAATCCCTCTTTGGATATTTAGAATAATCAATCCATTTGTTGAGAATTTTGTTTGTTTGTTTGGGGTTTTTTTTTTATTTTTGTTTTGTTTTTAAGGCTGCAACACTCTTTCTTCTGGAGAAACCTGCTCCTATCCTTTTTGTTGGCAGGCATTTGACTCCTACCTGTCCTGATGTCTTGCTTAAATAAGCAGCTGCTTCAATAACATATCTATTCATAATTCTCATATATATCTGTCAAGTTTTCAGAACAAAACCAAACATGTTCTGGAAGCTTTTGTGGGATTTCATCCTGGAGTTGGTGATTTCCCCTGGGCTATACAGCCCAGTATTTACATATACCTCTCTGTGTCCCCAATTTTTTTCCTTCCTTGTTTTTCTCAGTCCTCCAAATTTCCAATTTAGCCAGTCTTAACGCGTAACTTCATTGCTTTGTGGTGGGTTGTCAGTGGTACAAGAGCCTGAATACCACACTTGCCAAAGTCTGCACCAGTAGAGGTAACACACTGTCACCAGTGCTGAAATACACCACCCGCTGCCTCAATATGCTCACATCCACTGTCTGGTCTCCAGAAACATTCAGCAAGCATCAATGAATGTCAATAGGTGCAATTTTTTCCTCATAGAGGAACTCAGTGACACACCTTCGCTTCATAGGTACTTCTGTGTCAGAAGCCATTTTGTCAGACTGCCCCTCTGCTGCAATCTGTCGCATGGCAACAACATGTAAGGGAATACTGGTGGGAAGGTTCAACCTTCTACCACCTACATCCACCTCTAATCACAGAATCACAGAATCATAGGGGTTGGAAGGGACCACCAGAGATCATCGAGTCAAACCCCCCTGCCAAAACAGGTTCTCTGGTACACGAGGTCGCACAGGTAGGCATCCAGGTGGGTCTAATGTTGTGGGCCAACACAATTCAGTAGGAGGCATTACCTTTGAAGCAGCTCCCATATAGTAATATGCATGTTAAATTTTGAAACATTGAAGTTTGCTATACAGAAAATAGAATAACATGTAGTTGGAAGCTGCCTTCCATGAGTCTTTCTAACTTTCTGAGTCTTTCCATGAGTCTGTCCCTATCCTGCCCCTATACTGTAAATGGGAAGGGAAAAAGGGAGTTCAGTCTTTGGTGGACAGAATTCCCAAAAGCTGAATCTGGAGGGATACACTGAGACAAAGGAATCAGCCATCCTATGCACATCTTCTTCATTGCCATTAGTTCTCCCCCTTGCATTCATCTAAAATATTTTTGGTGGTTTTAGATGAAGATTTGGTCTCATCTTTTTTATCTTTTTTTTTTTTTTAATCTCTCTGACAGCCCTTAATATAATCCACAGAATCAAAACACTCTAGAATTGATGCTTCATCCACTTGGTTCAAATTAGAACTTCTGTGTCACTTAAATAAATTTTTACTATAATAACATTTGAATGCATTTAAAATATCTTTTTCATTGGCTAATTGTTTAAATGTGCATTTAGACAATTGTTAAAATGAACGCTATTTGTATGATGAAACTGCATAAACCACAGCTGTGCTATAGTCTTTTCTGTAATTAAGAAACTAATAAAATTACATAAAGTCCATTGCTTAACAACAAATTTGCAAAAATGACTTCATGCTTTATGTTGGATGTTTGAGTTGCTTTGTAGCAGCTCAGGACCAAGCTACAAAGACACCTTTACCCCTTTTAAAACTACTATAAATGTCTGTGTAGGAGTTAAATACATATCTTCTATCAGTCTAACTCATTATGGGGGTAAACTTCAAGGACTGGTCCTAATTTTTATTGCTGCATTTAAACATGACTGCAACATGTAGTCCTCCAAAGGTAGAGCACTGCAGAAGTTCATTGGCACTTCTTCAGCTGCCGTAACAGAAAAGTATAGAATGTCTCTCATATGTAATTAAATAGCTCTTTAAAATATTTAGGATTGGAGTCTGAATTGCTATACAGACCAAGCTTTTACATCGGAAAATAAGACTCACCAGTGTGCTTCATATTTGACTGTGGACCACATCATCCACAGTATAAAATAGCTGTTTTTTAATTCGCTTCAGTTCAGCATTTTAATTATACGTTAAAACAGAAATAGCTACAGGCCCAAATAATTCCCCTTGTGGACTGCTGTGTTTTTTCTTTCTTTTTAGTTGATGGAAACTGCCTAAAGTGTTGGGACAATGAAAAGATGCAAGGCTTCATCTACAAAAGTCACTGAAGAAATACTTGAGTTTGCCCTCCAGCTGATTATTTTGTTCCCTCCCTTTCTCCCTTGCAGAACACATGGTGCATCTCAGACATGCTCTGACTGAACACGGAATCCGTTGAAGTATTTCTTGTGTTCTAATACAGAGTTTTGCTTTTTTGCTAGATGCATAGGTTGGAGAGAAGCTGTGTTACACTATCCACTTGGGATAAAATTAAGGCCAGTGTTCAGCTTACTGTCAGTTGTGTTGCACTGCTTATTTATTTGGGGGTCATGATTAATTTTTCTCAATTTTGTCTTCCAATAGCTCAGAGGATGGCTATGTAATCGCTCAGAGCATGGGCACAGTGTTCATTAAAATGTTTTTCACACATAAAAGCCTGTGCAAAACCACAGAAAGCCTGACCAATCAATTCTTTCTGGGCTTCCATGGCACTAATTATATCCATATATGTGGTGGTCTTAGCTCTTTAGCTCTCCTGTCTACATGTTTTTGTCTCCAGAAGTCCTCAACAGCATTTGATCTCTTCTTGTTCTTAAGGTATTTAAACGGAGTCTGGATTAACCCAAACTACAGTTTCAGTACTGGGCTGACTGCATTATTTTAGTTTGTAACATAGATGGGATGAAAACTGCATTTTATACACAGGCATAATTTGCCCAGATGCCAAATTCCATGTACTCAGTTCTTATATTTATTACAGAAGTTGGCTATGGAAAGACGTGAATCATGATCTTCATATAAAGACAGATATTTCCTGCCTTTGTTGGAGCTGACATTCATCCTGAATTTGCTGAAGTAGTTACTGTTGTGTAAAGTCTGGCTCTTGTACCCGAGGTGAAGCTGGTTGTTTTGAGATGAATTCCTGTCGTATGGCTTTCCATGCCACCAAATTCACTTTATTTAGCATTGTATGTGTTTAGAGAAACATATGACCTTGCTACTGAAGTGGACTGAATTTGAAATGGTGCTAATCTGATGTTAAATCAGAATCCTCTTTTAATGCCTAGCCGAATGTAATTTTTACCTTAGAAAAAATAGAGATTGCAGGAATTATGACAAGGTGCAGGCCTGAGGTCTAATTGGCTCCTGAGATGAGAAAAATCAGGGAGTGATTTTGTAGCGCAGAGTTGCTGCATTCCTTGTATTCAGCAACTCCAAAATCCATTGCAGCCATTGTTTTTGTTTGGTTGGTTGGTTTTTTAATCTTTGTATATTTAGAGGTCACTTATTGCAAACCTCTGTTTAAAAGCTTGTCCTTCATATGTGTTGTCTTTGTGTCTCTGTAGACTGAATGGAAGAGATGCAGTTTTTTTATTCTTCCTGTTTTGGAGCTGTTTCTACTTAAAAACAACAACAGCAACAAAAACACTTCATGGGGATGGGGAGTCTCAATGATCCCTCACAGCATTAGGTTTCGTCATACTCTTACACTATTTTTTGCTGCAATGAGAGAGTTACTGTTGCCAGACTAGGATTACTAACAAGGTTCATATGTTATGGGCTAGTAAACCTGTGTTGTATTCCTGCAGTCCTAGCTGGGCTGCTCTCATACTTGACCTTTACAGAGGTAATAATACTATTGCATTGTCTAGTTTAAACACGTTTGGACACCCACATGAGTCGTGTACGTGCAGTGGGATCTCTGCATTCTCATTCCTTACTCTTGCAACAACTCTGGCTTTTTCCTCCTTTTCAGCTTCTCTGATTATGTATGAGGACAGAATTTTGTCCTTTAATCCTGCATGATCTCTAAATATTGGCTGATGGATAGTATGTGTTTCCTTTGCATTTCTTGCCTCACACAATGATTTTGCATGTTTTTAAGGGACTTCAAACTTTGGCAAGGCTGAGATAATGACAGTTCCATCATTTCACCAAGTTCTTCCTCTTAGCTTGATTACTTTTCTGTTCCAGTTGAGAGCAATAGCAAGTTTTCCTGTTTTGCTTTCACTGCTCAGCTTGATGCTAATCTGTCAGCGTTTCTTTTTCTGATCTCTTATTGCCTGGCCAGCCTCATTTTTGCTTCCTTTATTCTTGCAGTTGTTCCAAACTCTTCTTCTTTTATGTCCTACTCATATTTGTTTCTGTGCCATCTTTGTTGCTGCCTTTAATGTTTGAAGTGAGCCACACTGAGATCTCTGGTTGAAGGAACTTGCCTTTCTAGTGGTCCAGAAGGCAGCGAAGATGCAAACCAAGGAGAGGAGTCACAGAATCACACAGAAGCACAGGAGTTGGAAGGGACCTCTGGAGATCATTGAGTACAGTCCGCCTGCTGAAGTAGGTTCCATATAGTAGGTTGCACAGGAAAGTGTGCAGGCAGGTCTTGAATGTCTCCAGAGAACAACACTCCACAACTTCTCTGGGCAGCATGTTCAAGTGCTCTGTCACCTTCACTGTGAAAAGGCTTTCCTCATGTTCTTATGGAATTTTTGTGTCTCAGTTTGTGCTCGTTGCCCCATGTCCTGTAGGTGGGCACCACTGAAAAGAACCTGGCTCCATCCACTTGACATCCACCCTTCAGTTATTTGTGTTGTTAAGATCCCCTCTTAGCCTTCCCTATCCCAGGTCTCTCAGCCTTTCCTCATAAGGGAGATGCTACAGGCCCCTAATAATCTTTGCAGCCCTCCACTCAGCTCTCTCTAGAAATTCCCTGCCATTTTTGAACTAAGGAGCCCAGAATTGTACAAAGTACTTCAGATGTGGCCTCACCAGAGCAGAACAGAGGGGGAAGATCACCTCCCTTGACCTGCTGGCTGCATTCTTTTTAATGCACCCCAGGATACCATTGGCCTTCTTGGCCACAAGGGCACACTGCTGGCTCATTGCCTGCCTGTTCCCCACCAGTCATCTGGAACCAGTGAGCACATGGTCCTGCTACGACCAAAGTTTTGCTTCTAGGCAGTATCCTTTTCCCCACAGTATGGGACAATATGCAACTTTCAGTTTCTCTAGTCTACACCTTGCATGCTATGCATGCTTTTGTGTTGTCAGAAAGTGACCAGGTACCAAAATGGACTGGGGTTCATAGTTTCTTTTGTTATATGCAGCTGGTGGAAGTCTTTTTTCTGACATGTAAGAAACTTGTTCTTTAAGGACAAACATATTTGAGCTGCCTTACTCAACCTTTGTGAGATGCAAATATTTTATTCCCCAAAATAAGAAGTATTAAATTTTAAAATACAGTGTTTTTAGACCAACTGTGGTGATTTCATCTTGGAATTATAGAGGTTCCAAGACTATGTTTTGCCCAGAGAGATTGGAATAGCATTTCTTCATTGTGGTATTTCAAAGAAGTGATAGGCAGACTTTTACGTGCAATTCAGCAGTTCGTAATGAATTTAAAGTATTTGGCCAGGAAATAGGTTTATGAACAAACTAGTAGAATAAGTGTATAGCCAGCTGCTTTGAAGTAGTGCTCACTTCTTTAATTTCACATTAATTTTTAATAATAAATCAAACCTGTTTAGTCTATTAAAATTCCAGTTGGTGTGGATTCTTAGACCTCTGTGGTCTTTCAGTGACACAAGGGATTTTGAGACATTAAACTGTTTACTTTCTGGACTTTCATTTGCATTGCACTCTATTCTTTTTAATAATTAAATGAGCATTTAATAGAATAACAATATCTGAGGTTGGGATTGGAAGCAATTCTTTTTCATCTGTTTCTCATCGTCAGTGAAGTAATATGGCACTTACGTACATTGAAGTTTCTCAAAAGAAAAGAAATAAGATCTGAATAACCTAAACTATCCAAATTAGTGAACTTTCTCTTGGTGACAAATAGCCCCATGGAAGGTATCGGTTAATTCAGCTCAAATCTTTAAGAGGTAATTTTGACAGGATTCTGTAAATGCAGAAAGTTAAACAGAGTAACCAGAGAAAGGTTCCTAATGAAATCTTAGCTTTGGTGGTGAAAAAGTCTGTCTAGTTTTAATAAAAGCTTGATTACACTGTGTTCATGAGGGTTTCTGCAAGTCTGCCCTGATGTCATATAAACTTCAAATTTGGCATAGTCAATAAAAGGCCACTTAATATGGTTTCATATTTTGAGAGGTTTCCCAGTGATTACCCAAACTAGTTAGTCTGTTTTCTAACTAATTTGGAATCTGCGTGTGCTGAAAGAAATCATCCTGTGGAAGGTGGTACTTGTACAGCGCATGATGATGGGTAGTGAACCGGTTGAGACCTGCCCCCTCTCCTTCACCTCCTTATTTTGTGACCTTTCACAAGTGAGGAGACTGCAGCTTGTCTCCCAGCAGTTGGTTTCTAAATTGGGTCTGAAAAATGTAAGTGTGATAGGTGAGCCTAGGAGATCTGATCAGAACATACTGATTCAACAGCCACCAAAAGGTACAAGAGAGTGTAAGGAAAAACAATCAAGTGTTGTCTCTTTATCATTGTATCAAATTTCTTTGCACAGTCCCTAGTGAAAGCCTTTACTGATGGCTTTCAGCTATGTATCATTATAATACATACAAAAAGCATTACATAATGTGAAAAATATGCCATATTGAGCAATGAAACTAGTCTTAGCCAATCCTGTGGCCCATATCAAAACGCTCTCACTAGCATTCACTGTAACAACACTTCCTCAGATGCAGTAGGTTACGGCATATCGTCAATTTAAAGTTCATACATCTGCCTTAATGGTTTTTGCATATCACTGTTACAAGTAATGGCTGCAATGTCTTGTGAAAGCAATCCCTTTTTTTTTCTCTTTAGATTATGGTATAGGCGTTCTTCAGGCATGTCATCTTCCACTGCTGTATTTGCTTGGCTAGGTGGGCAAATCCCACGTGTGCGTCTGTCAGGCAGTAAGGTAAGGGGAGAATACCAATTAAGAGAAAAAGAGAAATACGGTAATGATAAAACCATAAGAATTAACAAGAAGACATTTAGTAGTGCTTAACTGGTTTTCATTGTTGTATCTCATTATAAATAGTTGAGTAGATTGCAGGTTGTCTCCATTTAGTGGCGTAGTTTTATAGCAAGGAATTTGCAGCATAAATACATCTGAAGTGCATTTACCAGGATGGCAGATGCGTATTTCAGGAGTTCAGATGCAAGGAGCTTCGAAACAGGTCTTCTCCCTTAATATATATTGATGCATCACTAGATAGTTGGGCTGGGAATACAGAGACACCATTGGAAATCAGACCTGCTGTCTTGAAGTGTCAGAGCTTCAGTCTAAGCCAAGTCATGAGCTCATGTACTTGAGGTAGGGCTCTCATGCCCAACTCCTGTTAGGAAACTGTTCTTAAATGTGTGAGTTCTTCTGGAGTTACATACTGTATTTACTAAGGTACCAACTGCAGAAAACGTCCCATAGCAGTTACCTGGCATCTTTACGAGGGTGATTCTTCCCTGAGATTACTTTCTCTGTGGGACTGACATTTTGTAAGCTTTCTACAGTTTACAGATTCTCACTTGTCATTTTGGAAAGTTTTGAAGAATACCATTCCAAATACAGGTAGGTGAGGCTTAGAGACCTTCAATCTTTTATTTTCAGTTAAATATTAAAAAAAAACTTAATATGTTCCTAAAATGTTGAGTTATTAAAGGCACATGCCTTAAGATTTGAGTGGCCAAATATGATACAGAGTAGTTAGGTAACAGATTATTACTTTTCATGTTGACAGCTCTGTGTATTCTAGCATACAGGCATGGTAAAGGGGAAAATGACTGGTGGCCATGGAATGAAAAGATGTGGACTTTGAAGGGCTAGCAGAGGATAAGGAGGAGGGGAATTGAGGTTGATTGCTTATTAGCAACAAACTTGACCACTGACTGACCATGCTTAGCAGTGATTGTTTTGTTGAAGTATTAGATAAATATCTTGAGAAAGTAAATTGGCTCAATGAAGTCAGTTATTAAAGGTCATCAACGAGGATCCTGTAGTGACAATTAGCATCCATCTAGCGTTCAGACATTGAAGAAAAACACAAAGTTGTGCTTGAAGCTTGGTGTTTTGCTTCCTGAGTGGGAATGATTCACTTCAGCTCCTGAGAATCTCAGCCTCTGCTCAGAGAGCCATGTGATGACCTTCTAAGCATAAATGAGCAGCCACCATCCTGCCCAGGACTTGCTCAGCTCTTACTGGACATGCAGCAGGTAAAAGAGCCCACTGGGCATGTATGCATGCACAACAGTGGCTGCTGTAAACATTAATGTTTTCTTCAGCCTGCATGTTGGTAGGCAGGACATAACAGAGACCTGGTTACAATCTTGTTTACCCATTCAACATATTTAAGATATAAATATTTTTATTCTTTTTTTGGATATTTGTCAACCACATCTTGGGTTCAGTGGGAAACCTATACTGTAATGCTTGGCAGTGGTTGCATGTTATGAGGATGGTGCCGTGAGAAACAGGATGCCCACATCGTAGCCTGTTCAAACAATTTGTCAAAGTTTTACAGCCATGCTCAACACCATGGTATGCAATTGCTTACCAAGCCCTCAGAGCTGCAGTGGAAAGGGCTGGGGCGGCACTCAGCATTATCTTTTTAAGGATCAAATGCCTTTTGCTTTGTACCTTGGAAGAATTTTCCCTGATAGCAGCAGCAGTTTTGCCTCTTGCCTGAGGTCTGAGGTGAAATTGCTCAACCATCTTAAAAGTTGCCAGGAAAGTGACCTTGATGAAAATTGCATCAGGCATCACACTGGGGAAGGATGCAGTACTAACATGTGGATCTGAAACTTGAAATCCTGAAGTGGAAATAAGGTGAGGGCAATATAAGAAATAACTTATCCATCTAGCATTAGATGTATTTGTTGGGCACAGGCTCAAGGGCCAGACTTTTTCTGAGTACTGTTCTATGCACAGTCCAAATTTGAACAGGGCTTCTCCTAAAGAGCTTGTGGACAATGTTGTTGCCATCAAAAGAGTGGGAATGCAAATGTAAAATCAGCTGTGTTACATCCAGGACATTAGATTAGCACTATTATTTTTCTTGTGTTCATTGTGAAATAAAATGCAATAAGGAAGGGCTGCTTTAGTGAAGAGGAGAAAAAAAGAGTAAAGGCAAAGCAGAAAAGGGCAGAGCATACAGTTAATGAAGTCATGACGAAGAGACTGAAAAAGAATGCATGGCTTAGAGGAGGCAGAGAAAAAAGAATAATTGTAAAACACATTAAGAATAAGGCTATAACACATTTGCACCTTTTGGAAAATGCATTCTGAATGCCATACATCTAGACTCTTGGAGTAGCTTTCTCTGAAACATTGTGTTGGAGAAGAGTGGTGGTAAATTTGTCTGACGGACAAGCAGAGCCTCCTAAAAGTAGTTGTGTCCTCTTGAAGAAAACTTTCTTATCTCTCTGTACATAGAGCTGTAACTATTCCTTTCCCTTTCCAACCTCAGTTGCTTCACAATCAGAATTTCTGATCATGCAAAGATGCCTTAAAAGAAAATTGGAGACCACACCTGTTGTCCCTGTCTTGGCTGCAAGAGGGAGGAGGCCTTTCTGTGGACACAAACCTCCCTCAAGTTAGAAACCAGCTACTGTCCTGGTCGCATCCAGTTCTCTTCCCCTCATTCCTTGCTTTGGAGTCCAATCCTCACAGCTTTCCTGCTCTTCAGCATTAACTTGACCTTGCCATGGTATGAGTCCCAAACTCTTCAGGTCTTTGGGTGCCTCTAAAGAAGCCCTACTCCAGGCCTCGATCCCTTCCCACCATATCCAGCTCTAAAATATGCCCTTATAAGAGGGTGTCGGCTTTTTTGTCTCTTCTAGATGAAGGTTTCACTTCGGAGGGAAACAAGTGAAAACATGAGGGACAGAGAAGCAGTGCTACATATGCACTCCTCCCAGATAAAAACTGTTTCTCTGTGTGTTCCATGCTCTATTGCCTCGTATTTAGGATGCTCAATGATCCTCCAGTGTACATGGCAGCCCACAAATATTTGCAAGGAATACAGAAAGTAGGTGGAAATTATCTGATAGCTAACAGTATTTGCAATGCAGGGTGAAGTTCAGGAAGAAGCTGAAATCTTTTACCCTTTTTGTCTTGGTCCTTCTTCCTTTCCCAAGTCTGACATTCAAGATTTAGAAAACCAACCATAAAGAGTTGTTTTGCTTCTGTTTTTCATGCAGGTTATGCTTCTGTTAATATAGTGAGAAGGATGTCTGCATAACCTGTGTCCCACTCACATTGCTACATGACCATTGGGTAAGACCCCCGTGACCAATCATTTCACTCTCTGTGCACCAGACTTTGCCCACCTGTTGTACAAAGTGGCATCTTTCATCCTTCATCACAGATAGAAACATACATGTTGTGGCACCACAGTAAATAGACCGTCATTTGTTTTTATAACCTTTGCCTAGCTGTGTGTCAAGCTTACAGCTTATCTATTAACTTCAGCAGAAAGCTGGGATGTTTTGAGGCTTCGATACCACTTCACAAAGTTGGCTGGGACAGCATGACTTACACAGATGGTAAGATCCACCATGACTGTGACTTTAACTCACAGATTTCCACTATGAAAATTATGAACTTAGCCTGGAAGCTTCCAGACTCTTTCTTTCCTCTTGGTGTTCTGTGACCTCTCAGCCCCGGGGTTTAGCACCCACCCTGTTACATGCTTTCTTATCTCTGTCCTCTTTTTCCTCCTCAAACTTCAGGCCTGCGTCAGTGCAGTTGCTCCTGCCCATCAGTGATAGATACAGTAGTGTACAGACCTGTGGTAGTGGATAACTGCTGAATCTTTACAGAGAAGCAAAGCGTGCACATTTAATATATAAAAGTAGCCTTTCCAGTGAGTACCATAACAGAACGCATTTCTACTTTTGTTATTATTAACTCCCCTAGCAATTGATTTAATAATGTTTCCTTTCTGGGGTTAGTTTGGTGTTTATTTGTTTGTATATTCAAAACTCCTGTGTTGCATAAACATTTCAGGTAGGAACATTCAGCCTGCAAAATTAAACATGTACATCAGATAGCAGCGGAGGTGTTAAGTTTTTTGAGTTGAGGTATGGGGGGGTTGGTTTTACAGGACCCAGGCTTCTGGGCTTGTGTACAATGGAGAGAAAACTCATTTTTCCCTCGCATGTTCTGTTCAGCAAGTGGATGGTCTGATTTTGATTAGGGCTTTTAGATGCAACAGGAATACAGCTAATAAGAAAATGATGAGTTGGTGAGTAGTTGTGTGCGGTGCTATCTCCTAACAAGTTGTCAGAATGCCAGAGTTGTCAAGAGATTAAGAGGTTAACAGCTCAGAGGTATTCTCCGTATTCTCCTTCAGAGGTAGTGGTGGAGTCTGGTGCTTTTACAAGTGAAGGAGGAGGGTGTTGGAGCCAGCTATGGCAGTTTATCTCTGTTGTATCCAGAAGAAGAAAGAAGGTAATTTTCCAGTTTGTGCTGCTTTTTGCACTTAACCATTCTGTGCAGCAAATAGTCCTATTGCCACAATTAACTATCAGCCAGTTTACCATATTTGGATTCCAGAAACAAAATGCAATGTTTAGTTCAGCTTTAAATGGCAAGCGATTCCTTATGGAGCTTAATTGTTTTGTTTACATGTAGTTAGTTACTTACCATGTGGTAAGAACAATGGACAGACTGGATTGTTTTACTCGTGATCAGAATGAGATAAAACACAGGAAACAGTGAGGCTGGATTTCAAATCTAGACTCTGCAGCTGGTTGCTGCATAGAAAACTTGCTGCATGGTGTACTGTTTGTCACATCTGTGCCACTTTGTGGTAAATTTCAGCTGATCTTCAGCTGAAAGCAAGCGTCACCTTTCTGAGAGATCTTGAGTCTGTGACCAGACCTGTCAGACTGCATGCAGTAAACATGAGGCCATCACAAGAAGCTTTGGCCTGGATTTCTGTCATGTTGCAGCAAAGGCAGCTGCTTTCCTCTCTTCAGTGAGGAGGCATGGCAGTTACTTGAGGGAAAATGAGCCTTGATTGGCTCATTCAGAAGAGCCACAGCTCTTCTGGGATCAGGGAGCAAAACAGAAGATGCTCCACTTGAGCCAGATCTCTGCCAGCCAGTCATGCCTGCTGCTGAAAGAAGCCCTTTTGAAAAGGGTGCTCCAACCATACCACCGCGCTCATTGTCATCCACTCTTCCTAACTCAGGCACTGCCTTGTGATCCAGCATGACAGTACATGACCCAACACATGTTTTCCTGCTTATAACTTGAGATGTCCATTGACAGAGCTGTCAGAATAGCAGAGACAAAAGGATTTTTCTGCTTAGAACTCATGCTCTGATGGAGTCCCTGAGATCTCAGGGGAGCATGGGACTGGCGCCAGGTTTTCCAGTGCAGCAGAGTACTCTGAGGACGTTCCAAAGATTTTTATCTGTTTGCTTCTTCATTTCACTGATGGCTTTTCCCCTCAAAACATCCTGAACCAGAAGTCCAAAAAATGTTTGCTGAGAAAGACTTAGTTTTTACTTCAGGTGGTTTCTGTAGGTGGAATGGGAACTTTCTGTTATATCTACTTATACTTAAGGACTAGAGTGGGTGTTTTCTGTTAATTTACCTAAAGTTGAGTAAGCTGCAGCCTTGTTAATAAGGGCATAAGTGGAGCAAGCCTTCTTGCCAATGCTACAAAACAGAAAACAAGATTCTAAAGCCTTTCATTTTGTGAATCTGCGTGCAATTGGGAATAAAAATAGAAGCATGGAGGAGCGCTTGTACTACAAACCAGTAGTGCCTAAAATCATATGTAACCTACTGTTTCATGACTGAATTGTTATCTGATGCGTATAGAAGTGTGCTTAAATCCTAGATGTAGTTTACGATTGCCACCTCAACTTGAAGAGAAGTGAATAAATCTTTATATCTTTTAGAGGAGTATATCTCAACAGTTGTTGCTCTCTCTAGGCTTCCATGCAGATATAATGTAGGGCAGAAATCTTTCATCTGTCTGTGTTTGTGGCACACAGAAACCATGTAATGCAAGTATCTCAATGAGACTGTAATGAGAGTGGTATTCTAGAGAACACCAAAAGTTATCATTACATCATTATTTCCTCAAACTGTCAGACTATGACAGAAACTTTAAACTCTACTGACGATTAAGTAGTAAGAGTCCCATTCCTTCCACCACTGCCCGGATACAATGTGAGCTGCTTCTAGAGCTGGAGGCTTTTTCAATACCGATTACTGCTTGTTTTGAACTTACTAGCATTTACAAGCAGGTTATAAATTGAAAGGCTGGCATGTCTGCTCTTGCTTTGTCAATCTTCTCTTTGTGTAACAGTAGTCATCAATACATCCAAACACCGAAAACAAATAAACAAAAAACCTTTAGAAATGTATCTTTGAAGAGGGAAAAAAGCCTCACAAGGATCAGTTGTATTTCTCACAAGAATTCAGCATCTGAGTTGAGGTTTTCTGGAGGCTGACCTGGAAAGTTTCCAAATATGACCCTCATAGGGATTTTCAAATTGTGGCTGTTCTGCACTGTCCTACAGATTGATTTTTGTTATGCAGCCCCTAGCCTGATGTCTCACCTATTAAGTTGCCCTCTGTGGACAAAACTCTGGGAACCCCTATGTTAAATTATCGTCCAAGAAAATCTTTATTTTGGAAGACAGACTGAAAAAGATAATCTGTTTTGTCAAGTATTACCACACCTCTCCAAACATACAGTCTCCTTGTCTAGATGATCTCATGCATATATCTGTCAAAGTTTTTGCTTTGCTTTGAAACAGCAATTGCAGCAAAACAGTAATATATGTAATATATAAGAAGTTCTTGGGTGAGATCCAGTACAAACATCTCATGGTGAAATCATTCTTAATATTATTTAACAGGTACCTGGTGTTTGGTCCAGAGAAACCGGTCACAAGTATGTGTTCCTTAAATGAATGGAAGATATGAGCTTGGGCATTCTGTGAACATAGGGCAAGGAGACATGGATCATAATCTGTCTCTCACCAAGACTTGTCAAGTACACTCCTCCTCCGTTGTTGGCAGTGGATTGTTGGTACTGTCATAGCTGCTAAACAAGTAGGAACTCTTCAGTACTCCTTACCAAAGTAACCTCATTTAGAAACTCTCTCTGTGCTCTTTGGGAGGAGAGGGAAGCAATATTGCAAATCTCTAGCTTAAAGAAAAACATTTGGTACTACAGAAGTTAAGTGAAGGTCAACTAACCTGCTGGAGCATCACAGGCTGGAAACCTGAATGTTCTGGCAGATGTCTTCATTTTGGGAACTGAGCAGGTAGCAGTCCTGCCAAGTTGCCATGGTCTTTCTCACACTGTGGGAAGTAGCACTGCTGCCCGGAATTACCAACATCCTAGATCAGAAAGTGAACAAGGTAAGAAGTGACTCCATAAAAGTAAATACCTGGTTAAAATCAAACAAAACAAAACAAAACAAAACAAAAAGCAGCTTGAATACAGTAGATATTTTGCTACCTTGGGGAAAAGGTGTGGGTGTTTCCAGTGAAAGACATTATAATGCCTACCTATGATTAAATCTAAAAGAAAAGCAAACAAACAAATAAACCCAGCAGTCTTACACAATTGTTTTTCAGCTTTCAAAACTCTTGTTCTGGAGAGTTTTTGCAAATGGCTGGTCCAAAACGCAGGCTGATCAAACACCCAGTCTGCCTCTGGTTGCTTGGAAACAGGGAATGCCTGCTGTTAAAACTGATCCTGGAGGATCTAGGATGGAAGTTCACACATAAGATAGACATTTTTCCCCTTTTTCCATCACTCAGAGCAGCAATATGAGAGTCCACAATAAGGTCTATACATCCAACCATGTGCATAGTATAACAGGTACCCTGAAGTATTTCATGACAAATGACAGTTTATTGTAAATGCTATATTGGCACTGGGGTTGCTGTGTCTGTACTGCTATAAATAGGGAAAAAAAATATCAAAACTCTCTGTAAAGGATAGCATGCACCCATTGCTCCTTATTTTCTCCAGCCAGTTTATTATGGGCTATAGTAACTATGTTGTGTGTCTGTTTTTGTTTGTGCCATGAGAGATAATGACATTAAACAGTAGATGTTTTGACAGAATGTGGTGGGGGTGTTTTACAGATTCTTTTGCCTTTATTCTGTTCTCCATGCAGCCTACTTAAATGATCATTTTCTATATAGGTGAGTCTTACAATTTTCAGGAGTTTTTTGTTTATTTGTTTGGCACATCCAAAGGATCCCTGAAAAATGAGGTGTTCCACCTTGTATTCCCAGAGCACTTTTTTCCTTCAGAACATCTGTCTGCATCCGCCCATATATGTCATCTTTTTTCTTTGTCTGTAGTCTGTCTTAGATATCTCCAGGCAACCAAGAGATTGGCCTTTAATCTATCTATTTTGAGCTTGAGTATTACTCAACAACTATGTAAAGCTTTTTTCTTTCTCCTTCAGTGAAGATACCACAAAGTTAGGAGTGTGTAATGGGTTGGGCTTTTCACTTTTGCCAGGGGCTGTGATCCTATAGGTCTGAAGGTAGAGACGAGTGTTCCTCACTTCATTCAGCACAGGTGCCTGAGAGTCCTTTGCTCTTTGAGGCCTTTTAGGATTCCCATTAGGGACTTTCTTCCCTGGCTTTCCCTCTGCTGTGTGATCAGGTAGGCAGTGTAAGATATACAGGGCCGGTATGAACAACAGCCCTAAAAGATAGTGGAAAGAAATGGACCTAACACATTGTCTGTTTCTCCTTGGTCAGAGGCTGTTGTGGATCTAAATAAAAAGTTAGCCCTTCTATCCTGGTTCTTCACTGAACATTTCCTATAGAGATGCCAGGCTTAATGACTTGGTTTGGGTATCATAACCGCAACACTTGTGATTGCGCTGAGGTTGGGTCCTCAACTTTGTTCTACAGCTTGATGTTCTGTTCTCCTGAAAATTAAGCTGTGATGAATGAAATGTTTGCATCAGTGCTTTCTTTCCAAGATGCACAGGTTGGTTTTGAAGATAAATGCTTGCCACTTGGGCAGACAATGTGCTAGGCTTAAGTTCACTTAAGAACATTTTTTTTTTTCTTGGAGTGGCTCGTGTAACTTCTTAGCATACAAGAAATTATTAAGCTTTCACTTCCTCCACTCCCATTTCCTGTTTGGATGTTGAAAGGAAGCCGTAATTGCTAATTTGTGATTAGCCAGCAACTCAGAGCGAACTTATTCCCATGGGTTCGCACGGTGCTTGCCCATACACATAATGCCTCTCTCCAGAGCAGGCAGCTGAGTCTCATGTTTCACGGTGGGAGCTGTAAACAACCTGCTTTTCTTCTCGGGAATTCATTGCTTGTGATCTGCGAGCAGAGGTGAAGGAGATGTGGAAACATTGGAAGCTGTGAGAGAGAGAGGAGACGGGAGTTTCTTCAGTCTTGCTTGCCCAGGAGATGGCGCTGTGCAATAGTGGGATTTTTACCTATGGTGTGGTGCCGTGGTACAGTGGTGGTGCTTTGAGATGCGACAGATAAGTGGGATTCTTGCTTTGGTGTCAGCACAATGACCTGTACTTCTCTTAAGACGCCAAAGCACTCAACTGGGTTGAAATTTGCTTTGCACCCCCATTTTAGGGAAAGAAGTACGTATGTATAGCACATGCCTGAAAACTACAAGGGTCTTTAGAGCCACCGTAGGATCCCTCTTTCTGTCCTGTACGTAGTGAGGTATGCTCCTGTTCACCTACCAGTTGCTTTGGTTTAGTGCTTGTAAATGAAGCCCACAGAGCTTTCTTAAGGCATCTATGACCACACCTGCAAATGCCTGAGCTGCTTCATGCTGCCAGATGCAGGCCAGCACAGCTGAGCTAAATCAAGAAAATCCACCTCCTCTTCCTTTTTGTAATGTTGATAAGCTTGAGACCATTTCTTTTTCTCCCTCCAGTAAGAACCTGAGACTGAGGGGGTTTCTGATCTTGAAGAGGAATTGCTGCTTTATAAAATCTGAGGTAAAACCTTCCAGTTTTAATTCTGAATAAGGTGAAAATGGGATAGTTCTTTCTTACCACACAGAAGTGTTGTGTTACAAATGTGTTCCTAATGTACTTAAAGCTAGAAATACAATGTGAACGTTAAATATTTTTGTTACTATTAATTGAATCTTAAGTGGCCTATATGTCTGTAACAAAGGCTTCTTAGCAAACACATGCCCTTTGAAATAGCCTGACCCTTTCCACTTTTTCAATCATTAACGGTTTCCTGGCTCTGTGTTTTAGGAAATGTCGTCATAGTCTGGAGGAACCAATAAAAACATAAGTCACCTATTTTGTCTGATCATTTTATGCCAGGATATTTGAGGCTGGGAGCTGTGGAGGGGCAGGAGGGGACTAATTTATGTGGATGGAAGATGTAAAAGTTTTAATACCATTTTAGTATCACTTTGCATATTAATCCTCTAGTGCTGTGTGAGCAATAGTATTTTTGGAGTTCACAGGTAGGGATTCAAGATAGTTTTAGCAACCAGTTAACTAGGTTCTCTCCTCCTTAACCGTGCACTGCTTCAGTGCTTGAGGAAATGGATGTCACGTGAGCATTTTGCCCGTTTTGGGCTTACATTGTCTTCTACTAGAGAAAGAGAGCTTTTAAATATATATGTACATATATATATGCATATATATGTATGTATATGTGTGTGTGTGTATATATATATATGGTAGTGCCTTAAAACAGAAGATATTTGTAAAAGATTATGGAAAAAATACTTGGATAGTGGCTTGTTGGGTGTGGTCAGTGCAGATTGTTTCCCACTATATAGGAAATGTGATTACTTGAATTAAGGATCTACTGTATAAAAATCTTAATACAAAGTATTATAACATGACATAATGAAAGGCATGGTATGTCTGTAGCATGCATGCAGTGATGCTGTGCTCCATTTTAAATGCCACTATTTGCAATGGGTCAAATCCCACCATCCTTAGATGATTTTGATTCTCTCCCTACCAAGTCAAAGCCTCTGGCAAGTGAGTCCTGACTATGGTCTTTCGGGTCTTCAAAGCACCTGTGCAGGACAATTTTTCCCCTGCAGTACTCTCTTCCCTCATGAGTTTCAAACTGCCCCTCAGAGGATAGGTGAGCTATGTCCTTACTAACTTCTTATGTGTGGTTGCACAGAGCTGGAGAAGGCTGCCAGTCCACATTCATCTTCCACCTCTTTCCAGAGTTCCTTCAGAGAGAACCAAAGTTTATGCCTGTTTCTGGGAGGCAGTGCACTGTATTTTCTCTTCTGTATTCCATCAACATTGGAGATGAGTGTAATGTTTGTCAGCAATCTAGAGAAACTGAAGAATAACACTTACTTCATCCTCCACAGCTATTTTTTTGGAGATGAACTGCAGCACTGAGACAAACAACCACCACCAGTGCACGCTGTACCGTAATGTCTTACACAGCATTTCCCCTCCTTATTCAACTTTCTGACTAGCAAAAGTAAATGCAGTCTCTTCACCTTTTTGCTCTAGCCTCAAATGGGAGCTGATGTGCAGTTTTCAATTCACTAAGAATTCCAGTTGTGTGTAGGCTGCAGTTCAGGCACTGCAGGCCCATGTTCAAATTTCCTTGAGGATTTCTGAAATGTACAAGAAAAGGTCATGGTTCCTGAGTTAACTTGAAATCAGAGTTCGGTCCAAAGGGGGATTACTACTGAACTACTACTTTTATATGTTGTGAACCAAACAAGGTGTTACCACAAGAGCTACACAGTAGGCTAACGCCCCTCAGTGAGATTTGATGTTGATCTTTGCCAGACATCTGTCCCATGTGGTTTTAGGAGGCTTTTTTCTCCTCCTCTAAACTTTATGTGCCATATACTGGTTCTTGTTCCTTCTCCCACCCAGTGTGTGCATGAATCAGCCCCATGGTGGAGGTGATACAGCCTGCTGCTTTCTACTCGCAGTTGTCATTTGGAGATATTGCTTTCAGATCAGCAGCAGTGGTTCCCTCGCTTTGTGCTTGGCAAGAAGATCGATTATCCTTTTCTTCTTAGTATGTACATTTTGTCAGGTCAGGCCTAGGTTTGTCATTTTGTACTTAACTGTGAGAGACCCCTTTCAAATACCCTCTTGCACTGGAGCTGTTTCTGCATGCATGGGAATCCCTATGGGAGTCAGGATCTCTGTGCATCAGGGTTATTGCTCAATCTCCAGAACATTTAAATATCTTAGGAGAAGCTGAGGTGAGGCATGTTTCTTTCCTAGAGTAACACCACTGGTGTCCTGGACAACCATATGCGTTAAGCAGGATACAGAGGTGAAGGGAAAAGTACAAGATTGCTCTTGTTGCTGATCCCCCAAATCAAATTCAGAAAAAAGTGCCCATGGCAGGTGTTCCTACCTACTGTTCTGGGCTATCTGAGAGTGCAAGATTCCTTCTCTTGCAGTCTGCCATGCCCTGATTTCATCTCCGTTAAGTGGCTGTGGGCCTCAGGGAAGTGGAGAGTTTGGGCTTTTTCTCTTATTCCTACTGCTTGGATTGTTGGGGCTTGAGGAAGGAGGAGAGCTGCTCAGTTATGTAGTTCATTTATCTGCAAATGGGAGCATTCTGATTTGTATTGACTGCAATTAAGCTGTCACAAGCTGTGCATGTACCTGTGCTTTCAAAATAAATATCCTATTCTTTCATCTAACATAATAAAATGTGACCTAAACAAGAACCAGATTTAAAAACAGCATTAATAATTTTTAGTTCCCAGCTTGCCCTCTATTCCCCTCAGGGTGTTGCTGATAGCCGGAATTTCTTCACTTACTGTAGATACTTTGTTTGAGGGGAAAAAAAAAAACAACAACAAAAAAAAAAACCCACAAAAACAAACAATTGAACTCTCCCAAACTAAAAACTATTCAATCCCACCCAACGAGATTAGTGAAATTGAAACTGGAGAGAAGATGAAGGCAAGCTATTCCCTTACATTGTATTCATATTCTTGTGTCCTAATATGCGACTTGGCCATAGCAGCTGTGTGAAAATGAATCTGACCCCTTCTGTTAAGCTGAATACCAATATCCTGCGGTCTCAGTGTTTACATCAGATACAAGGAAGAAGCCTTGTCTTCATATGTGTCTGTGCGGGGCCTAGAACACTTCTGGCTCTACATAAGTAATAATAATAAGGCCAAAACTTCTCCGCCAGCTAGTGAAATGAAAATGCTGTACTTCACAGCTATGTCATTGGAGAATTATATTTCATTAGAGCTGATATTAAAAACCTGATGTCAGTTGTGAAATGTGGCTGACTTCAAATTTGCAAAGCACATAGGAAATTTTTTCGTAATGTGTTGTCACTTCAGAAGTCTGGCAGTCCTTTAGGTTCACTCATAAAACTTTAAGCTCTCAAAAGGGGAAAACCCCAAAGCTATTTCCCCCAAACTTTAAAAGCTTTACTCCTACTGCAAGCGCTGTTTTTATAATACATGTGCAAGTAATGTTCTGGATGCTTCAAACAGCAGCAGTTATTGGGGCCCTTAGTCTGAAGGACAGAATTGAGTAGTCATGAGAAACAAGGTATTTCAGAAATTTAAATGACAGCTTTTTAAATGCTGGTGAGCAAGGTAGGCAATAGTAGTCTCGATTGTTATTGGTTATTTAATACAGAAGTCTATTCCTTTGCCTATTTTTCTTCCCAATTGGTGGCTTACAGGCTTGCTTTATGAATATGTGTGTAGCAGTTATTTTGAATTGGTTTCAGTGGGTCAATAAGCTGCATAAGTTTCTATGCTGACCTTGTTTTCACAAAATTCTGAAATTTTTAAATCATACTTATATGTGTTAGTCATGGTGAAGATGTGGGGTACACAGTTGTCAGCTTCTCAAAGTTTCACAGTGTGAAAACTTTTTAAAAGGGAAAAATTCTAATTATCTCTTGTATTTGCTTGCTAGTTTAGTAATTACATTTCTAATGCAGTTCGTGAGTAAGATTACTTCTGTCACAGTTAGATTTATTGTAGGAAATTGTAAGTAATACATCATCCTGGATGGGTTTTTCTAGTCTGGGTTTTTTGCTCAGATGTAAAAAACTTGTGAACATACATACACTGTAATTTGCTAATAGGAAAAGATATTATGGTTAAACAAGTAAATTGAAGTTGTTTGTTGGCTGATGATGTAATAATAATAATAATGGTTAGTTTCCTACTGATTTGTGTCCTTTTCTGCTTGGTTACTTATATTTCCACAATGACCCAAGCTTCACTGTTCTCCCTGTCAAACGTTCCACCAGGCCATTGTGTCTAGCCAGAAGCAATGCTGGTGTTGTGTCACCAGACAAGATGTGTGATAGCAGAGTTTGCCTATTTTTTCTTCTATACATGCTCTGATTATAATCTCCTTTCATTGTCTGCTGTGAATTCTCACCAGACTTTTAGTAACTTAATGTTTTCAGGACTTCCCTCTCCCCTTTGGAATTGGCCAACAGTGAATGATAAGGGACAATGTCTGACAGAGCACTATAAAACATACAGTGTAAACCTTACTTCTTTAGGAACCAGTATTGAATCAACCTTGTAAATGTGTTCTTACAGGTCTATCTAATGGTTCATAGTATTTCTTACAAATTCATTGCATTTAATGGAATTGAAGCAGTGAGTCACAGTACTGTGAAGGCTGTTCAGCAGGCAGACAGTGGTGAAATGCAAGGTAATCCCTGACCAGGATGTTTCATTTTGAATTTGTCAGCTGATTTGTATGAGCAGGTCGTCTACAGGGTGAGGGCAAGGAGCCGGATGCTTGTGTGAGGGTTAGCTCAGCCTGTGGGATCAGGGCCTAGGTAAGGGAGTTTGTATTAGGGTTATCAATTCTAAGGTGGGTGGAAATGAGACAGGTTGGATTTGGAAAAGTTCCTGAGGTGTGCATCTGTTCAGCTTGTTAACTTTGTGCACTCAGGGACTGTAAAACAAGGGACAAACACTTTATTTTTCTTCTTTTTTTCCTTTTTTTTCCTTCTAATAAAGGCATTAAAACACTCTCTGGAAGCAGAAAACATTCTCAGCTTTTATGGATATGTGGTCAGCCAGCTTTTGCTTGTTCTCTTTATAAGCAATGTTACTTAATTGGATGAAGTTGCTTCTCTTTGATGTCAGTGTGTGTGTTTATTCTTACAGTTGCCATGGCACTGGTAAGACAGATATGTTCTGTAGATGTGTCTGTGCTCTTATAAGATGTGAGGTTTTATTTTCAGCACTGCGTTTGTAGCATGATACTGGTTGCATGTTTTGCATGCCTCACAGAAGTTGCCCTTATTGATGTTTCTGTTCTATTATTTGTCATTAGCCATATGTTAGTCTGTTTTACGTGCCCATTCTTGCTTGCATCCATGAGAGTTTGTATCTCCTAGGGCCTTTGTATTTTTGGATATTTTATAGATTAGTAGATACTTGCAGTTAGAGACATTATGTCATGGTTGCAATCTTACATAAACATAAACCACGGAGCCTAATCTAGCATTTCTTAATACAACTCAATAAACTTGGCTGAGCTACAGCTTATCTTCTAAGGAGGTGCCCAATATTGATTTAAAGGCTTCAGGTGATGGAGAAACTAACATATATTACCTATACAAGTTATTAGCTATAACTCATTACTGAACTTTGTCACTGTTAAAAAATGCAGCTTTTCTTAAAATAAAGTTGAGCAAAACAACAGCAGCAGCAACCACAGCCAAAATCAACCATTTCACTCTTTTCCCCCTATAGTGAGATTTTCATCCTGCCATTTCAAATCAAGTAACTTAGTACTTTAGTTTTACTTTTTGCTACAATAGAAATAACTTCTGGGAAGCCTGAGAAGTTTTTCAAATAAATTTCACAATTGGGAGTGTATTGGAGTTTCTAGTCATTTGTGGAGTGGCCTGAGACACACTGACACCAGTGTTGAATTTCAGCTTTGCCCAGCTATGCATACCCATTATTTTAATGAGACCTATAGCTAAATTCAATGAGAATGCAGTTTTACTGTCTAATGTTAGTCTGTTTACCACAGAAGAAACTGTATGTTCTGTTGGGGGTTTCAGGAAGAAACCCAGTCACATTCTACATGCAGAATTCAGATATAAGATAGTATTGAAGGAAACAAGAATTTTATAGCAATCTTTTAAAGTAGGACTTTCAATGTTAGTTTTTCCAGCTTTTTTTAAATTATTATTATTATTTTATTTTTTATTTTTAGTATAGTCTTAGCATCCCTAAGAGTTGCTGGTAGCTCTCTAAAGCCACAGCTTTGAAAGAAACAGTGAATAGGGAAGTCCACAACTGCCAAAGCAGTCATAGCTGTTGCTGGGTTAGCAGAGTCTTATAGAACGTAAAGTTTTTGGCAGTGGATATAAGAAAAATGCAGAAGCATTATGTGCCATTGCAGAATGCAGAATATCAAAAATCATGTTTTTGAGTTTCAATGATGATAAACACAGAGGTTGGATAGAGGGTGGCAGCAATCGACTGACCTTTATATGGGATATCTACAATTTAACCTAAAAGGTGGGTTGAAGGGACAGAAAAAACTCACCGCTCTGTTCACTTTAAAGTTTGTACTTGCTGGAAAATATTCAGGGGCCTCTGAGTTAAAAGTAGTTACAAATGAAACTGCTACTCTCAACTGTTTCCTTAACCCTCCTAACCTGAAGTCATCCTTTGGTATTTGCGCAGGCAGAGAACTCTGCAATAACTTCTTCAAACTTTGCCAAGTGAGGCTATTTAAGGAAGAAGGAGCTAGTGATTTGTGTCATGCCTCTTCACGTTGGTATGTTCTCATGGCTTGTTTCTTTTTTGTATGTTACCATGAGATGAAGAGACTGTTTTTCCCTATATAGGTATACAACATTTGTTTCTAAACTCTAGACTGTTTTTCTGACTGTTGGTATGCTCAAGTGTCATTCAAGTTGACAGAAAAGTGAGTAAGAATCAACCCAGTCTTGGTCACGGCTGTGGCAGGTGGGTTTGTTGGCATCCTTTCCTTGGGTGACCCATTTCCCATTGAAAATATAATCTGAAGACTACTACCTTTGTTTTGTTCTTAATTCATGTGCAGTTTATAAGCCGGTTCTTGTATTTATTATAAACATGTGTTCTTGGACCATCTGTAGGTTTTTTGGGGATTTGGTGTTTATTCCTGCTGCAAAAGGCTTTCATAACAGCCTTTCTTGTGTTGATTTTCTGAACTTATTTATTATTTTGAAATTTGTCTGCATCACTGCTGTTTCCTAAATATGAAATGGACTTTCCAGTAATCAGTATGTTGATAGGTTTTTTTTTTGTTGTTGTTATTGTTTTTAAAAGAGGGATTCTTTTCAATCTCCTCCTTTTTTTTTCTGGTGTATTTTTTTTAAGTGACAGATCGTTATATTAAGTGATACAGAAATCCAGAAACTTTCCAGTTTAATTCACTTCTTCAGGGGGTATGCTATAAACAGTCTCTGCTTGTAAAAGAGGAAGACTACATGCTGTCAACGAAGGGGAGATACATTTCCCATTTAAGAAACAAAGTGAAAAGACTGAGAATTGTCTGAAGGCACTTGGGGCTGCCTCCTTCCAGGAGCCCTAGGCAAGCAAGGTGAAGCACGGACACCCACATAAACCAGGCATCAGAGTACCTGGGGCCTGTGAGGCCTAATGCAGGATAATGCTGTTGTTTGCATACACAGGACTCTTGTTATCCCTGAATTTCCAAATCCTGTCTTCTGAACTATACTTTAAACACAATGCTTTGCTTATTCCTAATGAAATTATTTGTTGGCATTTAGAATTGTGAGGTACCTTTTTTTTTTTTTTTTTTTTTTTTAAGCAGAAATGGTGGAAGTCATAAGAGCATCAGACTGAAAGATGTTTTGGCTCTTTAAAGAAATAGTAACATCAGCTCAGATGTTGAGCTCCCAGATTCACATCTGGCGAAAGAAAGATTACATAAATATTTTTCCCCATGCTTGGAAAGAGTTGGTCCCCAAAATTTCATCAGGCTGCTGTGTACAGGCCTCATTCAGACTTATGTACCCACATTGGCCGGACGGGTCAATGTCTGTCTTGTCTTCTCTTGAAGTGATGTGTTGGATCAGTTGAAATGTTCCCTTGTGTCAAATTTAGCTCAGGAAGTATTGCTTGGGCCAGGCTGGAGATAGGAATAGTAAACATTAAATTAAACATTAAGTTATTCAACCATTAATAAACTAAAAGTTGGTGACTGCAGAAAAATGCCTAATGCATTCTCCTCTAAAAAGAAGGATGTTGGAATTTAGAAAAATCTATTTTCTGAAAATTTATTTTCATGCTTTCTGTGAGGATTGTTTGGTCTGATCCTGGTTCCTCTGTTTGTGTTTCTGATACAAATGCCTTTCATTCTTCCTCTAAATTATACCAAATGCTCAATAGGAAGAGCAGATGTTTTCCAATTATAAAAGAAAATATACTGAAAAGGGAAATAAAGCTAGGAGGGGGTTTTGGTTGTCAGGTCACTCTTGCACAAGGAACGTCTGTTAGGTTATGTGAGCACAAAGGCAAATGGGGAATCCCAATGAGTACATTGCCCCAGGTCCTCCCAGGCCAGCAGAACAGGAGCCATCAGCCCACCAGAGGCCCAGATCCACAAGCCCAGAGGAGCACGAGGGCACAATGGCAGGCAGAAGCCCAAATTAAGGACTCCAAGAAAGGGACATCTGGTCTGGGACCTTCCCAGGGCTGCCCTAAGTGTAAACTCCATCCAGATGAATTGATGCCAGAGTACATTTTAGACAGAAAGGGTTTGCTGCTGAGGTCCTTGGAACACACGTTGGCATGCAGGGCAAGAGTATATGAAGATTACACAGGACTTCTTACAGTATGTTAGGGGAAGAACCAAAGGCAGATAAAGGGTAAAAATCTCCTAATGAGAGATGGTAGACTGGCATTCGTGTATGTTTCTAGGTTTTGTACAATGCCAGGCAAGCAACTGGAGCTCGAGTTAGTAGTATCAATATTAAAGCAGTGGAAGAAGGTGAAGTGACCAAATTGACAATTTTGAGCATCGACAGTTAAGCACTAACATCCCATTCTGTTCTTCAAGCCATTAATGTACTTTTCATCCTCCCTGTACCCCATTATGTTTTAGCTATTCCACATAAGGCTGTAATCAGAGTCCAGAATACTCCAATAGCAGAATTAGAACACAACTTCCATCTCCTGATGGACGTGCTTGTAGCAATTATTTGCAGAAAATGCAAATAAATATGTTCATGAATTCCAAATATTGTTAAAATAACACATGCAGCTTATTTTGCAGCTGCGTGCAACCACCCATTTCCTTGATCATTAGCCAGTTTAGCTTGTTAGAATTTGCCCAGTGGCTAGTTTTTATTCATCACTACTCTTGTAAAAGCATCTATTAATCATGGTTACTTTCCTTTGAATTTTAAAATCTTGATAGAGTGGATGACCCATTTTTGAAAGTTAAGAACAAAAGCAGCTTCTTTGCTTCTTGCCTCTTTTTTTTCCCTACCTCACTCTTCATTAAAGGAGAATCTTTCAAAACAAGTTTCTAGCTTTAATTTTCCTCCCTTTGAAAAACTTTTTTGACTATTCAGTAAGAAAGAAGACAGAAGAAAATTCTGCATGGAGAAAATTCAGCTACTTACTAAGGTGTCACCAAATCAAGATGGAAACTGGGAGAAGGAGAATAGTTTAGATTGGAATTTGGGCAAACTAGTAATGGGAGAGGATGGACAAGTTCTTGTCTTTTAATGAGCACTAGTGTCCAAGTCTTCCATTTTATGTCTTTGGCAACAGAAGTTACCCTGCAAAACACCATGAAAGAAGGAAGGAATATGGAGGAAGCAGGACTTTCATCCTTACTTTAGGAAAAAGTGCTGTTTTAAAGTATTGAATCACCAGCAATGACTTTAATACCATGCAAGATGACTTCACTCACGGTCACATGCTGAGGTCAAATGAGTTGACTATGTTATGATAATGTGTATTTTTTTTTTTTTGAAGGTTTTGTGTAAGAGGATGTTGTGTATGAGGATGCTGTAGTGCAGGTCCATCTGTTTAATAATATCAGGTGCTGATGTTAAATTTGGCTGCTGCTTTTGCAGTGTTTTGATGATGGATCATATGGAATCTGTGAGCTCTGACCTCTGGAACAGTGTCAGTTTGAAGCCTGTCTTTACAGGTGTACTATTAAATTAGGTAACTGAAGCAACATCTGAGATCCCATTTGACTCAGTGGCTATGTGAAGGCCTCCTTTTTTACTTTGAGGATGACAGAGCACTGGAACAGGCTGTCCAGAGAGGTTGTTGAGTTTACTTCTCAGGAAATATTCAAGATCTGGCTGGATGCTTTCCTCTGCAACCTACTCTAGGGAACCTGCTGTAGCACAGGGGTTAAACTAAGATCCCTTCCAACCCCTATAATTTTGTGATCTCAACATGCTCTTGTAGCATTTGCTGCAAGATCGTTCCATCAGTGGAAGCTGAATTTCAAGCATAGTTTTAATTGCAATTGAGCAGTCCCTCAGGAGGGAGCTCTATAATAGCTTGTTTAATGGGTTAACTCCTTGTTATATTATACAGTCATATCTCATTTAACTGATGGTTATCTGGGTTTCGGATTAGCAAGACCATGTCTTCTCCCAGTACTCTCTGCTGCATTAAATTGTTGTAATATCAGGAAAGCGGAGTCAGGGCTGAGCTAATGACAGTGCCCATCTCTCCTTCAACCTTGTGCCTGCTTCTTGTGAAAATCTAGTTGTTATTCATTCTCAAGAAATTATATGGCATATGTGTGCTTTAGCCTGACTCTACATACAGTTAGTTTGCTTTGGGTTATAGTCTTGTCTGGCCGTCTTTTCTCAGTTGCCTATCAAATGAAGAGTTGGCTTAAGACAGTTCTGGGCTTTCATCAGAATTAGTCAGTGATGAGGGAAAATGTTCATCAAATTTGTCTTTCTTCAGTTCCTTCATCTTTGAGTTCAACCCTCGCAGACTGAACACATCTTCCAGGTGGTCATGGAGACATGCAACCAGCATCCACATCATAAATGATGTCATTTCACCAAATTGTGAAAGGTCCACTCCCTCTCCTGTGGACCAGGTTTTTGGGCGGTAACTTAAAAGTATCTGATTTATTCCTTTCCACGTCTTACACTTTCCCTGTTCACCTTTACCAACTTATAAAATAGCAGAGCTGGAGTACAGGAGACACATAAGCAACACTTGAACCTCTAGTTTACCTGGGGCCATGCTTGCATCAGCATAGAAAGATAAGCATTGGCTGACTCTGTTTAGATCAAAAAGACTTCAGGATGAAGCATGGCTCTGTATAAAGCCAGTGTCTAGTAGCGACAGGAGAGCATGTTGTGTACAGTTTTACTGAGATATGATGATATGCTCAGCAGAGATTTCTTTTTCCCATTTTATTTGGGTGCAGGCTAAAGAAGAAGAAAATACTCTCTGGGCTTCTCGCAGCTTATCTAAAAGTGAAATTGCTCCTTTTGGGGTGCTGCTTTCCTGGTCTCCATCTGTTCTACCTGGAGTTTGAGGCCAATAGCCTGGCAAGGACATAAAGATTTACCAGATGAGTGCACCTGGGTTGTAGGAGGATGGGAACTGGGCTGAGGACTGGCTCTTAGCTTGGGGCTGCTGCAGGGTCTCTGCAGCAATTGCAGTGTGAATACTTCAGAAGCATATTGCTCCTCGCCTGTGTAGTGAAACCACACTGCACTTCCCATGTTCCTTTCACATCTCTCAGGATTGAAACTTCCTTGTCATTAAAAGCAATTGCAACACATGCATCTATTCAGTCCCGCTCTGTTTGTTACCTGACTCGATCTGTGGGGTGAAATTCATAGCATAAGCAGGGAAAAGCTGCCACTGGAGATGATTTTTCCATCTCCTTAACATTCACTACAGACAGCTTTTCTCCATTATCTCCTTTTTCATGGCTGGGAGACAGTTCTTCTTGGTGGTCATATATCAGCTAGGAGGTCACACTGAGTTAAGGAAGTGGCTATTTTTATTTCCCTTTACCTGAAGAATGAGAGGCAGCAGGCAGTATTTAGCTGTACTGAGTGAACAGTTTCTGGGCTTGGAAAGGAAGCCAGAAACCCTTCTAACAAATGAGTATCTCTGTTTTGTTATCTCTGTCCTAGATGAATGCGGATCACAAATCCCCTCCATGTTCAGTGCTTCTGCTGCGTTACTTGGGGTACCAGCCTCACAGTTACTGCTTCTCTTACAGAGAGATCTGAAAACCTGTCCCACACACATGACATGAAGTTACCATCAGTCTTGATAATGGATGTTTTTCTGCTGTTCTCTCCTTGATGGAAAGCACACTGAGTTGATTTTTTACAACAGACCATTTGGTATAAAACGTTCATCAGGAATTAAGAGGACCTTGGGTAATGCCTCTGCCAGTCAAACATTTTACAGTCAATAAATTAGTGCCTGTACTTAAAAATCAGTCTTTTGTGAGATTAAATCCAGATCTTTCCTTGTCTATCAGAGACTAGTAGGCGTGTTTTTCGGTTCTCAGTTCTACGTTTTCAATTCATATAAACTGTCCTCAGAGACTTTTTAAAACATCTCTAACAGTTATTTCTGGGGGCAGAGTATTCATGGAGCCATGTCAGCTGAGCTGGAGATAATTCCACAGGTGTATAAGCACTTCTTTTTTTCTTCAGCTGTAACTTAGCGGGGAAAAAAAAAATTCCTCTTTTTTTCATGCAAAAGCAAATGCCATTCTTACTTTTGTGTGTCTTATTTTTCAGTAAGTGTGTTCAATGCTGATATTTTCTCTGTGGAGTTAAGAAATAATGTTCAAATAATACATATAAGTCTAGAATACTGCTTTACATTTTGAGAGAAAAGACTGACTCAGTTATTCAGAGGACAAGCTACTGAACTGTCTGTAGGCTTTGTGAGTTAACCTTTTTGGAGAGAAGTCTGTTACATATGTTATATTATACTGATGTAAAAGCTTGTTGTTTGTAAAGTAGCATGGGAGTGAGAATGTGGGAAACTTAGAAGTCTTAAAGAATATGAAATTCTGGCCTACAGAAGGATGCTTTCAATGTTAGGCACTTGTGAAAACGTACTGTAGGTCATTCTGAGAGTGATGCCTCCTATTTATCTCCATGGAAACTACAACAGTTAAAAGAGCATGAGAGCACTATTGGGTACAGCAAATTCTCAGCTATGAAATACTATTTTTCAACATAGGCACCACCACTAGCTATGCATTTTTGCCAGCGCTGAACAAGAGCCTGCATGCTGCACACATCAAAATCTGAATTAGTGTAGGTGCTCCACTGTTGCTATTGCCACTGCTGAAATGTACCACCTACCATCTCACTGTGCTCACATCCACTGTTTGGTTTCCAGAAACATTCAGCAAAGCAAACACTGAATATCAGTGGGTGTGATTTTTTTTTTTTTCCTCATGGGGGAACTTGGTGACACACCTTTGTTTCTTCCACATTTCCATGTCAGACACCATTCTGTCAGACTGCCCCTCTGCTGCCATCTGTCACACGGCAACAATGTGTAAAGGGAGTACTGGTGGGAAGGTTCCTCCTCTACTCGCATACCATCTATGTCCACCTCTCATGTTGTGGGCCAACATCATAAAATAGGAGGCATTACTTTTGGAGCGTCCCTTGTAGCTGCTCAAAATACTTTTGAGGAAGTTCAGTCTTAGATTCCTTTTCTGTTTTTTAATGGAGAAGTTTCAGTAACAAGGAATTAAACTTTGGTCCCTACGGAATCAATAGGAAGTTTGCCGTTTAATGCAATGTGACTTAGATTTGGCTTATGGTATTTATGATCCTTGGCCTGGATTCTTCTCTGAGTTACACCGATGAAGCTTGAAAATGGTTTGCTGGCTATTGACAGTAGTCTGAAGTGGTGGGTTACTATAAATAAAAGTTCTCCAAAGAGATTTAGTATTTGTTGAGGAAAGCTTTGGGAGGATTGTCTCTGCTGATCCCACTTCTCAGGCACATTAGAAGAGGAAAGATGAGGCATTCCTCAGGCAATTGGGACGGAGATACAGAGAACTTCGTACCTCAAGCTTACTGAGCTTAACCTAGGCATCACCTGGGAGTAAATATGAAGTATGCTTCCATTTTGACTGCTTTTCCATCTGTGGAAATTAGTGGTGAGATATTATTTGACACGTCTCTAGGAAGATAAACCTTTGTCTTGGATGTTCTTGCAAGTCTGTGCTGGCCGTTCAAACACATCTTTGTGGATAGAGTTGCAGGAGGATTCTGGCTTCTGTTACTGATGACGTTCTAGAAATGGGTCAAACACTCTCCCAGTGTGGGAGTCAAAGCAAGCAAGCAAGTTAATGCTTCAGCCCTTCCAGCTGTTTTGGCATTAATTAAGAGGAGCAGAATTGATAAACATGTTAATTATTCTGTTACATTTTGTCCCCCAAAGTGAAATTCCCAAGTTACAGGAAGGTTATGGAAGTATTGCAACAATGCTCTTTAATGAGAAATCTCAGCAGCAAGAGGATGAAGATGACTATCTGTAATGGGAATGCATGACTTACTACCAAAGATCAAGAAATATCCATAATAGGAGTTGTGTTTTATAGCCTTTTTAATATGAAGCCAACAGATCTAACAATCCTGTTACACAACATACTTATGCACTTCGCTAAGTTTTGATTACTAGACTCCCCAAGGAGTCTAAAAGAAAGGAAATAAAAAGCCCCTGACACTCGTGTTGCTGACCTCCTTCCAACCTGCCAGCAGTTCTTGTGACATTTTTATTGTTTGGGGAGCAAAATACAAAAACTGTCTGCAAGGACATCAGATCTCAGCTATTCTGCACTCTGCTGTTGCTGGAGGCTGTGAAATTTGCACTTCAGTTTTGGAATGCAGCTTCAGACATTGGCCAGGGAAATACTTTTAAAATGTTCTTTACCTAGAATTACAGGCAAATCCCACAAGGCTTTTAATAACTTATCTTATAGCGTCACTGTGGTTACACATGACAACCATTAGTAATGCCATGTTCTATCTCCTACATGATGACAGAGCTTGAGAAACACTGTACTTTGGAAATTCACATTAAATATTTTTCCATGCTTCGCTTGACTGTAAGTCTTGTTATTCATTTGCCTTTAAAACACAGTACATAAGAACTTGTTAGTCACTGGAATGAAATGTAGTTGATCTAACTGCTTTGTTGGTTCAATTTTTTTATTTATTCTTCTTAGCCATAAACATCTGTAACGGCTTTAGAATTTACTTGTGCTAAGAGAAAAATCCCTATGTAAGTCAGAGGCATAGTGAGGACTGCCAGCAGAGCTCATCACCTCAAGGTGTGAGAGAGGTGTGAGCAGTCGGGGCAAGCTAAAGGATGGGAAGAGTTGGCACGTTTGGGTGATAGGCTCAGGAGAAAGCATGGACTCAATCAGTTTTAATACAGATTACAGAGAGATGCAGAGTGGTACAGTTGCAGGACTAAGCAGATTGATTTGCTCACTATCTGCGCTCAGCATGTCGTTACGAAGACTCTTCCTTTACTGCTTCTGTGGGTGCAAGGTAGAAATAAAGCAATTCACGTATAGGCTTTTTCTCCCCACCTCATTTCTTCGTGGCTAATAGCAGTGGTGTGTTTCTGCAGCTGTCCCCAGGTGTACTCAGAGAGTGCTACTGGGAGCCAGCTGTGAAGGGTTTTTTCTAGTTTATGTGCTAGGTGGAAATCAGCTCAGGCTTATCTGTAAACTCAGCCACCCTCTTTATGGTAAAGGCATCTAAGCAAGTAAAAAGTAGAGTGAAACAGCTTGTGCAGGAATATGTGTTTCCTAATTTGTGCTTTGAGTGAAACATATATGAAAACACGGCATAGCCTTGTAATAAAGCAAGTGAGCTATCTAAATGTACATCATTGGCTTATATAGGTCAAACATTGATTTTTCTGTTGTTTTGTTGTTTGCTTGTTTTAAGGCCATCTTTTGCACTGTTTGCTATATTTACTTTTTCTGGGTTTGGATTTGGTTTGGAGTAAGTTCTTCAGATTGAAGGAATACCTTAGTCTGAATTATGCATAATAATACAAAATGGTGTCATCTGGTGCTGGTGCTGTACAGATGCTTCATTTCTGTGTAACCCTGTCAGTGGCTATACTTAGTCCATCCGTTTTCCTTCCGTTCCCCTAATGTCTTGTATCCATAATAACTGCATGATCTGTAACTCTCCTCATTCCTTCCTGTCTCCAATAAAAGTAAAGTGTAGTAGTCTAGGATAAAACTATTGCTTGCTAACAGTCCTTTGAACATGCCCTCACAGATCAAAATGCCTGGAGGAATTCTTCAGAGAATCATGGCTAGCATTTCTTGAATTTTCCAATTAATGTCACTTCTTTTGTGAACTATAACTTTTTAAATGTCTTTGAAGCATTTCATTTCTGTTCCGTTGGGATAGCCCAGTTTCCAGCCTCTCATTTTTTACGTAGCTCAGCTGTAGCTACATGCAAGCTGTGAGAACTCCATTCCTTCCTGAGAAGATGCACCTCCTTGTCTGCTGGGTGAGGAGCATAATCTGCTTACATGTGGTATGTCAGAGTTTGGAGCCCAAGGCCAGAGTGCATTGCCAAGAGAAAATCCAAAGCTTCCTTCTCAGCAGGTCATATTCCTCTTTTTGACACAGAAGTGGTCAGAACAAGCATCTTCACTCACAAATGAAAATGCAGGATGATGACAGTAGCTGATAGTATCTTTCTTGTGGTAGGGGATTGCTTCACATCTCTCAGTCTTGAAGAAATCTCTTTCATCGCTGTGGTTTGGCCATCCACAGAAAGTACCTCTGCTTCATAGCAAACTGTGGTGACTAATGAGGGATTCCCCACTGAGGCCAATTAGAACCTTGCAGTAGCTCCTTGCTCAGACAGAATAGAACAGAAGCTGCATTTTCCACCTTTGATACTCACTGGAAGGGAATAAAGTATTATTTTTAAAGCAAATGCCATGCTTCCTGTAGGTGATCTTGGATACCTGCATCTCACTGCATACCATCAAGTCCATCCAGTGAAAGTCCATCATGCCCTGGGTTTGCAGGACTTGTTTTCCATGTGCCTAGTGGAGCCTTGCCTGTCAGCTCAACCATTTTCTGTGACTCCTCTGACCCAATTTTCTGCGCGGTTCTTGTGGGAACCAGCTGTCTGTAGTCCTAAAGAAACCCTGCTCATGGTAAGCCATACTCCCACAGCATGGTTTAAATTCCTGTTCTTGGCAAGCCTTGTTCATTGGCTTCAGGGCAGTGAGCTGGCACATTCCTAGGGGACCCTACAAGGTGTGCTGGTTGAGCCTCACATGGTGGTTTTCCATATTTCCCACAGTCAGGTTCCTGTCAGCCACGAATTCCAGGTTCATAACTGGGATTTTAAAATGTGCATCTTTAGTCTGGAAAAGTTTTTTTTTAAATGTCATTTCAGTCCCGCATCTATACAGAGATTTGCTTCTCTGAATCTGAGTTACACAGTAAGTTTCTAGGCTAATGCATAGAAATGCATCATCTTTGCCTCTAACTACAGATTATACTTCAGTTTCTGCATAATCTGGTGACACTTCTGAGAGAAACAGGATAAATATGCATTACCTTTATTGGGTATTGGAAGTTCTCACAAGAAAATGGATGCAAGCTTGCCTACTCCTTTCTGGTCTGAAGAGGATTAGATTTTTGAGGGAGGCTATCTGTTTAAAGGAGGTTTCTGTTTAAAGGGGAAATCTGAAGAGGTTGATTCTGACCTGCTGTCTGTGCACGTCCTCATTACACAGCCATTTTCCCACATGCAATGCTTCTCCTGGGCTTATTGCCTTTAAAAGTGTTTTAAGTTCCATGTCATGTCAGGAAAGGAAGCTGGTTTCCTTTGCTCCCCTGCTCTCTTCTCAGGCACTAATATCCTTGCCTTAAGATCTTCCACTCTGCAGGCAGGTGTGTTTTTTCAACCACCTACAATAGGTTTAAGCTGTGGGAGTGTACATTGCTCTGCATTTCCATGTTAAAAAGGCCTTTCTGTATCATTGTTTCAGCTTGGAGGTGGTCCCATTGCCTGGCAGGTTGTCATGTATTTGTACATTATTATTTATACGTTAGAACTGCCAATGGGCGTTTGGATTCATTCCTTTCATGAATTCAGGTAACCCTCCAGTAGCTTCTCTAAATGACTAATTCCAGTCTCGAGGTCTGCAGAGTGGCTAACAAGATCCACATCTCTTCGAAGTACTGTTGCAAAGAACATCAGGTGGGATTCACTTCCTGCTCTTTTTACTGTGCTGCTAGACCCTATTTCAGGTGAGTTAGGCATGGAAGGGTTCCTTAAAGTGTTACCGTGAAGGTGAAACTCTCATTTAGAGGAGAAAGGGAGCATTATTTTCTAGTAACTGGTGTTCGTTTTCTTTATACACAAATGCAGCTAACCTTCCTGTCTGTTTGCCACAGGGTCCTGCTAGGATATTTAGAGGACTGTGCATTTTAAAGAAACTGTTGTGATCCACCAATGCTTGTATGTAGCTTGTCAGTAACTTTATGATATTGTGGAGGAGTCAGAAAGGTGTCACTGTTTTCAGTTCAAAGCAGTTGTTTTAATCACGTATCCATAGTGCAGAAGATGGTCTGAGGACATAGCTATGGAATGCTATGGAAAGTGCTGGAAGTCCTGAAAGTAATGCGGCTTGTGTGACTTCCTACATACAGCCAAGGCATGATAAATATTATGATGACACAGTCCAAGCAATCCTTAGTTACTGACCACTAACTTTTAAAAAAAATAATGGTGACAAAACCCCCAACAATCTGAAATGCCTCTTCTTCAGATCCCAACTCAAACAAATCAAGCTGCAGTTTGGATTAGCTGTCTATTGTGGACGATTGTGTTGACCTGTAGTGGTGTTGCTGGTTAGTATGTGTCAGCTCCTTGTTTTCCTCTGGCAAAACGAGCCTTTTTATATAGCCACCTTCCTGGTACCTTTTCTGCACTTCTATGTATTACGAAATATGCACAGTCTCTTTTATTTTGTTAGCATAATCTTAAGAAAGAGGAGAGGAGGAAAAAAAAACCAACAACAACAACAAACTCTACATTTGATCCCAGCCCTATGACTATGCTATTTTCTTTCCTTTAATTATTAGGCTCAAACACAGGAGAGCATATGAAGCTCAGTGCTGGCATCATGCAGTGTGCTAAACCTTGCATAGCAGTGTTGTAAATGATACAATAGAAAGCACAGAAGAGACTAATTGCTCAATTTTATATCCAAAAGTGGGGATAACAGTGTTTTCTTAGTTTCTAGGATTGGCTGTATTCACTAATGCTCGGTGATTAAATTCAGTAGGGACTAGACGGTAGAGGGGCCTTTGGATCCTGCTCTGAAAATGCAGTCTTGAGCTATTTTGCATCTGGAAGGAAGAAAGTTCCAAATTTTGAGGTCAACCATATTAACAAACCTCTGCAAATATATTTTTAGTTCACTGAGTGAAAGTCAGATTTGGCTGGTGAAGGCTGGGTTTCCTTCTGTTAAGTGTGTTAGCTGGTAATTTATTACAAAATGAGGTGTTTTGTTTCCCGTTTTTCTTGCAACTGGCAAGGCGCAAAACTTCCAGTTTGCACTTGGCCTCAGAGAAGACTTCTCCCTGCTTCCTCTCAAATTCTTGTCTGTAGCTTGTCAGTAACTTTATGGTACTGGGGAAAAGTCAGAGAGATGTCACTGTTCTCAAGAAAAAAAGAAAATTGCTAGTTCTTGTATAGATTCGAAGTTGCAGATGTTAGCTATCGTCTTCTCAAGAATGAAATTTAATTGTTATATGCTACTAAGACTTTAAGATAGTCATGGGAATATTATCTCACTGTAAAAATAATTGAAACCTCCTTTCAGGATAATGCACATGTGGCTAATATAGACATTGGCCACAGAAGTTGCATCTGGGGATTTTAAGATTTAAGGTATTTTTTTGAACACCGTGTTGTGTTTTCATGTGAATGGACATAAATCCTTTGACTTTGGTTTAATTCGTTCTTTTTTCATATGTGAGATCACAATCCCTAAAACCTAATTGCTAATATTTTTTTCATGTTTTTTATCTGCCTCTTAAGACATCAGAACATATTATTAGAACAACTTTTCAGTATGCTGAATTTTCAGTCCCCTGCTTTTTGGGCTGAGATTATTTCAATTCTATTTAGAATTGTAAAGCCAGGGAGGTGGAACAACAGATTGGCCTTAGGACATGCTTGGACTGGTTGTCTCTTCTTTTGCAGATCCTAGTGGGAATGTTTAAGTTTTGTAATGTTTGCACTCAGAGCTGAGAGGTTGTCAGTGCCCTGGTGGGGTAGGTGCTACTTGAGAATTTTTGTTCCATCAGCTTTTTCACTGAATTTCAGATTTTTCTTAACCAAGTGGTCCAGGCACCAGTATAATACCCAGATCTCAATGCAGTGCAGCTTGGCTACAAGAAGAACGTTTCTTCATAGTAGCTGAGGATGATGCTTTGGCTATATGAGGTGGGACTGATCAAAAGCTCATTTTCTTGGTGGTTTTTTTTTTTTTTTTTTTTT
>JACDJE010000020.1:2175990-2188913 GCA_016647715.1 Pavo muticus
AAAAAAAAAAAAAAAAAAAAAAAAAATCCCCTGGGAAGCTTAAGCACAACAGTTAAGTTTAAAAAGGGATCAGAAAGTCTATTGTGCTGTGAAAAAAGGATTTTGGGGTACGGACTTGACATTCTCACAAAGTTTTTAGTGTAGTCCACATTGCTAGTGGAATGATTTCATCACCCAAATGTTCCTGTCCCTTCAGCTTGTTAACGTCTGTTGCACGGTGGGATAAGATGGAGACCATGGAGTGTTTGGGCTGATTGTGGTAATGAAAAACATGTCCTGAACACTTCTTTTAAAGTGGCACTGTTATGTTGTGCTTGGCTGCTGGCAAGTTTGCTCATCGGAGTCAGGTAATGTGTAAATGACATCAACTCCTGAGGCATTTTTCCCTGAAGGGAGCGTCCAAACCTCTCAGGCAGCCATGACGGCGGCGGCCCATCTGCATGTTAGCTCTGATGAGGCCCTGTTCAGAGGAGGCGGGCAGGTTGCAGGCAACATCATTAGGTAATTATGCTAAAAAATTATCACTGCCCCAAAGAAGTGCAAGCACAGTAGGCTTGGCTTTTTAAGCCAAAATCCGTCGCTGTCTGTGCTGATTCATGATGGGAGCTGACACGGAATATCAATGAGGGATTAGTGTGCCTAGCACACTGTTGTTAAAGGTTGTGGTTAAGTGCTTCTGCCCCTTGGTCAGACCACAACACGAAACTGCGGTGAGTGTTGAGTTGCTAATGTCTCCTCGGGTTACTTGCCTTGGGTTTGTGTGCAAGCAGAGTAAGGTGGCTGATGGGCAGGCTCGCTTAATATCAAGGGATGTTAGAGCATTTCTGAAGAGTGGGCCCATAATATCACCTCTCATTGCCTCACTGACAGGAGCCGCCATGCAAGGCGTTACTGAGCAGGGAACACTAGCCTTGATTGAAATGGGTGTTTTAAAAATCTTTTACTGCTTTTTTCTTTTTTCTTTTTTTTTTTTTCCTCCATGTAGACCCCTGCATTCCGGTGACCTAACCTAGTTGTCCTGGCAATCAGAAGCTGAAGTGTTCTGTTGAGCTGCCCACTTGGGATTCCCACATTACTATGCAGGAGTACATGATAGATGAGTATAACTAGAGAAAAAAAGAAGTTGTAGCCCATGCATTTCTCTATGCCCAAGTCCAGCCTTTTCAAATTCTTGTTAGTACGGGGGAGATGTGTTCTCTCATCCTCATGTCTCAGATGAGAGTCTCTGTCCCACCTCTCATATCAGGAATTTGTCCTGCTCCCTAGAGCACCAAGTTCATTGCCAGTGTCAGGACCCAGTCCTGTCAGAAGAGCTTCACTTGAGCAGCTGGCCCAACACATGCTGCAGAGGAGGCACACAGTGAGCATTTTGTTAGTGTCAGTCATGCTCAAAGCCTTGGACAAGAGGAAATGTACAAGGACTGCTCCGAAAGTAATGCCTTCTGTTTTACTATATTGGCCCATGACCTCAGAGGCAGATGTTGGTGGTATGGCAGTAGAGGTTGAACCTTCCCACCAATATTCCCTTACATGCTGTTGCTGTGTGACAGATGGCAGCAGAGAGGTGGGTAATCTGACAAAATGACATCTGACATGGAAGTGCATATGAAGCAAAGGGTTGTCACTGAATTCCTCCATGAAGAAAAAATGGCACCCACTAACATTCATCGACACTTGCTGAGCATTTCTAGAGACCAAACAGTGGATGTGAGCACAGTGAGGCAGTAGGTGGTGTGTTGCAGCAGTGGACCACTTCTGTTGGTGCAGATTTTGAAAGGCACGGCATGTAGCCTGTTGTTCATCACTGGTAAAAATGCAGAACTAATAGTGGTGGCTGCATTGAAAAAATAGTGTTTTATAGCTGAGAATTATCTCTGTCAAACAGTGTTATTGTTCTCTTTTTAGCTGCTGTAGTTTCCATGGAAATAAACAAGGCATTATTTTCAGAGCAACCTACTTCTATTCATCCAGAAATCCTAAACAGAGAATTGGCTATCCACTTTGGGATTGCAATTGCAAATGAAGTACAGGGCACAAATATTGAACTGAGATCTTTTTCTGATTGCCTATTACAAATCTTGCAGATTTTGGAACTGTTGTAATATGGTCCGTTCTGTAAACCTGACATACCAGATATTCTCCTTCTTGCAGACTAGCTGGAGATGAACGCAAGTCATTCAGAAAAGGTAACCAGATTAAACGTCTAGGAGATTGGGGTGTGAAGGATCTGTCCCCTTTTTTTTTTATGCTTAAGTCTTTGAGGAGGGAAGCATATATTTGTGTTAGTGCATTATCAAGTATCTAAACTCCCTCTTGCTATTGCTGGCTCTCAAACAGATTGTTATTGCCAATTCACTGACCTCTCCTATGCTGATTATGCAAGACCAAGTTGAAGGTCTGTCATGTCATCACCTGGGAAACTAGAAAATAAATTGAATAAATCCCCTTAAAGTATTTATAGAGATTGAGTCATGGAGGGTTGGAGTACACAGATATTTTTAGTGCTATCACTTACACTGATAATAGCTAGTTTGCTTTTTGGCAAAGTTGACATCTTCTATTGCTGGCAAGAGACTGTTGAGAGAGTAAAAACAAACAAAAAAAATCTTCAAAAAAAGAAAAAAACACACACACACACACAAAAAAAAAACNGATCCTAGAAGTAATTTCTTTTTGGTAACTGAAAAAAAGAACCAAAAGATTTTTGCCCAAATCTGGTACCTTCTGTGGGAGACCTGAAGTTGCTGCAAGCACAGTGCTATGGATTTGTGGTTGATAAATGCATTAAAAAGTACATTGTAGCTCTCTGAGTTCTGCTGATAGAAGGCACCATATAAACACAGAGTATTGTACTTCTCCCTTGGCAGTTAATGTATCTCTAAGGAGAAAAACACAAAAAGTTGAGCTCAGAATACTAAATGAGCGTTCAGTCTTCCTCAGCTGCTCTGAGCAACATGTGCCTTACTAAATATATATATATATGTGGGGGCACCCTAACCCTGCTTAAATCAAACAAGGGAGAAAAGAAAAGTAAATATTTCCCTTGGCATACTAGCTTTGATGTTCTGCTGGTTCAGTATTGTTCTGATTTTACCTTTTAAGACTGACTGTTAGGGCAGTGAAAAACAAGAATGATGATCCATTATTTTAGCTCTAGTTAGTGTGAAATTAGTGGGGTTTCCCAGCAATCAAAATGGCAAGGGCCCAGTACAGTACGTATTGTCTCTGAATTGTTAGTGTGGTCCATGTGAGCTTGTAATGCAGCATGCAAAATGAGAATTATGCCAAACGCCTCCAACTGGAGGTCCTAATGTTGCAGCTGAGGTGCTTGTGTTTTAAAGACCAGAGTACTTGACCTTGAGGTTAACGCAGCAGGAAAAAATGTGAAGAAATTTCAGTATAAGATCATGGCTTTCTGCTGTAGTAGGAAGCAAATTCTAGACCAGTCACATCTTCTGTATTGCTGATGCTTCTCAACACTTTTGTTATCCAGCAAGTTACCCTTTAAAGTCTACAGCAAGTTAGAAGGATAATAATCAGTATTACCATGTGTTCAATGGGCATACTTACAATATAGAGTAGATTTCTTCCATGTGCAAAGGGGAAACTTAGGAGTGAGGCTTGTCTGCATGAGACCTCAAAGCAGACAGAAGCCAAAATGCTCAACCGATCACTTTGCTTATTCTCTGCAGAGCATTTTAGTAGGATGGGAAGATATTCATAAGTACTCACTGATTTTTCTACCCACTGAAGTGGGTTGTCTGTTTTAAAGGTTTGTTGGTGGGTTTTGTTTTGGTCTTTTTGCCTGCTAAATCCTCTGAGAGTGGATCTGAATGTCTCTTACGTGCTTCTGTAATTCTTATTTTTCTAATGCAGTGGCCATGTTTCTTGAATGTCAGAGAACTGTGCCTGTAGTTCTCTAAACAATAGCAAGTATGCACATGTACGTCAGCTACATGGGTGGCTTTTGCCATGACTTGCTCCTGCTGCATTCCCGTATTGCGTCTAAGCAATACTTTAACCCCAGCCTGATCTGTACGTGTTTTCTGTGTTTTAAATTTCTTTGACTAACAAGTGTGTTTAATTCCTGCTAAACATTGTTTACTTCCTGCCTATGAATGGCAAAACCTCAAATGTCTGTTTTTCATATAAAGTTTCCAGGAACCTAATGCAATCCCAATGGTATGCCCTAGGGAATGGCTTATGAGGTCAGCCCTGCTGCTTACTTATCTTGGGATTCAGCCCTTCCGTACTTGTTCTTCAATAGTAAAATTCTTGGTTCAAAGCCACTACTGAAAGATGGAGATAGCATGGAGAACCCATATAGTTCACCTGGAGCTGATGGTATTGCAATGTGTGGCATTCCAGAGAGGCAGCCATCCTGCTCTGGGGCATTTGGTAGCTTTTTACACTCTGTAATAAGGGTGAGGAATTTCTTTCTTTGATGAGGATCAGATGGAATTCCAAGCACCTCTAGCAGGTTGTGTATTAACGTGTATCTTGGTCCTCGATCAGTAGCATCTTAACACAGCTAAAGGGTAAGACAAGCAGTACTTAGAAGAGCATAATGGCTAAGCAAGTTGCAAGTGAAGAGGAGACTCCCATTTACACACAAGTTCTGCCTTGCTTTCTCTTATAGGTGCCTTCTAAAAATCTTTCACGTGCTGACTTCATTGTTCTCTATTTTACATCTCGACCGTGTTTTAAAAGGCCTTGAGCTGATGCCAGCAACAACATGTCTGAACAGCTTTGATGCAACTTAGGTAACTTTTTAGGATTGAGGTCATTTGAGAAATGTTGCTCTGGGGACTAAAGTCTTAAATATTATCCCGTCAGGAGATTCCTTGGACAGGTCATGAATACCGTACAATTCTCTAGAGTTGAATGCAATAGCATTTATGTTATCTGTTTTAAAAGCTCAGGAATTAAGTATAGTGTTTATTTTAAACCATACTGGAGGTAGGACAGGAGAGTGAACTGAGATGGAGGTTAAGGTTTTGCAATATGTTGATTCGACAATACTGAATAATAGACTACTTAAATTACATTGTCGCTAAGAGAATGTGTTCTGACTCCATTTGCATTTAAAAATAGTAACAGTAATAAAAAATTACTAATTTTCCAACTAATACCCATGTTTGTGCTCCCTTTTTTTGTTTTCCCCACTTGAATAACTTTTGCTATTGACAACTTTTGAATACAGTTGGAATAACTGACCTTGTTTTAGAAGTGAAACTGAGCAACGTCTTGCGTTGAGATAATAGCATCCTTCAGTGCTGGCAGATCTACTAGCTTATTGGCATGCCAACAGGAACAGTCATCCCTCCAAAGCTTTGCTTTTAAATGAAGTGGTTAAAAGACTTCTATTGCTAATCTAGTTGGCTGAGTAGAGGAGCTGGCTCCCTCTGTTAAGCCAGCTGCTCAAGGGGTACCTCTCAAAGTGCCTGGCTTTTCTGGATGGAGAAGTCAAATGATTTATTCTTCCATGCCCTCTTGGCTGCATACATTGCTATATGCCACACTGCCCCTGGACGTGAGATCTTTGAGCTTGTTTTTCATTCATATCTCCCTCTGGAGATATGAAAAATTTGATGCTGTTAAGTTTTGACCATGCAAGAACGCAGCAACTCTTCTGAGCAGGTGCTATAATACGTAGCTGGTGCTATAATCCTACAACATCAGTATGTAATGCTGTAAGTTCTTTGTGGTTGATATGACCAAAGTTCTGATTAATTAGGCTGTTCATGCTATCACGCTTTTTAGAGTATGGAAGATAGGAGGGGAGATGATCAGAAGACATGAGGAAAATTGTTCTTTAGGAGAGGAATAAGAATGGAAAAGTTGTCGGCACCTTTTGTTCTTCTGTACTTCTGAAGGTCTACTTTGTTGAAAAAAAAAAAAAAAAAAAAAAAAAATCCCCTGGGAAGCTTAAGCACAACAGTTAAGTTTAAAAAGGGATCAGAAAGTCTATTGTGCTGTGAAAAAAGGATTTTGGGGTACGGACTTGACATTCTCACAAAGTTTTTAGTGTAGTCCACATTGCTAGTGGAATGATTTCATCACCCAAATGTTCCTGTCCCTTCAGCTTGTTAACGTCTGTTGCACGGTGGGATAAGATGGAGACCATGGAGTGTTTGGGCTGATTGTGGTAATGAAAAACATGTCCTGAACACTTCTTTTAAAGTGGCACTGTTATGTTGTGCTTGGCTGCTGGCAAGTTTGCTCATCGGAGTCAGGTAATGTGTAAATGACATCAACTCCTGAGGCATTTTTCCCTGAAGGGAGCGTCCAAACCTCTCAGGCAGCCATGACGGCGGCGGCCCATCTGCATGTTAGCTCTGATGAGGCCCTGTTCAGAGGAGGCGGGCAGGTTGCAGGCAACATCATTAGGTAATTATGCTAAAAAATTATCACTGCCCCAAAGAAGTGCAAGCACAGTAGGCTTGGCTTTTTAAGCCAAAATCCGTCGCTGTCTGTGCTGATTCATGATGGGAGCTGACACGGAATATCAATGAGGGATTAGTGTGCCTAGCACACTGTTGTTAAAGGTTGTGGTTAAGTGCTTCTGCCCCTTGGTCAGACCACAACACGAAACTGCGGTGAGTGTTGAGTTGCTAATGTCTCCTCGGGTTACTTGCCTTGGGTTTGTGTGCAAGCAGAGTAAGGTGGCTGATGGGCAGGCTCGCTTAATATCAAGGGATGTTAGAGCATTTCTGAAGAGTGGGCCCATAATATCACCTCTCATTGCCTCACTGACAGGAGCCGCCATGCAAGGCGTTACTGAGCAGGGAACACTAGCCTTGATTGAAATGGGTGTTTTAAAAATCTTTTACTGCTTTTTTCTTTTTTCTTTTTTTTTTTTTCCTCCATGTAGACCCCTGCATTCCGGTGACCTAACCTAGTTGTCCTGGCAATCAGAAGCTGAAGTGTTCTGTTGAGCTGCCCACTTGGGATTCCCACATTACTATGCAGGAGTACATGATAGATGAGTATAACTAGAGAAAAAAAGAAGTTGTAGCCCATGCATTTCTCTATGCCCAAGTCCAGCCTTTTCAAATTCTTGTTAGTACGGGGGAGATGTGTTCTCTCATCCTCATGTCTCAGATGAGAGTCTCTGTCCCACCTCTCATATCAGGAATTTGTCCTGCTCCCTAGAGCACCAAGTTCATTGCCAGTGTCAGGACCCAGTCCTGTCAGAAGAGCTTCACTTGAGCAGCTGGCCCAACACATGCTGCAGAGGAGGCACACAGTGAGCATTTTGTTAGTGTCAGTCATGCTCAAAGCCTTGGACAAGAGGAAATGTACAAGGACTGCTCCGAAAGTAATGCCTTCTGTTTTACTATATTGGCCCATGACCTCAGAGGCAGATGTTGGTGGTATGGCAGTAGAGGTTGAACCTTCCCACCAATATTCCCTTACATGCTGTTGCTGTGTGACAGATGGCAGCAGAGAGGTGGGTAGTCTGACAAAATGACATCTGACATGGAAGTGCATATGAAGCAAAGGGTTGTCACTGAATTCCTCCATGAAGAAAAAATGGCACCCACTAACATTCATCGACACTTGCTGAGCATTTCTAGAGACCAAACAGTGGATGTGAGCACAGTGTGGCAGTAGGTGGTGTGTTGCAGCAGTGGACCACTTCTGTTGGTGCAGATTTTGATAGGCACGGCATGTAGCCTGTTGTTCATCACTGGTAAAAATGCAGAACTAATAGTGGTGGCTGCATTGAAAAAATAGTGTTTTATAGCTGAGAATTATCTCTGTCAAACAGTGTTATTGTTCTCTTTTTAGCTGCTGTAGTTTCCATGGAAATAAACAAGGCATTATTTTCAGAGCAACCTACTTCTATTCATCCAGAAATCCTAAACAGAGAATTGGCTATCCACTTTGGGATTGCAATTGCAAATGAAGTACAGGGCACAAATATTGAACTGAGATCTTTTTCTGATTGCCTATTACAAATCTTGCAGATTTTGGAACTGTTGTAATATGGTCCGTTCTGTAAACCTGACATACCAGATATTCTCCTTCTTGCAGACTAGCTGGAGATGAACGCAAGTCATTCAGAAAAGGTAACCAGATTAAACGTCTAGGAGATTGGGGTGTGAAGGATCTGTCCCCTTTTTTTTTTATGCTTAAGTCTTTGAGGAGGGAAGCATATATTTGTGTTAGTGCATTATCAAGTATCTAAACTCCCTCTTGCTATTGCTGGCTCTCAAACAGATTGTTATTGCCAATTCACTGACCTCTCCTATGCTGATTATGCAAGACCAAGTTGAAGGTCTGTCATGTCATCACCTGGGAAACTAGAAAATAAATTGAATAAATCCCCTTAAAGTATTTATAGAGATTGAGTCATGGAGGGTTGGAGTACACAGATATTTTTAGTGCTATCACTTACACTGATAATAGCTAGTTTGCTTTTTGGCAAAGTTGACATCTTCTATTGCTGGCAAGAGACTGTTGAGAGAGTAAAAACAAACAAAAAAAATCTTCAAAAAAAGAAAAAAACACACACACACAAAAAAAAAAAAAAACAACCACCAAAAAAAGAGTAATGTAAGAATTATATCGATGTTGGTAATTCCTCGTTGTGAAAAACAGCATTCAAAGTGTCACCGGGGGAAGAAGGGAAGATATATGGGGGTGGAGAAGGGGCAGTGGTATTGGGTACCCAGATATGATGCAAGTGAGGTATGTGGAAAGATTTGGATGGAGCCTGCAGCTCTCCTGCCATACCATCTCTTGGAGGTTTGTTGGAGGTTGAAGGTTAAAAAGAAAGTGTGGCAAGACTCAGCTCTTGCTTACCACTGAGATCTTCTGCGCAGCACAACGATGTGCCTTTATTTATGTTGCCTGTATCCCATGTGCTGTCTGTGCTGTTAAATACCTGGTTAATGGGGGAGTGCTGCTGTGGAGCATGTGCATGGCTGAGTCTGAGCTCCTCGAAAGACAAATAAGCATGAACGCTGTGGTTTTGTCACTGCTCTTCCAGCGTGGAAGAGTAATACATCCTTTAGTACTAAGCTTACGCCCTCATACAGCAAGCTTCTGGTGGGAAATAGGCTTCCCTTTCATTATTATGCTAGAAGGGAAGTTTTCTATTTCATGATAAGGTTTGCTTAAGCACAGTCCTCCTGCAGTGCTTACGCTGGCTGAAAAGGTCACTGCCTGCTTCCCACAAGAGCCTGCAGATTTGCCAGGTGAGTGTTTACTCTGTGACTGCTTTGAATTAAAAGGAGCAAGGTCAGTGTTAAACAGCACAAGTTGTGGGGTATCGCCAGTTTGGTTCATTGGGGATGCAAAGGGCAGCTAAGAGGTAGATCTTGGGTAAGGGTGATGGTGGGGTCAGCCTGCCCCTTTCTCACTTTCCTTGAACAGCCACGGTCAATGCTGGGTGGCGGCATGTGATCAAGGCATTCACAATAGCTCTCTCATATACAGACCTTGAGAAAACAGCCTACCTATCATTTCAGAAGGTATGTTTTTCTGTGTTTTGAAAGCATGTAAATGCAAGGGGTTTGAAAAAACTACCTTAGGAACAAATACCATCTCTTGCCACACCCTGTCACAGGCTTTTTTCTTCTTAACTCAGAAAATACAAAGTCCACTTTTATAAAGGTGCTCACTGTATTAGCAAATGTGTTTGTCATCCATCATTTTGCTATGTTCTTTTCTAGTGCTGAGAAGGATTTCTTAGAGGAGAGAAAGGAATAAATAAATAAACAAACAGGACTATATCTTACTGCCTAGCAAGACAAGTACTTTTCTGAGCAGTGGGGCTGGCCACAAGGGGATTTCAGTGTTTAAGAGAAATATCCTACCTGCAGCATAAAGTCTTGGACTGTAGTTGACCTAGGTCAGGCTGTTCAAAAGAATGGTTCCCACCTTTCTGGTAATTTGCTCAGTGATAATAAACAGTTAAATGTCACGCTTCCCAAGTGTGGGAAAAGCATACTTCCCATCTTGCATAGTCAGTGTGTGAAAAGTACAAGTAGAGACATATACAGTAAATAAACAGTAAAGCCACACACGGACTTCCTGATGTTGTGCCATGGAAGTAAAACTTATATGCTATTCCTGGTTTTGCCACCAACTTCATGTAACGTTTGAGGGAGATTGCCTCACCATCCTGTGCTCTGGCATACCTGCTTATGGTAGATTATGGACATCCTCTGAAAACTCACTCTAATTGTATAGCAGTTCCTTTCTGATATGCTTCTTAGTTGTTTTTGTTTGTTTTATGAGAGCTATGGAAGGTGCTGGGAGAAGAGCTGCAATTTGTAGCATTAAGCTGCAGCTTGAGTGTCCTGGATTTTATGAGATTTCTCAATCTCAACCTTAAACCCAAAATGAAGTACTAAAGTTTTAATGCTTTCTATTTGAATTCCCAGTATAGATGAACTGGAATGCCAAATGAACATTTCAGCTAGTCCTGAGAAAGGACACAAAAGCCAGAAGTGGAGGTGCAGAGTGGCATTTCCCAGAGATGGGCTGAACTCCAGCACAATGGTCCCTGTCACTTTGCTAGGATACTACAGCTCAGAGTCTGAAACAGCTCATGACTACAGCAGGGCATGAGATGACGTTCGCCTCATGCTGGGGTCTGCTTTTGTGGGCAATATTCAAGTGTCTGGCAGTTTTAACAAGAGAGGTGTGTGGGTTGGCGATAAATTATTCTGCTGTTTACTGACAGGCTAACCTTTTGTGCAAATGGACTTGAAAGAGACCCATATGTTCCTGTTAGCAACTGCTCTAGCTGAGAGCAAGTAATAGTGTCCTTTCCCACATCTTCAGCTGCTCCAAAGTTCTTGTGAAAAATTACACTTCTGAGGCTGAAATTTCCCTACATGTACAGCATTTATTTATTTTTGGCTGTTCTGAGAATAGAAGGGTTCAACCACACTTCAGTAATGAGAGAAGAATGAAACAAGATTTTCTTTGTCCCCAGAAATGTTAGTTTTAAACATCCTTTCAGCTGAGTGGCTGAAATTTGAAAATCAAGATGTGACAGTAGTGCTCCAGAAAATCCCTACGGGCCTTTGTGTTTGACTTCATGGTTTCATGCAGTTTTTGTGGCAGACACGGAGCCTATGAAGCAGACTTTTCCAGTTCATTTTTCTGAAACACACAGCTGAGGAAAGATTTTCTACAGAAGCAGCTGCAGCTAATTTAGTAGAGTGGTGCAAGGAAGTATATCGCTGCATGTTGGTGCAGAGATCTGGAGTGGTTGCTGGAAAGGTAGGGGAAGAAGGCTTACTGCCTGGCCTTCAAAGACAAAACGAATCCCTTGCACTCTTGCTGAAATGCAGGAGAGATAGTATTTCTTAAAGAGTTGTTCTGTAGGCTGAGATGGAAGATTGTCTCTCAAAGGCAAGGTATTGTTTCTCTTTTTCCCCGTTTCCTTGACCCCCAGAATGTCCTTGGATCAAGGAAAGATGTTTAATGATGCTGAAGAGGCTATTGAGCCCTCAGCTTCTTCTTCAAGTGCCTCAGTGTCCAAGTGGGTCATTCCTTCCCTTCTTCTAGCTCATGTTTGAGTAGTGGGATTTGACCCCTCCTGCATTACTCTGTCTCATTTCACAGCCCTCAGTTCCTCACATGTCTCTGTCTTTGCTTAATTTTAGTCATGTCTAGAAAATAAAAATAAAAAAAATGATGGCACCACATGGGCAAAAGGATGTCTGGAGGATCACATCATTCAGGCTACACAATGCCTGGATCTAAGCCATTCTTTGAGTTCATTGCTTACATGACCTCTAAATATTTATTTTTGAAATGGGTTTACAAATTGCTCTGGTTGATTAAAAGACTCCTGAAAGATACGTATTTTACCAAACATGTGCTGAATGTTGGTTGGTTTTAACAAAACAAAGCAACAAAAAAAGCCAACAACTTGTCTAGTTTTACGTGAAGTAACAGTTCTATACAAAACTAGATGTTATTTTATTCTTTAAGTCTTGTGACCGGTGTCTGAACAGCCAATACAAATTCAGGATGACAATAGCCTTGGCAGCAATTCTGAACTCTTTTTATCAGCACTTCTACCATGAGAGTCATGACCATGATTTTCTTTCAGTGTTCCAATTTTTCTATTTGTTTTTTTTTCTTTTTAAACATACTCCCCTTGAGCTTTTACTTGGACAAATGCTGTGTCCAGTGTAATTAAAATCAAACTCTCTCCATTTGGTGTATACTTGAATTGCTTTGTCCTGAATATATGAGCAGATCTTGGCTCACACTGTGTACGCTAGTATGCAAGACATCAGACTGTTAAGACTGGTGGTCAATTGGAAACCAGGTAGTGGAGTAAATTTCTAGTCATTGGCTTGTGATGAAAGCTTAGTGGATGTGTCTTAAGGACATACGGAGAAGACTCTGAGGGTCAAACCCAGGTAGGACTGTGGGGAGGCCTACAGACTTTAGCTATACAAGTATGTTATATGTGTTTATCTAGTCTTCCTTTGCTACAGTGATAAACAGGATAATGTCAGCTCTAGTCAAACAACATTGTATGTACTTGCCAGGTAAATATAAATGAATAGGTTTACCTTGGGGTTGAGTTGTTTGGCCTTGTAGAATTTGAGCGCGGAAGTGTAATATTTTTCATTCTACCTGAAGATCTTTATTTTTTTTCAAGTACTTTATAATAAAATTAAACCAGGGACTTCATGGTACAAAACCATCAGCCTACTTCCATCATGAAGTACAAAGAGACTGTAAAACAGCTTTGAAGCAAGCATAGATTCAAGACAGTTTTTATTTGCCATGCCCTAAGTTATGTGGTAAAAATGGCAATGTAAAAAGCACATCTGGGGAGACAAATGGATTGGTCTACTAATCTTGCTTTCTAAACAGTACCTGAGAGAACAGTTGACTTGCATTGCCAAAAATGAGCTTTAGAAAATAATGATGTCATC
>JACDJE010000020.1:2198950-2291314 GCA_016647715.1 Pavo muticus
CCCTTCCCTCTTACCATTCAGCCTCGGGAAAACACTCTTCAGCAGAACAACTGAAATTATTTAACTAATCATTTGCTTCATTCCAGCTTTGTGATTTGTTTTCTGCATGTATCTCTTTCCATAAAGCACATACTGGGACATCCTCCTCTGCCTCTCTCTTCCTAGATTGATGCAGTCACAATTTGGGAGCCATGACAACTCAGGAGTCATGACAGTAATCATGAGAGGTTTTGAAAGAGAATTTGTCTGCAGATGTTGAGGTGCAGCTCTTTCTACAGCTGTAACAATTCATTTGCCCATAAAATACAGTATCCCCTCCTCACACAGGCGTACACCCAGAGAACTGTACCCACATATCTTGGGCTGTCTCTCTAGGTGCTACTTTCACCCTTCTTGCTGTCTGTTCCATCCTCTTTGAGGTATCCCTGCCTAGATGCTGGCTACAGCACCGACTATGCAGTGATGGTGGTGGATAGAGGTGGGCTAGAGTCCTGGTGTCCAATTCTGGAGCTTTGTGTCAGGTAGGCTGCAGCATCTGGCAGGGCCTCTCTGCCCAGTGGCTAAAGGTACTTTTTTCAGGATGAGCTGAGAAACACTTAGACTTCCCTCAAAACCCCAGCTTTTTTCTGTCAGCGTGGCTTGGCTGAGGGACAGCAGGGAAGGAGGAAAATCCCAGCACCATTTGCTGTTTGGTTGCGCCAGAAGGAAGCTGCCAAAGCAGGCTTGTAAATATTACATATGGTAGTAGGGATCTGACTGCTGCAGGGAATTTCTTGCTCCCCTGGCGCTGTTTGGATTTATCCGCCTGGCTCAGGTTCTACATACACCTGTCAGCTGAGAGTGACAGCACCAGTGCCAGCAGTCCGTGACTGTCCCCTTGGAGCTTTGCCTGGCCAGCTGGTAGTGTATATCATGAGCCAGGCCTCCTCTTACTCCTTCTCCACAACCATGAGCAGGAGGTTGTGGCCATGCCCTCCCACCTCCAGTGAGGACAGTGGGTATGAGCCCCATCTGAGGCCTTCTTTGCTTCCTGAGTAGAAACAAAGGGTTTCAGCCTTACTTTCCTTCAATGGCTGAGGAAATAAAGATCTTTTCCTTCTTTTTCTTTTTTTCTTCTTTTCTCCCTCTTTCTGTGGTGGTCTCTACTTGAGCAGGATGAAGCCAGCTCATTCTGGTGCTGGAAATTTCTAATGGAGGGGAGAGATGAGGATGAGGAAGAGGACGATGCTACCAGGTGGGATTGGCCACAACAGGAAGGAGATTAGAGGCAGGTTGAAGTTTGTCCACAGTAGAAAAATGAGGCTTGCTCACTCAGGTTCACTTTTCTCCTACTTCTTCCACTAATGTCTGACTAATATTTATCATGACAGTGATATTGCCATTTTTTTGTTCTCGCCTTGTCATCCACATGCAAATGAACCATCCAACAGTTTGTGTGACAGAGACCTTTTCAGCTCAGCTCTGGACTAGCTAGCCCCTGCTGCCACTGGCAATCAGCAGCCCTCTGTCACAGGGTTTCTGTGTGAGTGCTGTATTTGTAGGCTACGTTCACACACGTCATGCTTTTTTAAGCCTCCAATATCTATTACACTGACAGAGAAATAACATTTTCCCACTCACAAACAGAGAACAGGTGCCGCAGATTGTTGTAAAACCTAAATGGATTCATTAAGCAGTAACTTCAGAAAAAAACCTGACTGTTTAGAAATTTATAAAGCTGTGTTTGTTTCTTTTTTCTGTCAGAGATGACAGCTGTTTATTGAAGACTGTTACCAATCTTAGGCAGCACTCATTGCTTTTATACTATCAAGCCTCTTGATTACTGATAAACTTCATAAATGCATTCACATTGCTTCTTTGGTCCACATGTAAGAGCCTCCCCTCCAAATTCTTGCAATGGAAACCTTCTGGATGCGTCTGAACCATCACGTGCCACACAGCTCACTTAGTATGTTGCCCTAATAATTGTTTGCTAAAGAGTCTATAAGGAAATTTATGCGAAATAGATAGTCTTTACAATAACCTCCAAATAAACCTAATGCTCATACTGAGCATAAATTATCAAATAAAAATCAGAAGTAAAGGAAGGTCAGATGGTCTTATACAGAGTTGAGAGTAACCAGAATCAGGTGTTTCTTCAGCAGGTGAGATTTTTGCTGCCATGTAAGCTTTTACTTATTCAGCCTGATGTAAGGCATGTATAATCAGCAGCTATGTTAAGGAAAGAAGTCTGAACTAAGTGCAGGAATCCGTTCAGTTGTGACTTAGGTGAACTCTCAAGCGACTTTGTGGCTCCTTTTGCCTTTTGCTTACTCTTAGTGTGGAACCCATCTGCCTCTTCAGATGTTTCTGCTGAGACATATGCATGGTGCTTTTGTAACAAAAAGCTTTCTGGTGCGTTGGTGCCTTTGTTTGGACCTGTTGGTCCGGTGGACCTTTCAACCCTGTTTCTTCACTATTCCTGTGTGTTTGCCTTGGAGGATTCTATGATGATTTTGTGTGTGCACACTGGAGTGCACCATGGCTCTAGATTGTCTTTATGTAACAACAGTCTCCCCACGTTGGACTACACGCCACTGGATCATGGTGTCCATGTGACCTGAAGTGTGTTAGGATCTCCTTACAGTCAAGCACGCTGTGTTATATTCTGTCTCAGTGGTTGGGCTTTTTTGCTTTTTTTTCATTTGAGAGTCACAACAGTTTAAAACAGTGCTGAGGAAAGCTGTTCAGCCATATATGCTTTTAAAAGGAGAAGCAATGACAGACTCATTTAAAGTATTCTGTGAAAAGGAGACTAAATTGAACATGATCTTCAGTCTTGCCTGTACTAGGGCTGAAGTTGGGCAACTTCTTTGGACTTGCAAAGGAATTTGAGCACGTGTTCATCTATAAATTATTTTTTTAACTGTGCTCTTTGCCTAAAGCCCTATATTTGCCATCATATATTGAAGTCATGTATTCTCATATTGTACAAAATAATGTATATAAAACATCACTCAGTACATCTAAATGCACACTTGCATATAGAATCATCATGCATGTAGGCACTTAATTGCTTCTATGTTACTTTCAGAATTATATAGTCTGCTTGCTTGACTACATACTTTTTAAACAAAATGGTTAAAATCATATTATATTCTGTTGCACATGCTGATATCCTCTTATTTTCTCATTTCCTTTAAACAGTGATAATGAAAAATGGTGTTATGAAATTGAGATGTTCGTTATCCAACCCCCCCCAGAATGTTAATGTTGACACAGAACTAGTCTAGCAGAGAAAGAGTATTTGGTCCAAGTCATCCTCAGTTGCTTTCTAATTACAGTGACAGTACAAAAATAAAGCAAGCTTACCTCAGCTCAGGAGGCTTATTTCTGCTGTATCCCAGGCAGCTCCCTCTGCTTATTCACTTGAAAAGGGAAAATCCACTTGAATAAAGGGGAAAAAAGAAAAGACTTTAAATAATAAGAGAGCAAGGGATTCAAGGAATTCTCATCTGAGCTCCTGATCCACTTGTTCTACTGAATTGCAAAAACCCAGCTCCGGTAAGTAGTAGCTCAGAATGGCTTTTCTCCCTCCGTTTATTCTGTGGGCTGAGACTCTACAGGAATAAACCTGAGACAGTGCTGCATGGTAGAGACAGCGGGGGGACCTTGGCACGGAGTTGGACCAAACTCTAAATATAGCCCAACCCACTTTCCGTGTAGTTCTCTTCATGCACTGAAGGCAGATGACCTTGTCAGAAAACTGACCTCACAGCATGTCACTCTCTACAAACTAGAGGATCTAAAGGAACGGGGCTGCAGTGTGAGAGGACAGAAAAGCAATCAGCCATCTGCTTGCAGCACATGAATATAGGTATGAGCTCTATTTTTATGGCAATTGCAACTGATCGAGTTGTAATGCGCTTTATTTGACCATTTGGACACGTGTGCTGCATGCCAGTTCACAAAAGACTTTTGCAGATGAGAGATTGCATTGTAATTTCTAGTCTTGAATAGTGAGTACTGACATAGATGAATAGCCTGTCGCCTTTCCTCCTTTGAAAAATGTTAATTCAGCAAAGTGGGTAGTACTTCTCTTTTATATTCCATTAATCTTCATTCATAAGTAAAAGGTTTCTGTCTATTAGAAGATGTTTTCTCTCACTTGCTCCTATAGTGAGATTTTTGGAAAAATGTTATTTAAATCTACAAATGTATATTCCAGTACTATATAAATTAGAGATACTAGGGTAGCTTTGAAAGGGCAGTGCAAAATGCAGTATGTGAGACCAAATGGCTGAGAAATGTTTAGGACATGCAAAGGAGGAAGCAGGAGAATAAGAGACTTAGAAATATAGCCGCTGGGCCTTCGATCTCAACAGATGATTTATAATCCAGTGAGTTTGCCACTTTATGTGGGAACATGTTCAGGGTATTTTGTTCTTAACTTAAAGGAAAGTTTAGTTTTATATGAGTTAACGTGATGCTCTTTCAAATGGACTTGATGTTGATATGTCACATGAAGACCTCTGAATATAGAAAGGATGCAGAAGTCTGAACAACTCAAAATGCCTTCTTTCACATTTTGTATTGGGACATCAAGGAGAGCTGGGATAAAAGCTTGTTTGCAGTACTGATCTTTAATGAGATATATTTTGTGGTAGTGACACATAGCTAAGTGTATGCTACGTTATATATGTGCATGCAGTTTTTAATGTTCAGAGAAAACCTGGGGAAATGTCAGATCTGTGATAACCCTTTACCATAGGATTATATATCTGCAAAACATGCATGAGCCAAAAAGACGTCAGTGAGATCAGTAAAATATCAATGTGTATCTATGAAAAATAATGTAATATGTGCTGTTAAGTTTTTACAACATGTGCTGTATATTTTTTATGGAAGCCTACTGTTTTTGGCAAGTTTTGCTATGTAATTTTATCATGATCTATCAGCTTCAAGTCCACGGAGTCAGCCAGACTCTGTGTGTTACCTTCATAACAAGAACTACAGCTGTGAAGCCACAGCTGCTTCCCAAGACAGTGAGAAGACAGTAGGAAATATGAGTCTCCTGCAGTACTAAGGGAGACATCACATCTGAGTGTACTACATTCCTGGACAAAACTTAATCACGGTCAGATCTAGCCTAGCACCCACCATTGAAGTAATTTTATGGATTTCTCCAAGCTTATATTTGCTCCCAATTTACCTATTTCCTTTCAATTAACAGAAACTAATGTTTTTAGGAGAGAATTTTGTAACTAATTAAGGATGGTGGTTGGAGTTTTTTGGAGAAGTTGTGGCTTTTTTTTTTAGAATGGCTTTTACATGTATTTCCTCATATTCCTCTGTTAGGATTGACAGCTACTTCAAACCAGATTTTTGTGATTCTCCTTCATACAGTCATACTTTCTGTAATGAATGCTTGTCAATTGATTTTTTTCATTGATTAAACCCAAATTCCTAGGCATTTGTAGTTGTTCAAAGGTCCCATGGGATGTTTTATAAGGTAAGATGTATGAAACACAATGTACAATATGGTCAACTGATGTATTTTTTTTCCCCTATGCTCCAAATTTTCGGAGTTAGAATGTTCTCTTACAATTGCACAGCATTGCTGGCATCCTTTGACTTGTTTCTAAAGTGCCTGTAAGGTGTACAAGGCCTGGCATCTGTCAAGAGGAGAAGCAAGGTTCAGTATTTAATTATTTTGTAACGTTCACCCAGTAAAATTCTAAACATCCAAAACCCATGCTAATTCTAAACAAGCTAAACAAAATCATCTCCTGTTTCCCTATCTCTCTAAGAACATGCTTTTAAGCTGAAATGGAGATTTAAAGAGATTCTCGGAAGGGTAGTTTTTGAAAGAACAGAAGTAAGAGTAATGAGGAGGCTGCAGTGACTTATGGATGCCATCTGAGCCTTCGCTCTTGGTGTCACTGGCTTTGGAGTACTAGAGCAGACAGCAGAAGTAATGTGCACTCTGTGTTGACATGTTTCTGTATCTTCAGGCTCTAGGTGCTTGTTTGACAGGCCAGTCGTGAAGAAATTAACTTGGATGGCAAACAGTCAGTCTGTCATTTTCCTAACATGTGAAATTTTAGTGTTTGCCCTTCATCTACTATGGGTTTTAAAACTACAATGACTGAAAATGAATGTCAAGTCTTCCCTCCTTACCTCAGTAGTGACATTACTTCTCGTGTGAGATAGGGATGGGATGTCATATTCAGCCCACATCTTGTGGGAGCGTAAATAGTTTTTACCAGACTAAGTGTGACCTACTACTTTTATACTTGGCCAGTCTCTTTCTGTTTTTTGAATGTGTTTCTGTTTTATAAGGCAATATGTGATAATGAGAAGGTCAAATTATGAATAGGCTGGGTTGTAGCTGTACTGCAAGCTAAGCCAAAGCTTGGTCATGTGAGGTAGATTCTTCTCTGTACTTCCTTGTGTGCAACGGGATTTCCTCTGACCTTGACCTTGGACATGCCCTTCATTTTGTATTTTGGTTCACTGCTAGTCAGCAAGTCAAAAACCATCTTGGAAGTACCTGTTTTGAATATTAAAGCGTTAAAAATTGGGTAAAGGGAGAAATAACCTGTGGGAGACTTTTCTTGGCACAGTCTGGCAGGTGATTGTATCTGTGTGCTAAATGACTCCCTTAAGTTCTCCTCTTTCAGTGTGAGAAAGAGGAACCCCAGCTGAATGTCCTCTCCTGCAGTTTATCTGTGGCAGATTTCTCAGTTGACCAGGGATGGTGTTTACACGTGAACATGTTGTCTTTGTAGTACCAACTATTGCCAGTACTTCTAAGATTATACATGCTAGTCCTGCAGACGGTTTACAGTAAGTTCTGCCTTGACACAGGCCTAGTGAAGTCCTTTTCAGTCTTCATTAGGACCATGTCTCTTCCTGCTCTGTTGCATATTGTGTGCCCTTGTGTGTGCTTCACAAATGTACTGTAAAATACACTTTTTTTTTTTTTAAAGTGTGTTGGCAGGCCAAGTCTGCATTTCAAAGTATGCTCACAGATGTGAGGACATACTGTTGTACTGTATCGGGACTGTTTCAGAGAAGGAGTTCATTCAGACAGAAAAGGAAAACAGTGCTTAGACCTTGGGGGGATGGGGGCTGCTTTGGGGTAATGACATCACGTCTGGTTATCATGGAGATTGCCTGCGTTTTGGGCTGAGATAACTTTGTTCTCTGTTGCAGTGAGTGGTAAAAGCTGTCAAAATGATGGTACCCAACTGCTAGACACTTGAACCTGAACTTCAATGCTTTTTAGCTAATTGGCTTGATAACCATCTCCATATCCCTCTCCTTTTGTCAAAGAAGAAGCTGTGCTTGGAATACTTCAAAATATTTGAAATGTCAAACCCTTTTTCTTATTTGATCAGCCCCCTGTCAGTTCTGTTTCATTGAAAGACTTCATCTGTTTCTTTGGATGTTGGTGGACCTGATGACTGGGACCACTTGAGCTTCGTGTTCCTTCTGCCTTGTGTGATGATAATGCTGGAATGATTTGTTTAGATACTGTCATTGTTGCTTTCAGGCCAGCTTTGGTGGTATGCACAACTGTAGGGGCAAGAAAAATTCAGGCAAATGCATTGACATTAAGATTAATTGATCTGATTCACTGCAAATTTGGTCCAATTTTAAATGACACAAATATGAAAACATCTGATCTCAATTGCGCTGTTTTCCCAGACCTTTCTGTCTGCCCCACTCCATTATTACTTGCAAAGAAAAGGAATCTAAAATGACAGTTAAAAAAAAAAAAAAAAAAGATTCCTACCCAACACACTTGGCATTTTACTTAGAATCAAATATTTTTCAATCTGCTGGCTTTAAAGCTGGAAGCCCAAAAAATACTTTTTCCCCAGATTAAGTGATACAGATCAGTACTGTTCAATTGACCAATAAGTAAAAACATAACCTGCAAAGCAGCCTAAAATTATTCCATCATAGCATGCCCAAATTGAATGAACCATGCTCACCTACAGAGTAATGTCAAGGACACGTTTTCCTGCAACATGCTTGAAACTAGAAAGAGAGCATAGCAAATACAAAACCTATTTCTGCAACATCCTTGCTGTTTTGTTAAAAATTGAAAACATGGGTCCTATTTTAAGTTTAGTTTTAAAGTTGCCTTATGGCAACTTTAGAGCAGTCAGAGGAAGAAGGAAGTCAAGGGTGGAAAAGGGGGGAGGAATGAAGTTTGTAAAAATAAATTATATACAAGCTTTGTTTTCCTATAAGCAATTCTGGATTAGCGTTGATATATAACACTGGTGGGAGCAAAAGGGAAAATGCAGGAATTTCTATAGCAGTTCAGACCTGTGGGCTCTTCTAGCCCAGAATACATCACTGTCTGTGGACAGTGCCAGGTACTTCAAATAAAAATTGAAGGAGTCTCCCTTGTGGATGCATTTTTCCCTCCAAATTCTGGGGTAGAGATAAGTTTAACTAGAAGAAATGAACTTTCCCAATAGTGCCTTGTTTTGCTGGAGGTCTTCTGAATGCCAAAGAAATGTCTGATCTCACTGAGCTTCCAGGTTTAAAAAAAGAAATACCCCAAACTAATAAGAAAGTATTCTCTCAGGTGTCTTTGGGTACATGAGAAAAATAATATATATTTTTTTCCAGTCAGTTAAGCTTAGTCCTTAAAAGAATGAGTTATTTATATTTGTGGTCACTGTAACTTCTGTATTCACCACTTCTTACTAGCAGAATGACATTGTGGAAGTTGAAAGTGTCAATAATGACAAGATACTACAGCAAGCACAAACCATATGTGTTAGCTAGTATGAACAAAATTGCATTTGCATAAAAGCATGCATTGTTACCTCCTATATCATTAAAGCTTCATCTGCATTTAAAATAGTGGAATAAAGGACTAAGCAAATATGCATTCTTTGTGCAGATAATTGTTAATAAAGTGGATATTTAAAGGGAACCTATTAAATTATCAAAATGTCTGAGTGCTTCTTTATGTATGTGTGTACATTTGTCTACATGCTTCTGCATTAATGCATGTGTATGTATACATTCAGTATACCTACTGATGCACTGAGACATAGGTACATGTATTGAATTTGTAATAAGTTAAAAATCCTTACACTGAATCAATTTAAATATTGTGATCATTATCATAAATGAGAGAGTCTATTCATGGCAAGAGGTGTTAAGTGTAAATGTTTCTTCCATCTCAGCATGGTTCAGAGTAAAATCAAATATAACCGCCTAATGCCTGAGAAGCCTGTTAGTGTGTGCCATAGTGCTGATGGATAGCATGGGAGAGAAACACGAATTCCAGAGCTCTTCACCTTTTTATTTATATCGAGAGCATTACACAATCGTTTAGACTTTGATGACCTTGTGGCTCCATAATGTCTGCCCATCACAGGAAAGCAGATGCAAGAGATTGCTGTGCTGAATAGCACTGCCCCTTCAGCAGTGTGTTCCAGGAGTGCCTGCCTGCTCATTTGCACAAGAGAGATGAAAGTCAATATTGTGTTAATCAATTAGTTTCTGCCTTTGTGTCAACTAATTATTAAGGAAGGATTTGTCCTCTCTTCTTTTTGGGGATAGAAGAGTCTCCTTGGTAGCTTCACACCTCAGAGCTGGGCAAGCAGTGCTGCTGATGTGGGCATGTTTGAAATCTGTGAGCTTAGATACCACTACTTCTATTCACATTGAGTTATAATTTATTTTGTGGATAACCTCACTGACTTCAAGGTAACTATCTGTATAGGGAGATGCACAGCTTAATGTGAGGAAGACTGGCAGGGTCTGGCCTGTGGGACTTGAATGTCTAGAATGAAACCCTCCTGTCATACAGGAGTTGACGCAGTGTCACAGACTATCACAGCTTGAAGCTAGCTACCATCTCAGCTGGGACATGAGTGACTGTCAATGAAACAGACAAAAAGTCCTACTGTTGTATGAAGTAAAATATTCTGGTTCTGCAGAAAGATGCACAAACTGGAACCACTTTTGCAGATGTTTGTTGAGTTTGGGGCTGGACATTGGCTTCCTCTTCTTTTGTTTCCAGCTAATAGTGAGGAGGACATTGCATCATGAAGTGCAGCCCCGTAACTCAGATGGGCAGTGAACAGGTGGTACATTGTTTGTCAGGCTATTTCATATCATGGAAACCATTTGACCAGTTTTAGATTGCTATTACCAGCAGTGTATCTTTTAGTTATGAGAAAGAGAAGAGGTTATTTAAAACTTAAGCTGCCCCTGTTTGCCTTTCAGAACATGCCAAGTGGGTTTTAAAAAGGAATGCCTAAAGATCCCAGACATTTTTCCATTAGTTGTTTAATGCTACTCTCATTTATTTCCAGTGTGGAGTGAATAGGTTAAGAAAGAGCTGTCTCAGCAATTCAGTTCAATGAGACATGCATGGATATATTTAGAAATGGCGTTTGAGGCTCAAGTGGGGATGAGCAAGGACAAAGAGGGGGACTAGTTCTGATCTCCTGGGTGTTCTTCATTTTTATCATTTACATACGGCCTGCTTGGATGTAGCGCAGCCAGGACCTCAAGGCTGCGGAGCCGGTATGTGTAAAAGGTGGCATGTCTCAAGTCATTTCAGAAGAGACAGAGGAATTAAATATGAAAGTCTCCAATGGACTCTCACACCCCAAAGCTGCTCAGCATAGTAAATTTGCTGGGGAAAGGGCGATATAGAAGGAAACAAGTCCTTGATCAAGCAGAGCGATAACATTAAGTGACCAAGATGCATTTTAAACTTTCAAGAGTATGAAAGATGATACCATTTTTGAGCTTTTTCTAATGAATTATCATACCTGAGACTCCATAGTGGCAAAGGATTCACACGCTAAATGTCTTTGGAGGGGGATGACCATGGGGAAGAAGGTGTTGCTGTGCAGAGAGATGTGTGGTGGAGGAGCATCAGGCTCCTTGGGAGGAGAGAAAGTAAAAACCCAGTTGATAGCCACAGATACGAGCTCTACCGTAAGAAAGAAATCTTCAAGTTTGTATCTTCACATGCTCACCTGCTGCCCTGTGTACAGGACTAGGTATATTTGTGGGGCATATTAATAATACATTTATAATAATTTATATTAAAGTAAACCATGTCGCCATTGATAAAATTGAATTTAAAAAAAAGAAAGAAAAAGAAAAAATAGAAGTAGGCTTTGGAATGCTTTCTCCTTTTGAATTCTAGTGGCTGATAAACTTTCCCAGAAAATCTTATTCCATCAGCTGATGTCTGATGGACACTCTTGGAACAGAAACAGTCATGTTTCAGCAAAAGTGGTGGTAGTGCTACTGGGGAGAGGCAGTCGTTCTTCTTGCTCATGATCTAAGTGGTAACTCAGTAGTTGAGTCAATCTGACTCTGTTCCTTCCCTCAGAGGACAGGACTTAGCAGCTATGTAAGGGACACCTTGATGTTACAGCTAGCTATGGTAGGGGCTAACATGAGGGACATCCCTGCCATTCCTCTGCCACCAGCAACTTGCCTCATGTGGGATCTTGTACTTGTGTGGTCATAGACTGCTCACAATTTTTTTTTCGCTACTGTCTTTCTAAACCTATTGCAGTTTGCCAAGAATCTAATCTATATTAAATGAGATCTCATGATAAATGACATCCAACCTGCTAAAATATTCACTGATTTTCTCTGATTGCTAGCTTGAAGTTCTCAAACTTTTAAAAACTCTTTAAAAGCTGTCATAACTCCATTTTAGGATGCTGACTGTGACTCAAGCTTTTCAAAGTGTGATAAGGAATGGCAGTCGCAAAACAGTATTTTCTAGGCAGATTTATATACAGAGTTTGTTCCCACTGTGGATTTTAGAAGCTATGGCCATAGTTGATTTTATGTCACTCATATCTTCTGGTCTTCTCTTTGTTCTGCTTACTGCTGATGATTGCTCAGGCGTTATATAATAATCAGTATTCAGATCTTCCGTACTTTGTGTGATGCTTACTGTTCCTATTTAAAATAAATAACTTTATCTTTGAACTGGCAGCTTCCAACTTCAGCGTATGGGAAGTCTGAAGAATCATTAAATCCAGCAAAGGGGAAGGAAAAGTTCAAATATTCCAGATAAAGGAATTCTGATTATTCAGTTAAATAGATGATGTGTCCATGTGTATAGTTTTCTTCCCCAAAGTACTCTGTAGGTAAAATTGGTGAATAAGAGCATGAGTGGAGACATTTTAATTTAAATAGTTTTTGTTCAGAACATAAGAATTTCTTATAGTTGTGGACATTTTGCTTAAACTGTGGGAATAGTGCCTTTACCTTAAAATGTGCTTACAGAAAATATTCATGTATATTTTTAAACAGTAGGAGATTATGCAGATCTTAGAATTCTTTCTCTTACAGATAATTAAGTGTCAGTGAGGCATTCTGAGCTTCTAGATGGAGGTTGGGGTGTTTTCTGTGTTATTTGTGTGCGTGTGTGTATTGGTCAGAGGTGTTTTTTTCTTCCTTTGTCTGCAAGACTTGTCCTTGTAGAAGGAGATGACTTACTCAAAAGGAGTATTAGCACATTTAACGGGAATTATGTATTCTTCTCAGTGATCCGACAGTCCATGGAGCTGTAACTACATAAGTACAGTGCTATGGATCCAAGATCATATTTAACTCATTCAGAAATAACGCAGAGAGATGTCATGGAGTTTGAGGTGCTGGAGCTCTCTGGAAACATCTTTCAGTGTTCACTGCATGGCTTATTTCACATGGGTTTATGGATAGATTAGACATTTCTACCCGTGATGCTGCAGATGGCACTGACCGTGCAGCATGCCAGAAAGATACAGAAATATCTCCTGCAAGATCAAGCATTTTGAAGAGGAAGCAAAAACTGGGACTTCTCCTAAAATACATTTCAAATACTAGTTTTTTCAAATGATAAAAATTTCCATTCCAGCTGTACTTACTGCTAATCTTAAGGTTATATGATTCTTACAAGATTGCAATTGAAGATCTTACTCCTATTTTTGAATGCAAAAAATAGAAGATGAGTGAAAAACATAAATGAAAGCTCCATTTTTATTTTTTTTCTCCTCAGATGTTTTAGATGATGAAGCAATTGAGAAACCAAGTGATGAGACAGCAACACATCAAGGTCCAGATTCCAAACCTGCCGTGACAAAGAAAAGAAAGCAGGTGTGTAAGTTTAGCAGCTGTGTAGAGCATAGAGATGATATTACATAGTGAAATATAATCCCCACTGATTCACTATAAAAGGATGATTTTCTTCACTTTTTGCCTTATCTGATCATAAAATAGGATTTTTATATATTTTTTAAATTGTTTTTGCATTATTTGGTCCCCAGTGCATTTCGATAGTAGCTCTTGTTTGATGTCACGCTTGTCTCCAACTAAGTGATTGCCTAGTGATAAATGCCTGAGTGGTGCTACCATGTCCTTCTCCCTCATCTTTTCCCTTACCCTGCACACAGAAAGTCCTGAAAGCTGTGTCTTAAACGTTGTTTTACGTAGAATATACCCAGGAAATGGCAACAAGGTCTTTGGCAGTCAGCATCACTGTAGCAGGAAAGAATCATCTAGACCTCAGCTGATTTCAAGGAGTCTCTTGTTTGAAAGTTAATTTCTTCTGCCTTCCGTATATCATACAGGAGAATAGACTGAATGGCTGTCAGATTGCTAAAATGACATTGGAGACTACCTCTCCTTGAGGGAATGGATATTAATTTAGACCCTGGGTCAGTAGTAAATCCACTGTATGATGCCTAGCCAATTGCCCAAGTGAAAATCCTTTGTAAAGCTGTTCTTTGTTTAGTAACAGAGAAGTGTTAGCAATACAGTAGTACTTACCATGCTCTTGGTGTCTTTCCAAGGAGACCAAAAGTGAAATGAGTCAAATGTCTCAACTGATTCCGCATTTTGATCAGGAAAGAGAAAACTAAGTAACATAGGAGAAAGCTGTATTGCCTTTGTACATGCCGTATCTGAACATCAAATGAAAGGAATTCAAGTCAGTGAGGATGCCTATGGAGCTGGGTTTTTTTCATCGCAACTACATTCACTTATGCATTTAGAACGAAGTTAAGATGTTTTTTTTGGAGGAGTTGCTTTGCCCATTCTGTGAGAACATTAGAAAGGATGTCTGACATAGATTACCCTGCTGAGGAGGACTGGGTCTGCTCAGCTGCAGTAGGCCTCCTGCCACAACTCTTTTGGTAATATAAAGAACATCGGTCTGTATTTTGGAACGTGGTAAGTTGATGTTTAACAATGAAACTCCTGGAGGCAGTGGTTTGTGGGAGCTCAGCTGCCAGTGTTGTTGCGTATCTTTTAGAGCAAAACTCTTGCAAAGTTGGGTCTACTAGCTTTCTCTAAAGAAAGCTAGTAGTTCTGTAGTTCCAGTGCACGTAACACTCTATCCTATTCACTCATTTCTGCCTTATTCACAGGCTGGAAGCTATTCTGCAGTGGTCTTGGCATGTTAAAGCCAGTCAGGAGACAACCGAACAGAATTATGAACATTTATGTTTCCAGTCTGCAGACTATCCACTGAGTTGCAATGAGATGAATAATTTGTCTCCAATCTGAATGGAGCATTGATGTGTTTACTTTGTCACGAGCTCCAAAAGTCAGAGGACATGGCTGACCTAGAATGTAAACTTTCACACACACACAAGAATGTTTTCACTTTACATTTGAATTTCCAGTAACTTGGCAACATGTTAAGAAAAAAGTTGTGTTAGAAATATAATACAGGAAATATTTTATGTTCTGTCTATGATTAACAAACAAGGAATTTATGACATTTTAGTTCATAAATCAGTGGTCTCAGCATAAATTTCCTGTTTTCTGCATTTTAAGAACTTCCATATAAAAATAGCATAAAAACACAGAGCGCAGGGGAGCCATGTCAAAAACCAGCAGGTTGTCTGCTTTGTGTCTTGCATAAGAAAAACATGTAAATGACTTTTTCCTAAGGGTGCCATGCAAACAACTGTTGCATGGTAGGTAGGCAGCTAATATTTGGTTAAGGGTCAGAAGTTCAGTTAGATCAGATACTTAAATATTTTAGACTACAGATCATCAAAGACACGTAGATTTACAGCCATTCACCACCATGAAGTTTATTTTTCTCTTATGACATTATTTTTAATGTCTGAATAGGACTTGCTAACAGCGTGCCATGTCTAAATACCTATATATGCTGCTATAAAGAAGGGATTTTTGAGTCCTAACATGATTTTCTGAGGAAGCAAGGCTTTCCCTGCAAGCCTGCTGTGTGTTTCAGTTGCAGTTGAAAGAGATGGCTATACACAGTCTTCAGAGAAGAAACCATGGCATTCCATGATAGTTTTAAGCATTTGAATGAAACGGTTCCAATTAGAAAATTTTGTTTCTCTTAGAAATTATTTTTCAGCTCTGTTACTTTTATTCCTTCTTTACATATATACTGGTTGGGAGCATGCATGGAGTTTTGGACACAGTTCACACAGCATGTGAAGGCAGAAATGGGCTCAAAGTGAACAAGGCTTTTTTCTTTATACTGAAAGGGTCATAAATAGTGATGATGTTATCTAGGATAAGGATCCATCATATTCTATGGGAAGAAAGAGATTCAGGTTGGCCCTTTTTTACCTTTTTGGTTTCTTGGTAGTATCTCATGACTAAATCAATCCAAAGGCTTGTTCTCTGCATAAAATCTAATGTCAGACATGGAATTTATGATAATAACACCTGGCAAGTGGTCTTCAAGTGTCTGTGGACAGCTGGAATATGTAAGGATAGATCAGGAACTGAAGGCAGAAGGTAGCTCTGTTTCAGTCTCAATGTCTGGGAATGCTAACGGTAGGGCTAGGAACAAAGAAATGTACAGTGTTCTTATAAGCGCTAGAATCTGAGACAGGACAGAGGTTTTTAAAAAATATATAAATAAAACACAAAACTCACGTTAACCCTGAAACACTTTTCCTAGATGAAGTGAGTTTGTGCTTGCAGTCAGTTCTTTGATCATTCCTGACAAAACAGTGAGGACAAATCTTTACTTGTTATGGCAAGATATGGTCCCTGTCACAAGTTCTTATTGATCCAGGCTGTGTTATATTTCAGCCCTAGCTGTCGAGTGCTTTGCTGGCTCCACTTAGTCCCTAGCCTCATCTGCTGCGGTAGCTCCTCAGTACCATTTCAAGCCTCAGACAATTTCAGAGCCTCTTTTATACATAACTACTGCTTTTGCAAGTGCATGACTGTATGACATGGCACAGAAAACAGGAGCAATCAATAGGTCATTTGTTTGTGAGGAGCATGGTGGTTCCCTGTTTGCTGTATCTGAATTATCAGGGGAAGTGGGGAAGATAGGAAAGTGGGTATGGAGAGGCACAGACGTGCTGGCCAGGCTCATGTAGAACAAGTGATCATGAAGGGCCCTCCTGCTGCGACAGCAGCGCAGGAAGCACTCAGAGGGGCTCAGCTGTTTTGAGCCTCTATTAATTTTTCTCTAGCCCTGCTTAAGGTGCCCTAAAAAGGGAATGAAGGAGCAGCTTCTCTGGCTTTTGACCAGACTCTCTTTCCTGCTCATTCTCTTCCTCCAGTCCCACCCCAGGGAGCACTGCTGGACCCTGAGTTTTTAATGTTCCTTGTGTTGAGTCTTCACTATTTCTTACAGGAGCAGATTTTTCCAGCCGAATGCATCTAGTATCAGGGATTTCTTTCTTGAAGCTCATTTTTCCCCTTGCACTTTGACAAATCACCTATTAAGTTATAAAGTTTTTATATGCAGACTCTTTTGTGTTACCAGAAAGTGGACATCCCTCAGAAGGAAAGAGAGAATTGCTATGCTTACAAACCTGTGCCTTACCCCCTCTGGTTTGTCTTTCAGACAAATTCTAACCTCGGCTCATGTGAGCAGGGACTCTTACAAACGGATCACTTCAGCCTGCTTGCTCAGGCACAAAAGTGGGTTAATAATTGCAACATGTGTTGGATGAAGATTATTCTGAAATGCAACATGTATTTTTCTTATGAATATTTGACCCTGTCTGCTATGAGGAGGCAAAGAAAGAATGGAGCAGAACAAATTTAAAACATATTTTCCTAAATTTTGCTTTACAAATGTCAAAGGAAATTCAGAGCATTGATATTTTCCATTTATTGTCACTCAGTTCCATGGTATCTTGCACCATCTGGATGCTTGCATTAGGCTGGTTGTTTTAAGGTGTTATTGGCAAAATTTAGAAAAATGGTCATGCACAATAATGGAGATTAAAAGTATATAGTTGTTGAAATGTTTTCGTTCTTTTATTCTTCTCTTGATTACAACAACATAAATCTCAATTCCAAAACTACTCCAGATATAGGGCACTGTAAGAAACTGACCCTTTCTACAGGTAGGAGGGTTTGGTTTTGTTTGTTTTTTTTTTTTTTTCCCTTGCTTAGCATTGCATTTCCTGTGTTTTCTCTTGCCTCCCTGTGGTGATTTTTTTTTTTTTGCCAGGTGATCAGATAACTAATACCGAATCTTTCTTTTTCACTTCGTTTTAAAATGTGTTTTGTAGCCTACAGAGTGTTTTCTAAGTCAGCCTGAAGAAACACCGGAGAGCCCTCCAAAAGCAAAGAAGCGAAAGAAGGTATGAATGCCCTGATGTGTACCTGGGGACTGCGCAGTGGGTGTGCCTGCTGTCGTGAGATTCCAAATCGGGGCAACCTTTTTGCTGTGTGAAGCTACATAGTGTTGCGGCCTTTATTTTAGAGAAGAATAAAAATTCCCACTCTTATGACTTTACTCAAGTGATCCATTCATTACATGAACAGAACTGCAGAATTGTGCCTATGCTCCTCTCAAGGTTTGTGCGTTATTTATACCTAGCTTGCAGGTGTGGCACACCAGGAAAATGAAACTATCAAAGAAATGGCAATTCAGTTTCTGCAGAATCTGCCCTGATTCAGCTGTGTGAATAGGCTCCAGCGTCCTTTGCACCAAGAACTGCCCTTGTTCCCTCTTCTTCTGGCATAAGCATATAAATAAATACTCTGGGCTGACCGTCTGGCCGTGCTCCATCCTCACTCAACAACAAACACAGTCTGCTGTCTAGATGGAAATAATATGGCACTAGACAAGTTAATTGTCTTTTGGGACAGTCTGTGTTAAGTACTTGGCTCCCTCACAAGGCAGAGGTGGCTTTTTTTATGTTATGTCAGGCCTCTTAATCAGCCAGTGAATGGGTAGAATTGAATTTAGCTTTAAAAGCAGCTCTGGCAGAAGTGTCCAGGGAGCTTGATCCACTTCTGTTGAGTGAAAGCATCCCACAGCAGAGAGTGGTGCACCAGCCCTAGGAAAAAGACCCTGTTCCTAAGCAAACAACAAGCATTTGGTTACACCTTTTAGTTTCACTGAGGCTAGGCCTCTGAAATGATGTACACAGCCTGTTAGCAAATGCATCAGGAAATATTTATCAGATTGATCCATTGTTTCCAAGCAAACTCCTCTCACCAAATAGAAGGGGGGGAGGGAGGAAACAAAAAAAAGAAAAGAAAAGAAAAACACAAAAAACACCTTTGCTTTTAAGCATCTGGAACAAATTGGAAGAAAAACAGTAAAACTTCCTGTGTTAGGGCCATTTCCCCATAGCTCTCCTCAAAGGAAGAGAGTTTGTTCAGGTGTCCTTACTCTTATGGACTTTCTCATTAGTATCAGGCTTCTCCTCTCAAGAGTGCCATAATTTTTTTGGAGGAATCAAGTGGCCCAATGAATGACATAATGGTCCTGAGGAATGACAGCTTACACTGAGTTACCAAGTGAAATGAGCCCAACACTTCTGCGTTATTGTCTGCTAAACCGATGATTCCCAAATGCAGGTCACTGAAGAAGCTGGAGCTGGAGAAGAGCATTTCTCCTTAGGGCCCTGCCTTTTATATTTGCTAGGAATAACAAAGAAGGTTCATTTGTGGACCTCATGCAATAGCTGCGTGTTCTGTAGGTGGCCTGTGGCCATGCTTGGGAAAGGCAATTGTTGCAAGGCAGAAAAATGTGGCAGTGTCAAATGGCGGTGAAGCTTGGGAAGGAATACTGCAAATTCAGGTACTACAGAAGCCAATCAGCTGGAAGTCCACTGGAGGGTCTTTTGGTGGCCGTAGATGGCTTTGGGCCACACCAGTGGTAGACCTAGAGGAACATGTAAGCCCTGAAGTTACCCACTGCCCCTCCGCAGCTGCTAAAAGTGGTTCCAGGCCCACTTTGTCTCTCTGCAGGATCACTTTTCCTCACAGATGCTCTGTTGTAACCGTGCTGTCCTTCTGCTCTTCACTTCCAGGCTTATACTGCCACTCATCTGTATGACAGCAAGTTCAGTTTAGCTTGTGCAGCTGAGAAACCACAAGCTGCCCTTTCACAAATGACTTATTTCTCAGTGAGAATAAGAAGGGCTTCAGATCCATGCTTTTCTTTCCAGAATATCTCTATCATTGACAATCTGCTGTATTCTTAAATGCTGGCAGATCATTCAGATAATGGGAATCCTGGGCTGTTCTCCCTCCATCATCCATTTAATTATGTGAAAAAATATGATAACAGATAAAATTCAAACCTGTTACTTGTTAACATTCCTAGGGCATAAAACATAATCATTATGAACTCTTCTCCAAGCTCAAAAAGTACTAGTTAGGTTTGAAAAATTAGGCGTTTTGGAAGAACAAGACAGCTGCTGAACTCTTTCTGCTTGATTTCTGGTTTGGTGAGCTTTAAACTCATTTTTATTATGGGTTCTGTGATAATGTATATTGGGATCTTGTTAACCATCTTCTCTTCCCAAAGAGATGGATAGTTACCCTGTTTAACTTAAAATATAGCTGTCTTACAGTATCATTTGATTCCTGTGATTAATGCTTTGGGAACAATATATTAAAACAAACGATGAGAAAACTCAATTTTCGAACTGCTACAACAGCAAAACCCACAAAAGTGCCTTTCAGTTATGTTTTTGTTACAGCAGCATTTTAAGTAAGTGAACAAGACTTTCTGTCTTCAGGGTCACAGGCCATTGTGTCAAAGTATCTGAGCTTGATCCTGAGGCCTGCATTACCACTAAAGACAATGAGAATCTTGTCCCATTTGAAGACCTTTTTCTGATCAGGCTTTTGTTAATGCAATTCACTGTATGAAGTTGTGGAAGAATGTTTATGTACAATGTTGTTATCTATGCTAAGAGCAGATACGATAGAAATAACATACTTATACCATTACTTGTCTTTTTAGAAGAAAATTTCTGATGTTCTGGAAAAATCTCCTCCAAAACCTGGTGTCCCTGAGGATCTGCAGAATCTGCTTAGTCAACACTTTGGTACAAAACGTTCAGTGATTGAAATAGAGGAATTAAAACTGCCAGGTAACTTGTCCTATAGTAGATATATATAGACATATATATATTTTTTTCATGACACTAGTAAGTTCTTTTTCTGTAGAAAAAAGGAGACTTTTGGGACAGGCCTTGTGAGTTGTAATCTTTTATTGAAATATTTGTTCATACCATTTATTACTTTGCTGCTAAGAAGAGGTGTTAATTTCTTTGAAACAAATACGAGTGTTTCTTCATGTATTGGATATGAAAAAGGAAAAAATGTAAAGAATGTGTCTTTTTGTAATAAGGTATTAATTTTAGGAGCTTGCTTTTCTAATAGAAATTGTATGATTCCTAATTAGTATGTTCCATTATGCTGGTTGAGAAAGACTGAAAATATATTTCATTTCTGGGATTATCCGCATCTACCCAGATATGTAATAGGAAGACTGAGAGGAGTAGACAAAGAAATAAGAAAACGTGATTCTGGTATGGTCATGAAATATTGAACACAATGAATTTTCAGGGAGTGGCATGAAAATAGATGGTAGTTTTGGTCCAAGTTGAAAACGAACAAGGTTTTAACCATGACTAAGACCCTCTTGGTTTCCTTTGCTCTGTCTCCAGTTCAAAGCTAGTGATAGAAAAGTCAAAGCAGGAGAGAGCAGGGGTAGCTTCCGTCTGTCAGTTTGAGATTGTGTTAGAGATTAAGGCAGTGTTCTCTGCCTCTTACTCTGGAGATGAAGAGGCACTGTCATTTTCTAGGCACTACTCCATTATTTGTTGAGAGTGCATATGAAGAACAAACTGTCTGGTAACAAATCCGCATATATTAATACTTCTTGAACTGTAGGTGACCTATCCCAAAACTAGCACCCTTCTAGCCCAGCAGTGCTTTCTCTCTTTTAATATTTAAGCTTGGCTTTCTAATAAATATGCTTCTCTTTAGGATCACAAGTCCGTTGACCATTCCTTATTTCTTTGGGCCAGGTTCAGCTTTCTTATTGAATCAAGAAAACCTGGGGAAGTCCCATATAGATTGCTTTCAAAAGCTTATGTTAAATATTTCTAGGCATGAAGAGATTTAGCAAATAATAAATTGCTTTGGTTTCTTTCTTATTGAAAGAGGTGTTTAGGTTAGTGAAGTGATCCATTTCCACATGGCTCTTGGGTTGGATGGGGATTTTTAATCTTTCTTTTTGTGCTGAGAGTTGGAGGCTGAGAAGCCAAGCAGTTCACTAGATTTCTACAGCTGTCGAGTCATTCACGTCAAAGCACTGAGCAAATAATCAACTACTTAGAGTTGTGTGTTCTTGTTAACTGACACAGTGCAGAAGGTCGGGTTTGTAGTCAGCATGATCTCTTGCTGCATGCTGAAGCTATGTGGGTTTTTTCCCCCTTTCTGAAACTTTAAATAGTTGTTAATACTCAGTTTTGCTGGAGTGTTGATGAAACTGATGCTCGTATGCTTTAGAAAACACCTTCTGAATTGTTTAGTCAATAATCAGACTTAGTGTATTCCGAACAGCAAAACAACAGCTAAGGTATTTTGCCCACCGGGGAAAAGGACTGTGGTGGGTGATTAGAGTTCTCCTCTTACTAGCAAATGTTTATGGTACTTTACCATAGCACCACCACCAGCATCACAAGCATCTTTTAAACATAATTTAGAAATTAAATCAGCTGCTGATGCTTCAGTTGTACACATTCAACTCCCTTTGGAGCTGAAGCCCCAGTAAATGTCGGTCTCTGGTTTTAATAGAAAGGGGTGGAGCAAAATAGAATTTTTTGGCAAGACAACGCCAATTAAACGAAGGATATAGTGATGGAGAGTGGCTATTCTCAAGAAACTATACAGGCAGGCTCCAACTACAAGCCAAGTTCGTCACACTGTCTGTTCTGGTAGAAACCATGGACTGACAATGCCAGCATTAGCACAACGTACCATCCACATGCACATAAATAGAATGTGTAGGGAAACCTCTTTAATTTAGTTAAAATATATCAGCTAACATCTCATTCCAGAGAGAGGCACCCTGAGGTGCAGTGCTTCATGCAAAATGGCAGCAAATACGTGAGTCCCTGAAGACGGTTGTTAATGCTGTGAGGGAGAGTACTGTTCCATTAGGCAAAAGACCTCTAACAGCCATGGCAAGTTTTCAGGCCATCTAATTTGAATCAACATTTTAAGAACCTACCTTTTCTGTATAGACACTAGAGAAAAGGACTTTCCTGACTACCTTAGTTAGGACATTGTCTTTCTTTGTTGCCCCTATAATGGAGCTTAAAGGCAAATAGCATGTCATCCACAGTCCTTTTCAGATTTACTTTGTAATAACACAGGTAAAAGATAGGCAGTCAATGGGAAATTAAAACAGGTGTCACAGTGCAGTATAGGTGCTACTGTTATGGCTAGTATTCGTAGGTAAATTGCCACAATATGCAAGGCCAGAAAGTAAAGCCAGCTCACTGACGGATGAGTGACCAGTATGTCATTTATTGGTAGATTCTTGCATTTACACGTTTGGCTGAAACCTTTGCTTGATTGCAGTAAAACTATATGGAAACTTGTTTTAAAGCATGTGATCACCTTTGGGCAGCCCTGTGTTCAGAGTTTAATGGTAGGATAAAATGGAGGAATTGTAAATGGGTGGTGAGGTGTTACCCTCGTTGACTTATCCATTTTAAAGCCTCAGTTACATGAGGTGTTCTACATTTCATCAGTGTGACTAACTAATGACTGTGCTGCAAACATTTAAGCTCTTTTTTTCTGTTGTTAAAAATACATCAACAAAAATATTTTCTCCTTTGTGTTTTCAGATTCTTGCTTTTTGCCAGCCAATGATCTCACCCACAGTTTTTCTTCATACCTGAAAGAAAGTAAGTTAAAATGTTGGTCTGGGTGAGATGAAAGTTGTATGAAAAATATTATTTATGTGCTATTATTACAGCTTTTATCTGCACTCTCAAATATTTTTAGTTATGAAACATTAATAATTTCCAGGGTTCTGAAGTGTTTTTTTCCATTTGTTTGCTTACTTGTTTTATTTTTGTTTTTTTACAAAATAACTCTTGTTTTGGACCTAAATGTTTTAGAGTTTCTTCAAAGTGCTTGGGATTATTTGTCATAAGTTGTTTGTTGTGGCTTCTTGAGTAGATATGTATTATCCTACAGTAATAGTTTTGCCATTGCCTCCTGACATGAACCAAGAGAATGATTGTTCTCTTTTACCTACCTGTATAGAACTCCTGGTCTGGTAAATGTTTCAATTGGTTTTATCTGGTACAAATTACCATATGTGACAAATGAAGACAGTGGGCTTGTTACCTTACCAAACATTTATTTTTAATGCTATCTGATTTGTTCAGCATTATAATATATCTGTATTTTATCTATCTTGGGTATTTTATTTTCCAGTTTCTCAGCCATAACTAAATGTGAAAGTGTAGCCAGAGATCCAGACCTCGTAGGAGTCAGCATGTGTGTTCTTGTTGCTGGCTACCATTCATCATGTACTCTTGTAATTTAAAGTTGTGGCATGTATATAAGTAGTACTTTCTCTGAGTGTGTATGTGGGCTTTTTCATTGCAGTCTGTCCTAAGTGGGCAAAATTCCGTAAGAACCACAAGGAGAAGAAGTCGGTGGTGATGCTGGTAATCTGCAGTTCTGCGCTTCGTTCCTTGGAACTCCTTAAGTATGTTGATGGCAAACGTTATGCTGAGGTTGGCTGTCAGTCAGAGGTTTTGTCTTGGAACCACAGACATAAAGGCAAAACTGGGACACTGTCCTCTGCTAGCCAACAAATTTACTGACTGAAACTGATGCAATATCCCTTGCTGCTTTAAACTGTGGGAGTGCGGTGTTTGGTTTTAGCCTAAAGTAACACTTAGTAGTTCAGTTGCATGGAAGCACTACTTCTGTTGAAAAACAAAACTAAAGCGTAACCAATCCAGGAGGAACATGCGACGTGTTATACGTGGGAACAAAGTAAACCCATAAACCATCCTAATCAGCAGTAGAAGTCATGACTGTAGGGCCATGATGCTGATAGCGCCAAAAGCAATGAAAAAAAGCATTGCACAGCCTCAAATGACAATGTATATGTCTGGCCTGAGTGCCTCCATATCTTTGTCCATGTCTTCCTTTTTCCTCTCTCTCCTCCCCTATGTCTTATTCCAAAAGACTTGATGAATTAATGTATACCTCGGAGATTTCGTGGTTGTCAACTGTGTCTTGACCCTGCTTCCTAAGATTATCTTTCTGTACAACATATGAGCAAGAGTTGGGAAGTTTATGCCACACTTAAAAGCGTAGATGTCGCAGATGTGCCTGTAGTGCTTAGCTCCTGTATGCAGATATTACCATCTGAGTGGTTTATCTGCATACTTGTATATAAACCTTTAGCCTTGTACAAGAGAAGTTTGAAAACTTGGATCACCACAAAAAGCATGCAGAGAAAGTGTCTTAAATGACATTCCGTAAGTTCTGACTATATAGTCCCCTGCTTGACTAATACAGAACATGGAGTTCTTAGTGCATATTCAAATAGAGCATCAAAAGAATAAGTCAGGTTTTCAGACAAATGAGTTTTGGTCCTCTGGAATTTGGACAATCTGAGCAGGAGAACATGTGCCAGGCTAGATTTTCCCAGCAGCCATGCTGCAGGAAGATTTTGTAAAATGTACATTCATCCATACACAGCTCTTTCCTTTGCCTGCATGCACATGTTCATTGATGCTTGTATGTCAGTAACAGAGCATTTTTTAATTAGAATTTGATGATTAGTCGGTTTTGAACTGTTGGCTGTGGAAGCACAAGCTGTACCTATTCAACATTATCTGAGAAGCTGTCTAAGCAATATTGCCCCCTACTGATACCTGCTATTGTATTTGTCCAGTTGTTTATTGCTGTAAGTAGCGAAGGGAGACCATACATAGTGTTCAGTGTACTAGCGTGGATCACTGGGGAGCTGTGTGTCTCAAGTATGTTGAGAAATCCTGGCTAGTTTTGTTTTCCTCCTGTGTGGTCTTAATCTCAGCCCTGATACTTGCATTTCCTTCTTCATTTTTTGTTTTTTAATTATTTATTTCTAGGTCAATGACAGCATTTAGAGGTGACTGCAGAGTTCTGAAATTGTTTGCAAAGCACATAAAGGTAAGAAAGCTGCAAAGGTGATAGAAGAACTAAACAACTAACTAGTGTCATACCATGTTCTATTAATGCATTTAACAATAGTGCCTTTTAATTTTAGCATCTCTTTCTTTAGGTTTTGATTATTGGAGAAATCTAGCCAAATACCATCTCCAGTAATTCTGGCAAAATCCTGTGCAGAGTATAAATGTTTATGCATTTGCTGTGTGTTAAAGATATTCCATGTTACTATGAGATGCTCCTTCAAATGCATTTTGCCTGTTTAAATCAAAGACTCACACATTTGTAGAAGCACCAACATTTGCTTATGCTGGTGAGACTGTCTAGTTATCCAGTATTCATTCGTGCTGGAGAGCACAAATTGTGGGAATACGGGAAGTAATAATCAGAAATTCAGCCTTTGATACAAATACTGTCAAACTTAAATGTCACTTGCTTTATCTCGTTTTTTCCAGTGTCATCATCTTGAGGGAGTTTTGAGCTAACTCAAATTTGTCAGTTTTCCAAATATTTACAGAGAATTTGTTTAAATACTGAAGAAAACCTACTGTTCTCACTTCCAGAAATAGTTGGTGCAATTGCAGGTATTCAAAGCTGAAAGTATTCTAGAGAAGTGTGATGCCCAGCTGACTGTTATGCTCTCACCAGATAGATCAGCTTGACAGCTTGATAGATGAATAGCATTTGTTACTTGATAGTAGTCTAGAAAGAGATACTACGTAATCTTGAATTTATTTCCAGCCTGGAAATGCTCTTTGAGAAGAAATTTGAAACAATTGTGGTTTCACTGTGGTTTGTCTTTTCTTCAAATCAGATAAAAGAACAGATAAATATGTTGGAGAAAGGTGTGTTCCACATTGGAGTTGGAACTCCTGGGAGGATAAAAGCACTGGTGGAGCAAGGTAGGAGAAAAAGTAGTATTTTATCAACTGGTGTCCTACACTTGATCTCACAGGAAGTGAAACTTAGCTTTTGAAGGACTTAGGTTGGTGTGGATGGATCCCTTCCACGGATTTAGGAACTAAGCTCCGCAGTTTTGCTTTTCCTCTTCTACTGTGTCAGTCAGAATGAGGTCAACATTACAACTGTTGATTTAATGAACACTTTAAGCTGGAATAAATCAGTATTACAAGAGAAGGGCAAAGTAGTGCCTCCCCCACAATCAGTACCCACTTAGTCACCCCATCCTGTCTCTCACAAGGGTATGTTTGGCAGCTCAGTGACCTGATCCCAATTAGAACTGATCCCAATTAAAACAAAACCAGCATGCACACAAAATCAGGTAATGAACTAAGGCTAAGGTGGGGGACTTCCTCCTTTGGCAGGAATATTGATTTATGCTGACTTGAAAATGATTGCAAAACCATGGTGTAAGATTTAAAGTTCCAGGAAACCAAACACTGCAAGTAAATCAAAAGGAAATAATGGCAGAAGTCATTGTATCGTGTCACTCTGAGCTCAGTGTAAGTTTTTGTATGGGGTGGAGCAGATCTGCTTGCTGATTTTAGTTATGATTTGTGTATGATAAAATGAAATATATAAATGTCCTTTTCTCTTTCCAGTTTTACTTACTCAATAGACACCATGTACACAAATTAAAACAAAAATGACAAGATAAGGCAATTCTTTCCATTCCTCTTTCTAAGCACTGCCTTTCCCCAACTATGATTTCTTGGTTAGGGACTGTCTGTAGATTTGAACTCTACAGCTCCTTCCAAAAGGGTACAGGAATAGCTTTTTTTTTTTTTTTTTTTTTTTTGCTTCTATGTCCTTCACCAACATTAAATTGTTACTGTTCAACACGTCAGCATATTACCATGTAGTATCAGCCTCTGGCAGGGGCACAAGGTGTCTAATCCTTTTTTGACAGCCTGGTGTTGCAGTGCTACCTTACTAAGGAATGGAGAGGAGTAAAAAGTGATATGAAAAAAAGTGGACATCATGTAGAAGACCAGGGAAAAATAGGAGAACTACTGGAGGGCAGGTTCAGAAAGGACCTTCTTCCTTCACCAGAATTTGTTGGAGAATAAAGGAATCCTTCAGCAGCAGCACTGATCTGACTCACGTTCACATGCCACTTGGTCCTGTAAATTCCTAAACACCGTCAATTCACATTAATAAGATTTTTCAGGCTAAGGTCCTTGTAACTTACCAGCTCCTCATAAGCTGTGGAAATTCAACTCTTGTGGTTTCATCAAGAGGAAGCTTGAGGAATTATGTGCTGGCAGGATGTTAGCTCCTGACAAGCCTGGCAACAGTTCTGCTTTTGTGTTTATCTTTCAAAAAGGCATTGGATTATGTGGTTAAGGGAGTTTGTAGTGTCACTGCATTAGTTTTCCAAGCACAAATGTAGTGTTCAAAGATTAGTTTCCTTGGGAACAGACAGCAAAAGATGTAAAACATAAAAAATAATTTTGATAAGCACGTGTTATGTTGTCTTTTTTAGATGGCCTATGTTTGAACTACACAAAATATATTATTCTGGATTGGAACTGGAGAGATCAGAAACTAAGGAGAATGATGGATATCCCTGAGGTATTGTAGGAGCACCTGTATATATAATATTCTGTGTACTCAGTGCTTTTGATTCTAGTGCCTTGGTCAGTAAGGATTTATTTCTGTAAAGCAGACTTAGCAGTCTAGGAACACAAAAACAAGTCAGTGTTTCACTTGCAAGTCTGTACTCTCGGATCTCAAAGTTACCTCTTGAGGAAGTTGGTTTCTTTTGTTGTTGTTGTTACAGGTCACAGCTGTGACTAATACAGCTGTGCTGTGGATTTCTGCTGTTTATGCTAGACAGTTGTTCTGCCTGTTCCTGGGAAATTCTCTCAGTAGGAGGACTTCATGCAAAAAAGTTTCCTCAAAAACTCAATACGCTTTGGACAGCATTTATTGGTTTGTAGACACTTTCTCAAGGTAGCTCCCCATGCCTTTTAATTCTGTAATCCAACTTCCACAGTAATTGCTATGACAAGATACACTTATCATATGCTGTGGGCCATCAGCTGCTATCTGTCCAGCAGAAAGAGGTGGATTCCTCTATTAGTCCCTGCTAGAGAGCTCCCATTTCCCTGCACATTTTCACAGGCTGGTATACGTTCTACAGTGGGAAAATACTTCCTTACATGTACATAGGAAGCTGTTACACAAGTGAAAGAAACGGTCAGTCATTACTCCTTCTCTGCACCTGCCTATATCTTTAAATGTGCTGTATTTTATAGTCCCCCACGCGCAAAGATGCAACTTTCTAATAATCTTGGATAAAGCACCCTGCAAAAAATGCACCGCAGAAATGAAGCAGGGAAAAGAACAGCTTTGCATACTGAGGCAAGGAGGCTCCCTCTTGTGGTAAATGCTTGAGAATCTTTTGTACAGTGCTAGCACTTATCTTTAAGTCTTTAAAGACCAGAGAACCTGCATTCACAGGCACATTACTTCAGGATAGTAGTACAAGTGCTGGTGGCAGTGGGACAGATTTTTGCAAGTCAGCTCAAATAATTATATGCACAGTAGCCTACAGGTGATCCATTGAAAAAAAAAATAAATATTGTTAACATTTGATTTGGGGATATTGCAAATCTGAGCCATTTTTTTCAGCTCTCTGTAAGTAGCATCGCAGCATTTTGACATGTCTGCCTGGGAATACAGGACAACATTTTGACTTCGGCTCTATTTTATTAAGGGAAAATGACCATCAGTGAGATTATAGGGGTAATACTCAGGCTTAGTTTCAGATAAAACCAAGTGAGAAAAAATATTACACTTTCATATATAGTGTTAACCTAAGGGTAGATCTTTTATACATAGTTACAGAATAGTGAATGTGATTGCAGCAGTCTTCAGACCTGCACTTGACTCAGATAATACACAGATTTTTGACATATTGGATGATGTAAGTGGGGCATCATACAGCTTTTTTTCCTGCTGGAAACAGCATGTAGATTCCTGAAAGTTATTTTTAAGAAATATCAGTAATAAAAAATATCCAGCTAATGTTTTTGAAATAGTGCATCTTAATGCAGTAGAAGACAGTGGTATGTTTAGCAGCTTGCAAAGTTGAAATGCAAAACACAGTCTTAGTAAGCAGCAGATCTTACTCTCTTATCTTTACAAAAATTGTCAAATACATGCTAATAATAGTCATACGTTTTCTTGGAGAAGAGATGATTTTTAGTGCCAGCATGAGAACTGGCAGTTCGGTGCACTATTTTTCTTTATCCTAAATTAGTTGTGGAGGCAAAATTGTGCTTTAGAATTGGAAACAAGGCATAGTGACACATTTCCATTGCAAACCTTGCTTTGTCAATAATTTGTTTATATTTGCTTAAGGCTTTACAGTACTAAATTTCCTTGTAGTTATATTGGTCTGCGTAATGAAATGTGCAGAAAACAGGAACAGCTGGAAGAATACGTACCTCTTGTCTACTCATGGGAAAATCCACTGCTTCATTTTAAAGGTGCAAACTACTTGCTGTTCCTGTCCTCATCTCCTCTTCAGTGGAGAATAATATACAGAGTGGTGTAATCTGAAATGTATATATATATTTAGAAATGCATGAATCCTCCCCCATGATGGTCCAGTATCCCATTGTATTCACTGAATGGATGACCAGTGCTCTTTCAGTTGCCTCTACATCTCATTCATTAATGCTGTTGGATTTTTTTTTTCTGTTCTTCTGTCCTTCATTGCATTCATCCTAAGCAGTGGAGAGAAGGAAGTAATCCCACAAAGAAACCACAGGTCAAATGAATGAGTTTATCGGGCTCTGTTTTTACGAGCTTGAATTACACTATAATGTATAATAATGTAAAGGTTTACATAAAAATCGACCGTGTAATTTCAAATCTGACCAAAGGACAAACTTTTCTCTTTGGAATTTTTCTCTATAGAGGTTGATGACAATACAGCCCTGTCTCAACTCTTCAAATTACTTTTTTGTAATATTCACATATAATTTTTCAAATATTTTGCTAAACAGTTTATTATTTCCTTCTAGAAGCAGTGTAAGCCCTGAGCAAGTTTCAGGTTTTATTAAAGCAAAAGGGTTTGTAGGAAATATAATCTAGTTAGACTTTCTTACATCACATGTTCTTGTGCAGAGAAGGATATAAACCTGAGGAAAAGCTCAGAAATAAGTTATTCATGAGCAGGAGGAATGAAGCTATAAGGAAATTCTAGGCTTACCATGATGAGAGAATCTTTGTTCCTGCTGAAATATGTCATCATTTCTTACCCTTGTTTACATTTGTCTTTGATCTTTAGATAAGCAGTAAGGTACAGTCATATCCGTGTTATAAACCAAAGTACTTTGCATGTGGCTTAGTTACACCTGGCCTTCATTCTCACTTTGATTCAGGAGTCTCAGCCACAGACATTGCGTGGCTGCTACAGTGCAGGACTACCCTTGGACTCATTGATAACGGTTGATGCACTGTAAAATCCTGCAGAAATCTTGCAGCCCAGGCTGGATCTCTTGCTGTGGCAAGTTTAATCAACTGTGCCAATTACTGTGTAGCTATGTTAAATGAGATTGCAGGAGCTGTAGTTGTACCTCAGGACTGCAGAGCAAACGTTAGAGGGGAGGACCCATGGCAACCTACAGGCCCTCAGGAGGAGAGCGGAGGGGCAGCGCTGAGCTCTGCTCTCTGTGACAGTGACAGGGCCCAAGGGAATGGCATGGAGCTGTGTCAGGGGAGGGGCAGCTGGGGGATAGGGAGAGGTTCTTCACCAGAGAGCAGTGGGCATGGAACAGGCTGCCCAGGGCTGTGGGCACAGCACCGAGCTGCCGGAGTTCTGGGAGCTTTTGGACAGCGCTCTCAGACATAGGGTTTGGATTTTGGGTGGTGCTGTGTGGAGCCAGGAGTTGGACTCAGTGATCCTTGTGGGTACCTTCCAACTCAATATATTCTGTGATTCTAGGAAAATGGAACCATTGAAGAGCTAAGGGCCTTGTGTGGGAACTTCTTTAATTTCTCCTTCTATAGTAAGATACCTGAGTAAATAAATAAAATCCCGGTGTTTAGCTAAAGCGTTACCAGTAACCTTTGATGCTTTCTTTGAATTTTGTTTTCCTCAGATAAAGAAAGAAACAGTTGACCTACTGGAGATGAAGATTATAAAGCTGTGCAGAGAGGGATCTGTGAAGCTGGGACTCTTTTAATAGTTTTACTCACAAGGAAGTGGTTTACAGGTGGATTTTACTTCCATCCTGTCTGCAAGTGGTCAACGGTGATTAAATTAAGAATTTTGATTTTTCAGAGATAATTGATGCAGAAAGAATGTGCTGTGTAACTTTATTCTGAGGTTCCTTTTAATAATAAAAACAGAAGTGTTATTTGTACTTTTATATTTGTAGTCTTTTATTGTACAGGCAGTGCAACAGCAAAGTTAAATGTATATTGCCTTCACCCACAAGATTTACTATTACACGCCACTTTTAAGAGCAAAAGTGGGTGTGAAAGTCTTTGTACAACTCAGTTCTCAGTTACCTCTTTCTCTCACAGGAGTGGTAAGCTAGTGCCTTAAAATATCTTTGAAAATGTATGAATTTCAGTAATTTGACAAAAATATTTTTCTCTTGTCTGTTCTACAGCTGGCCAAATCCTGTTTTTTTGTTATTACATGATAAATTATGTTTAAAATATCTGTCTAGCAAACTGAGAATTTATTGTGGTTAAACTGTTGAAGTATTCAAAGAATATTCTACTTTTTGTCCATTGGAGTTGAAAAGAAATTGTCTATGGGTGATTCTTCTGTCATTGTGAATAGAAGGGTGCTTTTTCTTTTTTTTCTTTTTTTTTTTTTTTTGCATGGAAAGAGAAGATGAATAGAGGTGGACAAATCATCAGCATCTTGGAAGGATCAAAATCGGGCATTTTTAGAATTAATTACCCTATTGTGCTAAGCAATACGAAGCATTTTATGACTTTAAATTGCTTCTTAATCACAATAGCAATGAATGCAGGTTAAGAAAGTTTATTTGGTTTTACAAAGTAGTTTTGTGTATCCAGTGCTCTCAGCCCATCTAATCCTCCTCAGTGGCATCCAGTGAACTGGAATAGATCTTTTGTTTTACCCCATGTTTGTTAGCTGGGCAACTGTAGAAGTGAAGGGAGAAGAAATGATGAATCTGAGATTGCACAAATTCTAGTATAGCTGACAGTATCCGCACAAATGAATGAGACATAACAATGCTATTGAGCTGTGGGGCAGGAATAAATGTATAAGCTTTTCCAGGAAGCATGATCTGGACGTACTGACCGAAGTACACAATCATCTGATTGGTACAAACTGATCGTGGCAATCCATACACAAATGTAGAAAAGGAGGAAGAGAGAGATCTAGTTAATAAGTAATTCCTAGTCATAATGCAGATCTGAACAAGCAATACAGTTTCACAACAGTAAAGACTGTATCTTAGCTTAAACACCGTCCAGCACAAGTGTATTGTTCCTTCCTCTCACCAAGAAGAATATGAAGAATAAGAAGAGTTCTGCTCCACAAGAAGCAGGAACACGTCCTTCCAGGTGTCCAGATAACAGTGCATTCAAACAACAGAAGCTACCGGCATGGAAGCCCCGGCTTACCACTGCATCTGTGCTCTCTACTTTCTTTCTCACGGGAGCATTTTGCCTTTCTGTGGGAGTCTCCCTCATAGTAGCTGCAAACAGCGTCAGAGAAATCCAGGTCTGTTTGGAGTGGGGTGTTTGGTATTATGATAAGAAAGAAATGGTCTGTATTTGGGGGGACGGGGAGGGGTGGGGGAGGAGCATTGAATTTGTGTGCCTGGATACAGATAATAGCATTAGTTTTATGTGTTGTGTGCATCCAGCAGCCAGTATTCCTGTGGAAGTTCTCAGAAAGATGGTCACTGATGAGAGCCGAGCTCTGAGTGGGTAACTGAGAAATAATATCTGAAATACGGGTGGTAACTCCCACCACTGGGTGGTAATATATAAATGTCATTATCTCCTCCTTCTGGTGTTTGACACAAGGAGATAAATATTTGCTTGGGCAAAATATTAAAGTGCAGGAGCCCTGATGTTTAAATGCTGTTTCTTGGAAGCAGAATTGGTTAAACCTGCTGCTGTTAATGGACTCCTGGTTGGAGCCGACTCTCAGGCACTACACCCAGACTGTTCATGAGTGGTGAACCATAATTCATGTGGGCTTTTGTCAAGCGTTACTTGGTCATCCAGACCAAGCTGCAAAGGTGCTTGTCTCTCAGCACTCCTTTGCCGAGGAGCAAATTTGGAGGTTCTGCAACGATAATCAAAAAACTCTAAAGGAGCTTTTCAATAGGGATAAAATTTGTGAATGTTCCATTGAGGCCAAGTCCTGATTCTCTGTACCTCTGTTGATTTTAACAGTTTTGTTGACAATCGAGAGTCACTTAGAACTGCTTGTAGCTAAAACACTAATCTATTCCTGTGTTCATATCCTCTAATGAAATGTCTCTGCTTGTTCACTTCCCTGACAGGTTGATTATTCAGATAAATGCTCAAATTGTTCAGAACTTCGTGAAAATTCCTCTAATTGGAACAATGAATGCCTCTGTTCAATTAATTTCACACTAGCAGAAGATATGCTGGTAAGTGGATATGAGAAACCAGCTAAGTTGCTTAGTGCCTCGTGATAGTTATGTCCGTGCATGATAAAATATGCTAAATTTGTTCTGTAGAGCACCTGTCTGAATTTTCTTTTTACTTTTTAGGGACGTGAAATACTCAATTTTACTATTTTGCATTTGCTATTGGTTTGGGGCTTGTGTTTAAAAATAATACAGATCAGGCTGCCTCTGCCCTTGGATGGGAGATCTCCAAGGAGAAAGTGGGGATGGAGGGAGTGGTGTTTGCCTGTGGAGGTGATTTCTCTCTCTGAGTCAGTAGAGAACTCTAGCCCTTGGCCTGGAGTTGTTACTGTACTGCTAAACTCTTAAATGAGAAAGAAATCTAAAACTTTGGCCACTTGTCTTAAGTAAACCGTTGCAGTCCTTTTTACTGGGATTACACTGTTGATCTCCGGGGTGCTTGAAACAATTCAAGTCTAGCAGCGGCAATCTGCAGTTTCATTTGGGAGAAGTATCCTTCGTTTCCTGTCTTGAACTCCTGGTTGTATTGCTAAGGCTGCTAAAATGCCTCATGTTCTTCAGAAGGGGTCTTATGCTTAGTACTGCATAAATGAGCCCTTCAGATTGTAGTGTGATTAAATTATGAAGTTGATTTATGGTAACTCAGTATTAAAGAGGTTGTTAACGTGCTCTGAGTAATCCTTCAGATATAGTTATGTTTGAGATCAGAAGTTTATTTAACTGGGTAATGATTTCTGAATAGATTACTAAACCTCTTTGTTGCTTAATTTGCCTGCTCAACATTCTCTGTTTAATTACAGGACTAAGCTTTCCAAAGGACTTAGATAATTGAGTAGAGGCAGTCTTACTTTTTAAACAATCTGCAGGAATTAAGACCGATGGCTCTTTTTTGAAGTTGTTTCAGCATCTTCCTTTTGTAGAAAATGGGCGTCTGACTCCATTCAATAATTCATACTCATTGCAGTTTCAGGACCAGTCTTGAGTAAAATACTAATGATGCCTTTTCATTTTAGGTTTCATTTTGTGTTTTAAAATATATTTAATTTCATGCCAAATACAAAAGCTTTCAACTAAAAGGGTAAAGAATAGATTATAACCAGCGTCTGCTGAAGGTAATTAGTTAGAACGTAGTTACCAAGACATGAGTATGAATTATTCTCTCTTTCACTCTCTTCTGTAGTAGTTAATAGAATTTTTTTGTCTACTTGAGCTCACCTTATTGAAGAGATGCATTCTTGAATTCTAGGGTGATGTTTTTATGTACTATGGCCTGCAAAACTTCTATCAAAATCACCGTCGATACGTGCTATCAAGAAGTGATGAACAATTGTTGGGTCGAAATGTAGATGTAAGTTTTTTTCTTTGTATTATGAGTTCAGTATTTTTAGCAGGTGCGTCTTTGACTATATGGAGATCTAACTAAGCATAACTGTAGATGTTTTAAGATGCCTCTAGGGAATGATAGGAAGGTACAGATTTTCGGTGTTTAGTCTCTGCTTTTATGGTTGTTAAAAGTGAATAACAGAGGAAAGGTGAGTAGATAAATAGGTGTCAGTCCAATGTTGTAGTTTCCAAACCTGTTCTGTGTAGGGATACTGATTAAACATACATTATCTTGTACAGAAAACATTTTCTTCTGGTCTTCCTTCTAGTTGTCTTAGCCAAAAATCTTTTAATCTGTGGTTTTATTATAGGATTAGGGAATTAAGTTGTGCAAAGTCTTTCATTATGACATCTGGCTTTGGAGGTGGACAAGAAGCTGAAAAAGATACATGGTGAAATAGGTCATCATGTAGCATTCTGAAATATGCAATATAGAAGTTTGAATAGGAGGCTAGATGGCATCTCTTGCAGCAATGCGTGCACAAGGAAATTGGAGACTGAAATCATTTTAACAGAGTTTTTTTACTTATAAATAGAAAATGTGGGGTTTTTTTGCTTAGAAGTAGCATTTCCATGCACTGTCCTGTCAGCAGATATGATGATTGTACCATAATAATCTGTTGTTTTTATTAAATACTTCTTATAACTCTCAAGGCATGTTCTCCATGTAACAGTTTCTCCAGGTGTCTGGTCAGCTTGTTTGCATTCAGGTGCAACAGCTTTTGACTTTTGTGCCAATCGATACACAGCTTATCCAAGCTATTTGAAAATGTTTCTGTGCTATAACAGGAGGATTTGCAGTTTCTCATGAGCTGGGGTAGAAAAGAGGTGATACATTGGAGATGGGTTTTTGGTTTTCACGCTGTGCTTTCATACATTAAGATTTCCCCATGCTGAAGTAATGTCGCTAACTCCATCTGCTGTTCTACATCATTGAAACACTGCAGGTCAAAATTATAAAGAAAGAAAAATAAGATATTGTACGGTAAGTCAGGACTGCACTGGAACGCATTAAGTTGCAGCTATATTACAATAGCAGATCTCCAAATGACTTTTTGTGGTCTGGAGTTTGCAAGGCAGCAGTAAAATTTGGAGATGATATTAAGTTTGCTTACTACGATATGGAAGCTGTCCCTCCACTACAGACTCGTTCATCTGGATATTTCTTGAATGTGATCAAAAGGTACTGGAGACCTAATTATTCAGTGACTTTTCAGAAGAAGGAATGGGAGGAAACCAGCAAAGGAAAACCCCACAGTTTTTTTGTCTGATTGTTCTGCAGGTTCAGAACACCTACTGTGCACCCTTTGCCGCTTACCAGAATGGAACACCGATGGCTCCTTGCGGTGCTATTGCCAACAGCATGTTCAATGGTAAGTACCTTCTACGTCTGCTTTACTAATTTCCACTTTAAACTATCATATTGTCCCAGTCCAGCTGAGTCCTGGTATTGCAAAATATTGTCATTCTCCCACAAGAAGTTTTGTTTGATGTTGGTACTGTGGTGAATATGGGCTCTGCTTCCTTCACTCTTCAATGTGATTCTATAACAGGCCTGGGGAACTGAGTCTTGATAAAACAGGGAATGATGGTATATGCAATAGATACAGAATACTTCCCTGCTAAAAAATCAGAAGAACTCAAATTCTACCTCCCTGCAGCAGTGTGCTTAGAAGGAAGCAGCGTGCTCTTGACGTTGGTTCAGACCTTTGGGTCTGTATGTTTGCATTCTGTTCTTTGAATGCTGGAAGCATCTATACTCTTATATGAATTGGTTTGATCTTGTATACAGTTTCCTGGAGGGCATAATTTGCCTATTAATACATATAGACTGAAATCTAGAAGACAGCTCCTAGCCAGAAAAGACTAGATTCAGATTGGATTTCTTTGGGAAGAAGGAAGGCAAAAAAACTACAGACTTCTCCTTCTACCCACTCATCTGTTTTTGGCAATGCAGCAGCTACCTGCAAGTAGCTGAACCACCCACACCAGAGGACTTGTGAAGGGCAGCTGTAGTAAATTCCAGATCCATTTGATTTTCACCTGTGTGCACACCTGCTCCTGTGGAAATCTGATCTACTAGGCTGGGCTCAGACCTAGGCCAGCAGAGCTAACTCTCTGTAGCCCATGTGGATCAGAAGTACTGGCTACTGGGACAGAATTCTGCAGAGAGTTAGAGATAATAAGACTTTAAAATGCTAAGAGTTAATCTTCCAGTGCCTGCCTTTGTATCAGTCCTTAGTGCACAGTACGGTGCCAGTTGCTGATGTTGTGTGGGGGAAGCAGGTGATGTCTGAATTACCACTCTGCTTGCTAAGTTCTATGCCTCTGCTAGTGACAGACGCTTATTTCCTGCCATAAGAAGATTTTTTAACCTAAGCTAGCAGGTAAGGGAACAGCTGAGTAAAAGAGCTGAGCGAACTGCAAGCCCTGCTAATAAGCTAATAACAAACAGCTGGAGATATAGTGAGAAGAGGGAGTTGGAACCAAATGATCTCTAAGGTCTTTTCGAACCGAAGTCAGTCTATGATTATTATTTTTTCTATGCAGTTGAAAGATGTTTCATTGTGTTGGTTTTGTTAGTCATGCTGGCCATTAGAACAACTCTTTCACTCATATGTGTTGCCTCTTGTATTCCCTGCAGATACTATTGATCTTTTTTACAATTTTAACTCATCTGTTATTGAAGTACCACTGCTGAAGACTGGAAACAGTTGGTGGACAGATAAAAATGTGAAATTTCGCAATCCAGAATCGCACAATCTCTCTGCTGCATTTGCAGGTAAGAATGGCTCTACTAGCGTTCCTTATTTTTCAGTGGCTATCACCTTCCCTCTCTCCCTCCCTATGTGCAGAGCTTTCCCATTCTGTAAAGGGAATTGCCCCTGTGAGAAATAGCTGGTAGTAGAAGCAGCATTAGAGAGTGAATGAGCGCAAAAGCCAGATTTAGCCAAATTGTTTCCACTGACCATCAAAACTGGGAGAAAGCGGTTTTGTAAGAAACAGTTAATCTGTTCAGAGAAAGCAAGGATGCAATCTCAATATTTTCTACTGAAAACATCTAAGAAGGAAAAGTGCACATCACGTTTCCCTTCTTCTTGCCTTTGCAGATCCGTAGGTAATTGTGAGCCAAGTGAGTCTTATGTCTTGAGTAGTTATTTCCAACAATTGTTTGCTAGGGCTATCTCCTTATTTAGATTAAACCGTATTACAGGCTGCCCAGGGAGGTTGTGGATTCTCCTCTGGAGATATTCAAGACCTGCCTGGACGCCTACCTGTGCAGCTTGCTGAAGGGGGCCCTGCTTTGCAGGGGGGTTGGACTCGATGACCTCTGGAGGTCCCTTCCAGCCTCTACGATTCTGTGATATCGAAGTAGGACTAAAAGCACCATGTTCTGGATCAGGACATTGCTGTGCTGGATACAATAGGCATAACACATCTTCCTGCTTCAGGGAGAATGAGTTATCTAAGTAGTTTTCATATGGCAGATTCTAAATATCATAGGCCGTGCCATTAAAGTGCAAGAAAGTGCCTTTCGGGTTATATAGGAGTAAACTAATGTATGAAGGGTCCGTATTATAAGAGAGTATGTTGCTTGCTGAAGAGATGAAAACCCAGAATAAACAATATGTTCATTTCTGCAAGGCACTTGTTGTTTTCCTGTATTTAAGGCCAACCCCTGGGGGCTGTTAAACTGCTTATTCATGTTTGAGGTGAGTTGAGATCCGTGGATGCAAAGTGTTACCAAACATATAATTTTGTGGTACTGGACAGTCTTGTCTCTCTTTCTTCTCTCATATTCTGTGTTGGTTATGAGCAGGCACAGACGTTAGTAATTGACGCCTGTTTTTCCTGACAATATGTCTTTCCTGGTTGTTTTTTTTTTTTTTCTTTTTCACTAGGAACAGCAAGACCTCCTTACTGGCATAAACCAGTGTATTTGTTAGATGAGGAAGATGAAAAGAATAACGGTTATATAAATGATGACTTCATTATCTGGATGCGAGTATCAGCCTTTGCTACATTCAGAAACCTTTATCGTCGTATCAGCCGGACAGGGCAGTTTACTGATGGCCTCCCAGCAGGGAATTATACTTTCCATATTTCCTACAGTATCCTTTCGTATTATCCAAGGCAATCCTTAACTACTAGGTGGTTGCAATGTGATAGCAGTGGATGGGATTTGTATAGTAAAATGGCAAAGAAAAAAAAACCAAAACACTCAAAGCTAAATAATCGTGAAAAGACCTGGCTGTAAGGGTGATGACTGTTAGGGTGGAGTTTCTCTAGCCTGTGCAGATGGAATTAAGACTTGTTACTCATGGCAGCACCCAGCTTTGGATTTGATTTCTGCGAGGCGGTAGTAGAGTTTACAGAAAGGATAAATCTGGAAGGTGGAAATCTGGAGAGGTGGTTAAAATATGCAATATTGGCCTAGTCAGCTGTCCAGACACCCTGACTGAGGCACACAGGTACCAGAGGTAACCCTGCCGGTGAGAGCTGTGCGGGATGCCTGTATCAGCAGAGCCCTCTGGTGGATTTCAGCCATGGGCTGATAGGAATTTTTGTGCTGGTGAAAAAGCACTCACGCGCTGAACAGTGTGAACTTAGCTGACTAAAGGCCTCATTTTGTTAACAGGAATTACATCGTGGTGACTGTAAATTCTCCTCAGTCTGAACTAATGCAGCTACGATTTTAAACATTATAGCTCCACTGAAAGGCTCCACGTGGTTAGAGAGCATATTAAATTAAAGGTGAGCGCTATTCCTCACAGGGAGTATGTAGAGTTGTCATCATGATAAGTTCCCAAATGGTTCACTTTCAAGTGAGTTTTGTTTGCTGCTTAAAAACATTATGGATCATATCAAGTTAGCTCAGTAGCCATTACATACAGTATGAATATGAAATTTTTAGTTAAAAGTCCCAGAACTTCCAGAATTACACCAAGACTGTATCCAAAATAACTTGAAGCTGCTACTGATGTTTTTTTGTTGTTGTTTTTGGAGTGGGTTTGTTTTTTTGTTGTTTTTTTTGTTTGTTTTCTGACTAAGATAGCAGAGACTTCTCAGGTCATTTAAAGGAATTTTTGCAGCAAGTACAGATCTCCAGCCTCTTTGTGCCTTGGGAAGGATTTTGAGCAGTACGTTTTCTCCTGCTGGAGGTAATGTAAACTTTGTTAGTGAATCCTTAACATCCTTCTGTCAGACTTCCCTGTTTCCAAATTCAAGGGGAAGAAGTACGTGATTCTTTCAACCATGGTGTGGAGTGGAGGAAGTAACCCATTCCTGGGAATTGCCTATTTGGTTTGTGGCGCTGCAGCAACCCTGACAGGTTTTATCATAACTGCCATCCACTTAAAGCTCAGAAAAAAGAAAACATACTTTCAGAGACGCTGATGTTCCCTGGATTGCTCAGCGAAGGCAAATGTGTGCTGTGAATGAAGAATGGGCAGCACGGATCTTTCATTCTTTCCCCTAAGCTCTGGATTTGGTTTAGTAACAGGTTTGGTGAACGTAAGCAAATTGAGGGACAGTGCTCATTCATCATCCACACCCAAACTTAAGCGAGGATGCATTATTTTTAATGCACATATGCTCCTAAATTTGTTTCCTAGGAAACTTGTAGTGAGATGAGTGTCAAACAACAGATAGCATAGTGGTTTGGAATTGCAATGGCAGCAAAACTATATGGTACTACTGTTCATCCAGAAGTCAGGGTCTGTACTCATTTCTTACTCAGCGCTTTGTTGCTACGGTATTTCTGTTGACTAAAATGCAGTTTTGGATAGGTAAAAAGTGAGATCTTGGTCCAACAAAGAGCTTGAGCTGGTAGAACCTAATGCTAAAGCCCCCTTGTTGGCCACGTGCATGGGCTGACTGGCTTGGCATGGGTTGTACAATGCTTTTTCAACTATCCTGGAAAAGCACACCATTTATTTGTGTATTAGTGTAGGATAATCATCACAGTTCAATACTTACGATAGAATACAGATCATGTTTTAGAAACATGGAGTGCGTTTAAACCCTTTGTTGTGTTGGTTTTATATGAGCTCCAAGACTAGCCCACAGAGCTAGATAGAGGACGTGAAAACGTCAACTTATATTTTAAAAAATTCTGGTTTAATAGCTTAAAGTAAAGGCTTACTCAGTGCTAACCATTTCAGCAGAACCATCTAGCTAATGCAGCTTGCCTACTGCTGCCTTCCGTGCAAGACGCTGACTCTCAGTGACGTGAAATGTCTGCTCCCCACCTAAGTCCCTTTTTCTGTGGTACAGAAACTCAGTGTCATTAGTAAACATAAAACTTAGGAAAATCTGACAACTTCATTTTCAGAAAATGAATGCTGCAGCTGGTGAATAGACAGTTATCCATATTCATTTTCCATGTTCAAAATTTCAAATACTTTGAAGCTATTTCCAGAATGCAGGAATAACACTGAAGAATTCAGGTCAAGAGTAGCATAGCATGTGTGAGTTCTTAAAAACAATTCTTCCCTTGCATAAGTGGGAATGGAATAAAACACTCTTAATGAATTTCTTTGATAAGTACTGTCTGTGCCTTACCCTCTCCCCCACAAAAAAGCCCACACCACTGAGATAAGAAAGAAAACAAGACTGAGAGCAAGAGAAGGGAGTGTGGCATAGGGAAGCTTTGTGATGCTATCCAGTTTGGTTTGCTGTTAAAGATGCCCAGGTCTGGTGAATCAGAATGCACTGTTTCTTTCAATGTCTGCCTCTTAATTGTGCTGTGAGCAGCGGAAAACATGCTGCTCAGGTTCACAGCCTGGCCTGTCATTACAAGCTTGCTCCACCAATGTCTTATGCTGATCTGGGATAATGCATGTCTTCTTTTGCTTATCCCGGTCAGGACCAGTCCCCTCCGTCAGAAAGCTGTGAAAACAGGGTTCCAGGATTTCAAACCACTGCATCTAATCCTGCCAGGGGCTTGGGAGAGCCCCGTCCCTGACTGGACTGGACAAGACAGGGCATGAAGCAGTGCATTTAGCAATGCTTAAGCTCATTATTCTAAGTCACTTTTTAACAATGAGACATCCTCCTGAGCCATCTAAGTGCTTTTGAGAATTTAATCCCATGCAGCCCCTCTGGAAGGCCCTGCTGGTGTTGCTGACAAAGCTGAATCAGGACTTATAGCTCCAAACAGACCACAGGACTCTCTTTCTTCTTTTTTTTTTTCCTTCTTAATGCTTTTTTTTCTCCCTATTCTGTGTGTGTTGTTTGTTTTTTTCTCCTTTCCTTGTTTCTTTTTTTTTCTAATCCTCTGGGAAACTGACTTTCAGGAAGCAATATGTCATCTGGGTGCTTAAGCCACAGCATGATTGCCATTGGTTCTTTTTCTTCATGGAGTATCTGGTAAAAATGTTACTAAGCTGAGGCTGAATAATGAGGTATGCATTCCAGTGATTCAGAGTCTACGATAAAGAAAAAAATGTTTAGAAAAAGCAGTCTTGCAAGCAGTGTTGGTGATATGTCTGTTATCTCCCAGAGGTTGGTGCAAGAACCTGGCTCTTCTCTTGAAACATGTGATGTCTTCCAAGTCCTCCGCAGGGAAACTTGTCTTCAAACCGATCTTCCTCTAGCTATTATTCTGGAGGTTACCCAAGTCTTCGTTTATAAAAACAAGAGCTCTTTTTCACCTTGCCACAACTTTAAACACGTCTTCCATCTTTATTGAACCCTCCGAGCAGTGTCTTTGGCAGCTGCTGCTTGAGCTCAGGAAGTCACTGCTGTTACTCTGAATGGCTCTGCAGAGCGTCTTTGTCATTTCAGATGGTGCTGCCTGGCCCACAACGATGGGGATGGCAGCTTTGACAAAGTACTTGCAGCAGATATGTTTGAACGGAATCTGCCTTGCTCAAAAAGGCAGAAGATAAAGTTTTATCACCCTCCTTACTCTGCCTTTTGTGCAGTATAACCAGTAGTAAGTGGACCTTTTTCTGTGAGATGGTAGCATTTGTAAACTTACTGATTCAGTACGTGAACATCCTGGTTTAAGGTTGCTGAATGAACCTAAGAGCTGTGCCTGGCGTGTATAAATGAACAGCACCACTGTGAGTGCTCCGTTGCTAAGCCATTCAAGACTTACTGCCAGGATCTGTAACATTTTGGCATAGCAAAATCATTAAACTGTTTGAAGCCTTTTCCTACAGATGCCAGCGCTTCAGAAAACAGCATAATACCCAAGGTATGTAGATTTTTGCTTTCAATGGAAAATAGCCACGCCTTTCTCACTACTACTTAAAGGAACAGGCAAATATGCCTGTTTCTTTCCTAAAAAAAGAAAGTAGCCTTTCAGAAACAGGGCTGAATCACAGAATCACAGAATTGTAGGGGCTGGAAGGGACCTCCAGAGATCGAGTCCAACCCCCCCCTGCAAAGCAGGCCCCCTACAGCAGGCTGCACAGTTTACTGGACCCAAGTTAATGGTATCATAAATGCTCAGTGTAGTAATAAGTGGTGTTTTGGTGTGTGTTTGTTTTTTTTTTCCCTGTCTGTTTCTACAGCAGATAAAGAAGGGACTGTTTATTGCCAACTTTTACTTCTGAGGAGCGGATGTTTAGTAACTGGGGAAATGGGCAAAGAATTCCTGGTAGTATATGTAATCTAAATTTATATGGTAAACATGGACTACAACAGGTGAGCTAAATGGGATATAAGTTTCCGTTTAGTTTTGTTGTTTTTTTTTTTTTTAATATAAATGTTTTAATTTGTAATTTAGAAGGTAGCAATTACACAGGGGAGCATTTTATCTCCTGAAGTTCTGCAGCTCGGTTGTAACACTGGCAAAAATCTTTGGGGGTGGAAAGACCCCACTATTTTAAAAGCTGTATGTGCAATTTTTAAATCTCATTTTGAAATTAGAGGGGCAATAGGGGGAGCTGTGTTTTAATGTCAGAAACTGTTGTGCTGCATTTGGTTGCCATCTCCCTTTAGGACTGGATTTCATGAATGGTATCTGTATCCATAGAGGGAGGCGTAAAACGGAAGCAGGAATTACAGGATATTTCAGGAGTACTTCAGATACAGATTTTTTTCCAAGACTTTTTCATGCTTTACCATTTCATGCACATACAATCCAGTATCTGTTTGCCATGGTTGGTTTTTCTCTCTAAACACAGAGATTTGCTTACCTCATCTGGAAATAAAAGGATGGGGTCTTCATCTGAAACAGATGAGCACGATCGCAGACCTATAGAATCTGGAAAAATTATTTATGTGTTGAATCTGTTTCATATAAACAGCTCTGCTGCACAGAGATTCCTAGTAATAGTATGTGGATGGAGCACCATGTGTTTTAATGGTGCATTACAGTGTTAAAACTCATTTCCTTTTTCTGAGGAACCAAACTGATGTCAGGGTAAAGTCAGGGAGAGCAGTTCAGGAAAGGGAGGGCTTGGAAAAGTTAGTGTGCGGAGAAGACTGCATTTCAATTCGGATTTAAGTTTAGATCTAAAATAGGAGAAAGCAGCTGCTTCACTGATCAGGTGGTGCTGTCTTCCTTGGTTGAGAGCAGTATGGTGGGAGAAAGCTAATCTGAGAGAAAAACTGAGCTGCTTCTGTTTGCTCTGTGTCCTGCTCTTCCTCCCAGGCTATGGGAAAACAGGCAAAGGAGGAGTTAGGGCTCATTTGGCTTCTGCTTAAATTTCATGAGTATGTGAGAAAGTTGTCTTCCTTTCCCCGTGCAGCTGACTAGAAGAGGAAAAGGACTATGGGGCTGATTATGGTCCAGTGCGGGTAGAGGCAATAATAAATGGTATCAAAAGGTAATTTCCTTGCAAATTCATGGAATCATAGAATGACTTGGGTTGGAAGGGACCCCAAGCAAGCCCCAACCCCCTGCCACAGGCAGGGCCACTAGCCGCTGAGTTGCGTATCAGTTGGGAATCATCAAAAAGCAAAAGCTGTCAAATGCTTTTTACTTTTTCTGGCTCCTGTAAGATGCAGTGGACCTACGGTTTCTACAGCCCCTACTGATCCTGAGAGATGATCGTTTCTGTTACTGCCAGAGAAACTGTTTAATTATAAAGTCTGTCTTGGGCCTAGGATTAGACTGCCAGGCTTCCTACTGCAAGGCTGCGTCCTGGAGCCTGGGGGTGTTGGAAGTGGCAGCCAGGTCCCAGGCTGGTGGGCATTCAGCAAGGTGACCAGGGGCAGGAGCTGGCCAAGCTTCTAAACTGAACATCTTCAGCACCTCTCTTATATTGGAAACACCTTGCTTGGTTGTTTCTGGGAGTGTCTTTTTCCTTCAGAATTGGTAGCTCACAAGAAACTGCTTGAAATGTTTTGATCTGGATCAGAAGCATTGTGTAAGAAATCAGAAGATGGTGTGTTGGGCAACTGTAATGAAAAGACCCGGGTACCCACAGAGCATGTTGTATGTACTCAGGACAAACATGCTGTGTGAGACCAGGTGGAAAATGGTCATTTAGCTATGCTGTCACTCATTGCATCTGTGCATTGAAGAGCCTGAAGCAATCCCTTTCTATCTGAGGCCATGAACAAATAATTTGTGAAAGAACATCAGGCTCAGCTATCCCAAGTTATTTGCCTTTTTCCCAGTGAGGATTCCTGTGTGCAATGAGAAGCTGTCCCATTAACAGCTCTGTCACAATACTGAGGGATTTAGGTCTGAAGGTTAGGTCAAGCATTCAGGAGCTTTCTCTAATCATTTATGTGAAGCACTGGGCTTTCCTCAGACTGTGTTATTAGTGGCAGTGAACCTGAAAGCACTGTAAAAAGAACAGAAAGATGGAGTGGTTCAAAGCAGAAGGGAAGGAAGTAGCATCCATCCCTGCCCGTAGCCCCGGTTGTCACATGTTAGCCTCTGGGGGTCATGTACTGAGCTGCTTTCGCTGCCGCTGAGGTACAGTGGGGCAGCTGCTATTTGGCAGTGCAGGGAGACATCACAGCAGCTCAGGACAATAATAACATCTGCAGCTCATAACAGCCCTCCCTGGCGAGTGTGCCAAGGCATCCGGCACAGCAGCAGGGGACAGCCAGGATTTAGCGCTTGGCACTGGCAGTGCTTCATCCTGGTGGGTGGTGGGGTGGTGCAAGGAGGTGGCAGTCCTGCGTGGGCTGGCTTCTGCTGGCTGCTACTGGGCCGTCTGAGGGGAGGGAGGGCCGTCCGGAAGGCATTTGAGAGCGCTGCAGGGCATTATGCTGAATGCAGGGTGCGCTGTTGGGATGTCTGCGCAACTTAGCATGCGTCAGAGCTTGCTGGTGGCCTAAGTGGGATGTAGAGATAAATCATAGAGTTGGAGAGAAGGTGAGGGTGCATAACTTCAGAAGACACAAGTCTGTTGGGCACTTTCATCATTTTTGGCTTTGTCAGGATTTTGATTGAAATGGAATGTCCCACATGGCATAAGTAAATAGGCTGCATTTTATTTGCCTTGAAACCTGCTCTGTCAGGAATTCTCATATCCACCAAATTAAGTAATAGCAATCATGTTGTAGAAAGAAATTAAGTATAGAATCACAAGGTTGGAAAGGACCTACAAGATCATCTAGTCCAACTGTCCTCCCATTACCCTTGCTACCACAAGCCACTAAACCATATCTCGTAGCTCCTCATCCAGACGCCTCTCGAACACTGCCAGGGACGGCGACTCCACCACCTCCCTGGGCAGGCTGTTCCAGTGCCTGACCACTCTCTGAGAGAAAAAGTTTTCCTTATGTCTAATCTAAATCTTCTCTGGTACAACTTGCAGCCATTTCCTCAGGTCCTGTTTGTTGCCTGGAAGAAGAGGCCAAACCCCTCCTCATTACAACATCCCTTCAGGAAGTTGTAGAGTGCAATAAGGTCTCCTCTGAGCCTCCTCTTCTCCAGACTAAACAATCCCAGCTCCCTCAGCTGCTCCTCACCAGTTTTGTTGCCCTTCTCTGGACACGTTCCAGGGCCTCAATTTCTTTCTTGTAGTGAGGGGCCCAAAACTGAACACAGTACTCAAGATGTGGCCTCACCAGTGCTGAGTATAGGGAGATGATCTAAATGTGTCAGGTGTAATTTTAAGTAAGTGTTCTTAGTGTTCTGTGAGACTGTGTTTGGGAATGACTTTGATGCAGTTATTGATTCAATAATATTCCCTTCCCAGAGGGTGGGTGCAATTCTAGTTTCAGGAGCGCACCAGAACTGACAGAGTTGCCCCCATTGTGGACCCTGGGCTCTGACTCTTCTGTAGGAAGTGGACCAGTAGGTCTCAAGCAAACAGGACTTCCTGAGCATGTGTTTTTAATGCTGCCTTCACTCTGGCTGGGACACTTCTGCTTCAGGTGGCTTGTTGGCCTGATACTGGCACTGAAATACCTCCCTATCAAGTGGTTCTTCCACCTGTGAAGTGTATGAAACCTCTTTTCTCCCGGCTGTGCATCATGGAATGGCTGACCAGAGCTGGAGCTTCAGAATGGCTGGGCGGGCCCTGCCAGTCCTGGGCAATTTCACATTTATACCAAGCTTCTTCAGGAGGCTTTCCTCAGGGGGAAACCAAGGAGACCTTCCTTCTCACAGGTTTCACTGAAGTTATAGCTGTAAACATCACGAATTTTGGCAAGTTTTGCTCAGGTAGACTTTACTCAGTTATCATTCTGTGGGCAAACTGAGCATCATTTCTTTGAGAACTGGTGAGAAAGGCAAGTCTTTTGTATTTCATTCTGGTGTGCGTGTTCTTCAGGCTTCATCTGCTAAGTGTACGAATGCTTGCTCAGGTACTGGGAGAAGGCACTTGGTGCTGGTTTTGTACAAGGCTGTGGTTGCGTGTTTTCTTACGGGGACTGATACACAGCAGTGGGAAGAAATGGGGTTCCCCTTCAGCCCTGCTTGGTAGGTTTGGCTGGATGAAAGAGCTGAGGAACTAGGGATGTGTCAGTAGGCAGCAGGGCAGGTGCTGCCTCTTGGAGAAAAATTGCAGCCACCTGCATCCAACTTCCCTGACACCCCACCTGTGCTCCCAGCAGCAGGACTTGCTGGCCTCCTACAGTTTTGAGAGAAAAAAAAACACACTGGAGGTGAGGGAGAGGTGCTCCCTTTGGAGCTCAGGGCAACGTGGGGGCTGAGAGCACTACTGGTGGCACTGGGCAGGTGGATGTGTGCAGGTAAGGCTGGGCAGACAGGGTGCTTGGGGTGCTGAGTTGTGAAAGCAGCAGCAGCATCTCAGCTGCTGCATCCAGAGAGCAGTGCAGAGTGCTGAGCCCTTCTCTTCATTTTGTGTTTCTCAGTACAGTCAGGTGACAGCTTTATTTTGGACCTAACGTATGAACAGGTGATGGGAAAAGTCAGGGAATCTCAAATCATGAGCAGCACTGGGCAAAGTTAGTGGCTGAACAGCCACCCTGACTGTGTCCATCTGCAAGGGCTGCTCTGAAAGTAATGCCCTTTATTTCATTGTGTTGGCCCATGCTGTCAGAGGCAGACGTTGGTGGGATGGCAGTAGAGGCAGAACCTTCCCACCAGTATTCCCTTCCATGTTGTTGCTGTGTGACAGGTGGCAGCAGAGGGGCAGTCTGACAGAAGGGTGTCTGACATGGAAGTGCAGATGAAGCAAAGGTGTGTCACTGAATTCCTCCATGTGGAAAAAATGGCTCCAACTGACATTTACTGATGCTTGTTTAACATTTCTAGAGACCACACGGAGGACGGGAGCACAGTGAGGTGTGGGAGTGTGTTTCGGCATTGGTGACTGAGTGACAATGGGGTTATATAACCTATGTTCATAGATTAATGACGGTTAATAGAGTAATCGTTATTGGAAGGCTGTTGGCATGACTTGTGCAGAGAATACTCTTGGGACTATTTAATGCTAACTCACACACTCGTACACATACCTTATAAAAAGTCAAACTTGGAAATAAGCGCAAATGTTTAAAATATGAATGTAGCTGTAGTTAGAGTGGTCTCTGAAGTGGACTCAGTGGGAACTGATTTTTGCAGGCAGCTTTACTCATGCTGGGTATCACGTGGCTGCTGCTTTCATTATGGTGTGAGTTTCAAATCTGATACAGACGCAAAAGTCATTAAAACTTTGGAATAGCGAATAATGGTTTCAGTCCCTCGATGCTGAAAAATTTAGTATCTGCCACTGTTCTGTGTGGGAGCGCTGCCAGGGAAGGTGTAGTTTTATGGAAGAAGTTTGGTTTGATCATCAGTGATTTTATCCCTGGAGGCATTCGAGGCCAGGCTGGATGTGGCTCTGGGCAGCCTGGTCTAGTGGTTGGCGACCCTGCACATAGCAGGGAGGTTGAAACTAGATGATCACTGTGGTCCTTTTCAACCCAGGCCATTCTATGATTCTATGCTTTTTCCTCACTTTATGCAGGAAGGCAGTTCTTTGTGTTCGTGGTTTCATCTTCCTCTACCGGATTGAAGCAAATGCTATAAAAAGTGCATAAAAGCATAAATTGTTTTTATTCTCCCATGAAAGTGTTATTGAAATGTTGCCGATTACAATCTGCTGTTAGAACTGAAATTTTGTTTAGATGTTATTTTGTTTCCCCTTTACATCCAAGTATTGGATTTTTGGTCCCATTTAATTTTGTTTCCTGCTGTCAAAATAACACTGTGTTGTGGTTTGCTCTGATTACCAAAGGGGGGTGTTGGGTTGGAACAGAAATGAAAATTCTCGATGTCTGCGGAGCTGGAGGAAGATCTCAGGCATCTGGTGTGAACTCAGTGTCTCCTTTGTGGATGATTCTCTTGTGGATGGTCCTGTGCTTGTAAATGTTTCCTGGAATGTAAGGTAATAAGGTAAGCTGCTGGCTGTCTAGGCTGGTAACGGATTGATTTTTAGGCTTAAAGGGAGAAAGAGTGGTTAAAAAAAACAAAAGAAAACACTGCCAAGAATGAAAAATCCAACCAGGACTTGGCAAACATACACAACCCCCCCCCAACTTTTAGAAGTTACAAGTGAGGTTCCTGGGAGTGCACTGAGTGTTTGGCTCCTGCCAGTTTGGGCAGATCCTGAAATCTCATTATTCCAGTGGTGCGCTCTGTGTTGCCCCACAAAATTGATATTGAAGCCGTTCTACCTGAACCTACAAAACCAGGATCTGTGTTATGTCAGCATCCAGCTGTTGCTGGGGGGGGAATGTTTTCCTTATATGTATGTGTCACTTACTCAGAGCCTTAGAAATGTATAGATTGACTGTGTATGTAAGAGGATGGTTTTGCTTTCTGCACATGCCTTACCTGAAGGATGTGTCAGTATTTGGAAGGCCACTGCCTTAGAGGAAGAATCTCTGAAATACTTTTGCCTTGTAATTTGCCTGCTAGAATGGAACACTATGTATGAGATATGGTATGTGCTTATTTATATGGTGTTCATTGTGCCAGATATGACTTCAGACAGGATGCCGCATAATGATGACGTGAGCTTTCCACTAGGGGTGGAGCTTTGTGTTGGATTTCCCTGCACTTCTAATTACAATGAACACCTTAAAAGAGCAGAAGCGTTTTCAGTTCAAAAACCTGGAGCAATTTTAAAGTGACTAAATAAGACCAAACAAAGACCCCATAAATCCCATATGTCCTTGTAGGTTTCCCTTTGGTTCAGGCTTCAGTCTGGTTTCAGTGCTGCATGGGCTTAGCACTTTCCAGCACTCTTAACCAAGGTAGGGGTGTGGAACAGAGTTGGCATTTGCTGGTTTTGGTGTCTTTGTGTGGCAGCCTGATTTCTTCTAAGAAAAGCTTGCCTTTACACAGTAACCATTCCAGCCATCACAGGTACCAACTGTTCCCTACGGGATCTTACAGCACCATGATAAAAGACCTGTACTCTTTCTTATTTTTTTCTCGTCACTTTCTTGATAGGGTATTTCATGTGACAGCCCACTCAAGTTTTAAAATAGTTCACATGTCTTTTCCTTCTATTAAGGAGCATCCCAGTGGATTGTCCAGCTTGTCTTTACATTGAGATCACAATGGTAGAGCCGAGGGAATTGCTACAAGTGAGAGTCTGGATCTGCTTGCCGGCTTGCTACAGTGGCGGCAATGCCCTCACAGAACTGGAGTTCTTCCACCCACCGAGTCCTTTCACAAGCAATTCCTCCCACACAGGAAGAACTAATTCCTGTACTAATGATACGTGAGGTGGGCAATGGCCCTACCAGTCATACAATGGAAAAAAAGAGAAGAACTGGTAGAAGTGGTAAGAAAGTAATCCACAGTGAGGGAGACAGTGCAGGATGAGTCTGGAAAGTTGTTGGTTTTTTTCCTTAGAGGGAAACAAAGTAATTACTGGTGCAAGAATTGCAACTGTTAATTGCTGGCGCTTACAACTCAGCCTGCAGAAAAACTGACGCCAGTTCTGAGTTTTTCAGAACAGGAGCAACCTCGGGCCCCAGGGAGAGCTCTGCTAAGTGCCAGCAATGGCTGCTATGGGTGGTGATGTGGTGGAGGGTTCCTCCTGGTGCTGCTGGGCTGCCAGAGCCATGTTGCCGTGGGGGCAGGGCATAGCCCCAGATGTAGTACAAAGTAGCAATGATACGGAGATGAACGTAAAGGCTGTTAAACACAAACATTGTGTGCATATAGGTATGTACAATTTATTTAAAATACTTTTTAACATACATTAAAAAACATCACTATTTATACAGTCTAATTTCTAGCAACATATACAGATACTGAGCAACTACGCTACATGCTGAGGTAAGAACATACTCGAGCCAAAGAAGGCTGAAATACACTTTAGATCCATATAGCTTCACATGTAAAATTGAGACCCATTAATTGTACCTCTGCCTGCACTGTACATGGGGGAACATCACTCTTAGGTCTGTCACACAATTTACATTTGGGAGTCGATGTTTAACAGTTTGTAGCATACACTTTAAACCCAACTATGAGAAATTCCAACTTAGCCCAACAATGTAAATGCTGAAAGCAGTGAGGAAAGCACCAGGCTGTTTCCTTTCATAAAAAGGACCTAACTCCATTCTTAACTACAACAGATGATGCTGCTCAGATAATGAAACTTCATCGTGGCTGCTTGAACATAACCCGCTCTCTTACACCGCCTTAGCATACAGTTAAACCCACTGTTACACGATACCTGGCCTACAATAACAAATAAAATGCAAGGTTTCCAACACTGTTAATTAATGTTACCCACTTACTGAAACAAATCCGTGTGATCCATGCAGATATTTTTGTTTCAAAGCCTAAAAGCTCAAAAGTTTCTTCAAGTGAATGGGAAGAGGTACGTCACGCCTTGGTGCAACCGACCGACCTTCCACCTCTTTCTTTCAAATAAAAAGCTGTAATGTCAAAGTTATAACTGCTGCTGTGGGGCAAGAGCACATACCTGCCTGTTTAAGGAGAGCACAGAGAACTGTGAACAAGCTTTATCAAACAGAAAAAGTTGCAATTACATCAAAAATACAAGTTAACTTACATGCAGGAAATGCCTTTCCACAACTAGGCCCTGTATACCGCCCTTTGTTGCCTACTCAGATTTAGGCTTAGGCTCCCAATTCTAAAAAACATTACCATTCTCCTGATCAAAACAATGTAGAATTGAGTTTTAAGGCAGTAGAGTGTAGGTAACAATGTTCTAGGCAGTGGCTAGACCACCAGAAATGCTGGTTCACAGAGTTATACAAAGGCTCTCTGCAAAAAGGCTCAAGTGCTCAGTCAGGGAGCTGTTCTGTGCAAGCGCACTGTAGCTGTTCTCTTGTACATGACTTTGGCTTTGATGGGGATGGGAGCCACCTCGTGTCAGGCCCGTGGGCGACACCAAAGCTGACTTACTTACTTAAATTATGTTACAGAAGCAAACAGTAACATTACAGTCCATAAAACTGGGCTAATGTGTAGCTAGGGATTTTCACATTTATAAGTTAATTCAGCATCCTCCCACCAGTGCTGCTACAATAAAAATAAAACTATTTAAGAATTCTTTTCTACTGCTTCAGATAAAAAGCTGTGCTTTGTTTCTAACAAGATTTAAAAGAAAAAGTGGCAAATACGACCTCCAAATGGTTCTAGTTTTGTGATTACTGAGATAAAACTAGTCTACCCAATCTCAAGTAGAAGACTGACTGCCATGTTTCACTGTAGTGAAACTGGAACATTCAAAAGATAACGATTCAATTAAATGCTTCTAAAACTGACACTCTTTGGGACAGCAATTGTTCTCAGTAAAAAGCATAAAAGATTCCAAAATCTTTAATTAGGACAATGATTGATAAGAAAAGCCCTAGGGCCAAGGATTTCCAATTGTGCTAAAAGTACCATACGTGCTAAATGCATGTATTAACACAAACTATGCACCATTAGAATATTTGTGTGCTTCTTCAAGCACTCACAAAAGTATATACATATCTTTCTTTGAATATGCTCACCTCTTAACCTACAACAATCGATACTGCTTTGGTAGAGGGAACATCTCAAAACTCAGTTCAGTTACCTTGAGTGCCTGCATGCTTCTTGCAGAAGTTTAATTCAAGGCAGACACCAGTCAGAGCAGCCTTCGCTTAGCAAGGAATAAGTGAAAGCAGTAGCAAGGTAATTTGCTTGTAAGACTTCAGACTGTGCCTGCTGTATCCCTACTAGGGCACAAAGGCTGAGCGGCTTAAGACATGAGGCAGAAAAGAAAATGGGTTGTACAGACAGCAGATTCTAGTTTCAGAAGGCTAACAAAAATGATAGGAAACTTCTAAGGAACACGTAGCTCACGATTCCCAACCCTGTGAACAAAAGCCAAGATTAACATAATTCACAATCACGACCATTTTTATGCCATGAAGTTAATGGGATTTCCAAAGTTCAAGGCTGTACATGCATTTTATAGGGTAAAATGAATTTTAGAAGCTGTAGTACCTATGTATCGTAGAACAATAGAATTGTTTCAGTGGAAGGGACCCTTATCAGTCATCTAGGCCATCATCTCCTTGAGATGAACAGGAACACCTACAGCTCGATCAGGTTGCTCAGAGCCCCTCTAACCTGACCTTAAATGTCTCCAGGGACGGGGCATCCACCACCTCTCTGGGCAACTCGTGCCAGTGCCTATAAGTTTTTGAAAATCAGACGTTCTGATTGTGGGCTATTATTTATTTTTCCCCAGAAATAGTACCATTAGCAAATAAATTACCACCTTTCATACTTTCAATAGTTGTTTCTCCAAATTCATCATTCACGTCTGTGAATTACTGAAGCTAATCTTGAAGAGATCTTCTCTCGTCTCTGACAGATAACTGTACAGCAGTGGAAAAAAAAAAACAACAGAGCTCGTGGTTGTAAATGCAGCTTAAGAAAAGGCAGAATGACTGGGTTCCCAGATTTCCAACAATACATCTTTTGGCTCAACACTGTGTTACTTAAGACTAACCGTATCAAAACAGTGTGATTAAAAAATGAATCCGTCAGCTTTATGAAACTGGCTTTCAAAAACAAGCCATGTTTGCCATCGTCCTACCTTACGTATGAGCTAACTTGGTTCATCTTTACTGCTGATGGAATGGGCCGTGCTCTGCGGTACCTGGTACACCAACTCTTCAGCAGTGCCTGGCCCCAGCTGTCCCTTTGGTGTGTCGTACAGTGCCTGTGCTGAGGCTGCGCTGTCAGTCCTGGACAAGAGCTTATTGTAAGTTCCCACCAGTGAAGGAGCTTGATTTCCTGCTGCTTTGAAGGTGGAAATAGAAGGAACACCAAGAGGTGTGCTGGGATGACTGGACATGTCCATGACTATTGGAGTTGCGTATTCTGGTCCAGTTATAGGCAGTGGTTCAGCATAGGCATGATAAACTTCTTGTATAGGCGAATTGTAAGGGTCCAAATCAGCATAACTTGCTTCTTTTCCTTCCTCTGGTTTGAAGGTTGATCTCTGATGAAGCGTGCCGACAATGCCACCTACCAGAGGCTGAGCGTACTCTGTATTGCAAGCCCCAACAAAACAAAATCAAAATGCACTTAATGGATATTTTTCTTACAGCAGCAACACATTAAACACATCCTGTCAACAACATCACGGCAAGTATAATCCTGGATCAAAGTACTGGTTGGTTTCTGTCTGTCCTATCGGGGTGCTTTGCGGGGGGAAGAAAAAGTAATCTTCGCCCAATAGATAAGAGCACAAGGTATCCACAGCACCCTGATAGCTCAGGTTTAGCATTCTTCCCTTGTGAGCTACTATTTCCCATGTTGTAGATCTGCTCAAAAGTAAGTATTTTGAAACGTGCTTCCCTGAAAGCTTAAAAGTAAATGGAATTATCCTGTCTGGTATTGGCTAAGAAGTGGTCCTCGGCATGGAGGGTTTGTCCGCTGAGCCTGGGAGCCAGCACACAGTCAGCTGAGATGCTGCAGTTTGACACAGATAATCTGAGTAATAAAAGCTGGAGGTGAGCAAAGCGGTCCAAACAGCCCAACATCCAAAAAGAGAACATCATTACTTCTGCGTGCTGTAAAGCTGTAACTCCTGTCCATCTGCAAATTTCTGCCATCAGCACACAACCAAAGGCAGTCAGTCATCTTCCTCTAATGGCCAGTTCACCACAAAGGGCGCATGCTGGTATCACTAACTGATTTTCCAGACCAAAAGGATGGCTTAATCAGACTGTCAGTGTAGGGAACCAAATGCCACGTATCAGATTGGTGCATAACGTGGAGAAGTTATTTTCAATGCATGTAAACACGGCTAAAGAAACAGTGCACTCTTTATGGCATTTAAAACGAGCAGCTTTCAGTTACTGCTGTAACCTGGGCAAGTGTGTACCCTCAGCACATCACCAGTCAATTAACACATACTTTCATGGGACTCGCTCTGAGAACAGATCTGAAAAGGTCTGCGTTTTAACAAATGTGCTTATCGGCACATTCATTTCTATTCATTTCCCTTCATCTCCCACAGCAAATAAGAAATAATGAAATGCAGTCACATTTCTGCCATTTTTGGGCATTTTGTATGTATCACCATATAGCCCACTAAAACGACAACAAAGTACCTGCAGATTCTGTCTGCAGCATTGTCGGAACTTCTCTTGGTCTCAGGCGACCAATTTCACTGCTGCTGTAGCGTACAGGAGTTTCTTCATGTTCTGCTGATTTGGTAGGTAGAAACTGCTTCATTCCTTTCCACCACCCTTCACACAGTTAAAAAAAACAGAAATGGAAAGCATAGATACTAATTAATTGTTAAGCTATTAAAATGTTTTATGCCGTGTCTTAACTGTCTGCTCCCGCTGCGGTCGTTAGGTCCTGCTGCAGTGCTGGGGCAGTGCAATGACTTCCCCCCATGTGTCCCTTAATCACAGCGCTGCTCCTACCCAGCACACGTGTAAGCTTGCAGAATGCAACACAGAAAATGCCACAAAGTGCCACAATGCCACAAAGGAGGCTGATTTATAAATCAAGCATTTACACAACATTATAACCCAGGAGTACATGAATTAATGGGCTGTTAATATTTCTCATTCGTTTTGTTTAAAAGAAGCTCATTGGTGAATATTTGCAAAAACTCAGCATTTTTAACTTCAGAGGGGCTGATAAGGAGTGACTGTGGTCGTGAAAGTTCTCTTGGGAGAGAGGGCTGCCTTTGTTACACTCATTCCCTTCCTCTACCTGAGTAGCCAAAGCCGTTCTGGTTATGCTGTCCATGAATGCTTTTTATTTTAGCTGCAAGAAACCATTATCTTGTAGGCAAAGAAGTCCAAGAATGAGCAGACTTCTTAAAACCACAGAACAGTGTTTAACAAAGTACGAGGTAGCCTGTGGGGAGAGCACAAACAGAGGTCCCGCACAGAACTGCAGCAACATTTTTGTAATACTGCATTCTGCCCAATTTCAGTATTCCTTTTAAAGCAGACCCGTGCACTGAACATTTAAACCAGCAAGAAAAAAAATGAGTGTATCTATCATAAGCATTTAAATACAGGAGATTTTGACACTTAACATTCTAAAGCAACTATGCTGTGACCTGTCAGAAAATGGACAGGTAATAAGGAAAAACACGGTCATTAACAGGTTTCTTTTCTAATGAACAAGGCTATACATGAAACTGCCAGAGAACAAAGACGTGGACGTGGCTATTTGGTAGCATAAGGTCAGAAAAGTGAAGCATAGTTAGTCACGCAGGCAGTGAAAGCTACGTGCTTCACCAGCTCTTTATGCTGCAGCGCCAGAGTCTGTGGGACTCCTTCAAAGAGTTGCTCTGTGGAATTGTCTGACCTGAAGTTAATGGAGCACAAGACTGGGAAGACAGAAAACATACCATGGGATACTTGGGATACGAGTAATCCCCCATTGTTACTAGGACAATGGAGAAAGAGAAACTTGACAGGCTTCAAACACGAAGATGAAACGTTTTTTTCCAGCACAAAAGTAGTACCAGAAATAAAAGACTATTACATGTACCAAAAGTCTCCTCATAAATGATTTTTCCCCCTCTTCACGCAATTAAGAGGCTCTAATCTTGTTTCACTTAAGAAAGAAGACTGATGCTGTAAGTTGGAAGCGGAGATATTTTCCATTTCTTAAGAAAATGCAGAGAACAAAAAAGCCAAGTCTCATCAGCAAGCAAGTTCTGTGCTCCCAGCTTCTGCTGGTGGAAAATGTTACTACAGTTTGAAACCATTACACTCAGAAGGCCAAGCAAAGGATTTCATAAGATCATATTGTTACCTGCACGATCCCAGTAAGGCAGATCATACGTGCCCTCAGCTTTCTTCTTGCTGTGAGAAAAGGACAGAGTATTTTAGCCAGTCTGCCTACCAGAAGTGCATCCGTGCTCAGCAACCATCACCTCGGCTGTAACCGCCTCCCAAGCTTACAGCCCAAGCCCCAGCAACCCGGCCTGCTGCTGCCAGTCTGCTGCTACTGGAGAGATCAGCTTTCACAAAAAGCACTTGAAAGGAAACTCTTTACAAAAAGCACTTCCGTTGTGCTTGCTCTTCAAATGAACATTTTCTTTTAAAGAGCAGACTGAAAACAAGCCCTTCCAGAAGCGCGGATCGTGTAGTTCCCACAGCAACACATGCAGAGTGCTTCATTCCCACACACCAGACCAACATGCTACTCAAGTACTTTTATCAATCCATTTACCGGTTTCTCCAATGCCACGCACAAACTAAGATAAGAATCAGAGTAGTGAAGACCATCACCAGCACTGGAACCAGAACTGCTGCCAACGCCACATCTGAAAGCCATTAAATTAAGTGGTGTCAGACAGAAGTGCTTCTCATAAATCAGTTCTTATTTTGAAAATTCCTTGGGTAAAGCATGCAGTTTTTACGTACAGCATCTATCACACTGGGTCCCCATGCTAAGCTACCCTGCTGGATGCTCACACAGTTTAAACAGCAATTATTGTCTTCTCTCTTTTACATGTACGCACAGCCAGTATTTCTGAAAGCTTTTCTAACAGAATAAATAGCTTTGTTTCACTACAAATACATTGTTCTTCTCATAGAAAAATGGTATTTTATCATTAACGTGGAATATTGAGAGCCCAGAGTATGGAACCACTGAAGTCTGAACCTCTTATAAGAAGTAAATACCACGGTATCCTAACAATCACAACTCATCTATGCTGGGTTTACGTGTGACATGAGGGCATGTTCTGCCCACTGCTACCCAAAGAGCACTTCCCAATGCCTACACGTGCACTGACCTTGCTCTCTTTCTGACAGCTTTTTTAATAAACAACATGATGACTAAAGGTGTATTTCAAATTTCATGCCAATGGGACTGATTAACGGAAGATTATCTAAGTGTCTCGTCCTAAGAAATTATCAGATTAAACGACAAAGTGCTCACTTCTAACTGATGCTGAGGGGGTGTCCAAGTTACAACTTCTCCTTTTGAGAAAAACTCGTTAAGTAATTAAAAGTTGAACTCGTTTTGAGCATAATATTTACACCCCTTATAATACTGGTTTTGTTTCCACATGCTGTATGCAACTGAACGTTTTTAACGTATGAGTCTTTAATATATTGGCAAGTATTAAAAACATTGATGTTTTGTTATAGTATATAAAAACTGACAAGCAAAACTAAGTTCAGAAAGCACATTTAATATACTGCCAAGTACTGTAAGCAAATTTCTACTGCTTAAGCATGGATACCTTTGGTTACGCTTGGAGTCACTGTGGTGTTTTTTATTTCAGGTGTGAAAGTTGTTTTATCTGTCTGCAACGAAGTCTTCACCGAGTGGATGAAGTCCTCACTGATGTCATCAACCTTGCTGGTGCCGTCCTGAGGCGGTGGTGGAGGCAGCATGGGGATTTTAGGAGCGCGGACTTTAAGAGAAAAGAATTGATAAATGAGGTTGGTTTTTGTTTTTTGAAGTGCCAGCTTTACATGTTTCCTTGTGAAGAAAGGAGCTGGAACAGTTTGCTGTAAGACTTCTATTCATTTTATATAAAACTATGAATCAGTAACATGGAAAGCGAGTAACTGGTGTCTCCTCAAACACTTTTCAATTACTCTGTTTACACACGGAATGGGAAAGTTGTCAGTTGCCTTACCTATGCTGAACTGACATCCTAACAATTCTACTTTCATTGCAATCTTCTGGTGCCATTTTAAGGGGTTAATCCTAACAAATCGTGCAATAATGGGCGGGATGAAATTATTGCGAACTTCCTGGTACAATTCAGTGTTCCCTTGAAATACCTAGGAAAGAAAAAAGACGACGACAAATACTATGTTAGACAAATGTCATAGTAACTGGGTAATTACAACCGATTTTGATATTTCACACAGCAAAAATAAGCAGTGGGGAATGCTGAGAATACTTTGTACCCAGAACAGTGCTGCTGCCTGACCATCCCCACTCGCCCTGCCTCACGCTGAAGAAAAGAACGGTGTGTGTGTGCAGACCAATGGGAATACTGGCTTTGTTTCTGCAGGCAGTGTGTGACTGGTAGTTGGTACCCTCTGCCTTCCTCTAAGCAGAGGTACTGTGCAACAGTGTGCTGATGTGACCCAGGCAAACCCTGCTGCTACACAAATACTGCGTTTGTATGGCAACAAAAATAGCTCAGTTCTTTCTAGGTGTTTTGCACTTGTTCTTCAAATACAGCAAGCAGTTGTGATAACGTGAAAGTAAGTATTATCAGAGTCTTCACACTGCGTAATAGTTAAAGAACGGCCTGTCCTGTGAATGGATATGGCATCTATTAGGAAGAATTAAAGTCTAATATGTAATCACACTGTCCTCTAGTGGTTGCCGTCTACAATGACTTGGCTGCAAGCAAAATAAAACAATTTACATTAAGAACTCGAAATCTCTGGCTCAAAATCTCTTCAATAATAGAAGAGAGCAGAAATTGCCCAAAGATTGAGCTAAAGCTGATCCTTAGCTGCTGGTTCTCACACACAAAGAACTCATCAAATCTGCAACACATCACAAGAGAGGGGACAGTAACAGAGCAACGAGTATTTTCAAAGCATTGATACTGATGCTTCAAGTTGCCTCGGATGTAATTCACAAGTCAGTTATGGCACTTATTGGCACAAACCTGAAAAATTAATGCTATGGAGATGTAGGATTTTTCTGCTCACTCACACTACGAGGTAAACACAATCCAAATTGTACAGAAGCACCAAGGTGCTTTGGTGTTTCGTACTCCATATACAAAAGGACACTGCAGGATAAATGGCTGCAACGTCCGGCAGGTCTGAAACAAAAGCATTATTCCAGGACAGGAGACTGGCCATTCAAAAGCCAAAACCAAGAAAATCCCACAGCGGCCTTTAAGGGGTTTGTGTCTTAGCTCCCTGACCTCCATAACGTGCCTATCCCTGCTCTTAAGAGACACACAACTATGGCTACTTACTCGAGTTTCAATTTGTCCTTACTTAGTCAGTGATTGTCTTCATGTTTGAAAGCACCAACTGATCAAACAAATGCGTCAATTCAGTTAAGGACAGAAAAAGGTTTGCCTGGTGTTGTGCCAGTTCCCACTGCTAAGAGAAGGCCCATGATGAGTTTGGTACCCTAGCAACAAAGGCACACTGGAGATGAGAGAAATCAACACCTCTTTGTCTATGATTCTCTCAACGCTGACAGTCTTACCTCTGGTTTCGGAGGTTGAGCATGTAAGAGTGAAGGCAACAAGAATTATTAGTGTCAGCTATAATCACAGAACGGTTTGGGTTGGAAGGGACCTTTAAGATCATCCAGTTCCAACCCCCTGCTATAGGCAGGGACACCTCACTCTAGACCAGGTTGCCAGACAAAGGGAAAACCTGTTATATTCTGAAGCCTCAATATCAGTCCCTTTTTTGTGTTATCAAAGTATTTTCTTTCACAGCTGGCACTTTGAGTATGTCTGACTATTTGCACAGCGTACCTAAAGATATAAAAAAGTGCAGAAAAGATCTGTTAACCTGTAACTTCAAGCTCCACATTTTGCTTCGCTTCAAGAACTTGCAAGGAAAAGAAGCAGCTCAATTAGCAAGAGCCAAACACGTAGCCTACTTCTACACAGTTAGCTGAGATTGTATTTTACAGCCAGAGAAGAGCACTCAAAAAACAGCAAAAGATGCTGGATTTTTAAATTTTAGTTATTTACTGAGCCATTCATACTAGAGATCTGGTAGTTCATGTGTAGGCTCAAGGAGATGGACCAGTCTTTACAGTGAAATCACATCAGTTCAAGAAAGTTTCCCACTATGATTATGTTCAGTGTTTGGAAACCTCTTAATTTAACAAACAAGATACTTTCACCTTTCACTTCAGCATCAGGAGGGCTGGAAACAAAACAAGAGAGATAGCATCATTTAATTTAGCACTTGAAATCCTTTCCAGTTCTCCAGACAGAGTCTGAAGCTCAGACTCAGAGAAAGCAGCTATTTGGGAAACTATTAAAAACAGCCCAGGTCACCAGGAGATGCTGCCGTCTGCCAGGAGCAAGTGCCTACTGCTGGCAATAGAAGTTTCTTGTCCAGAATGTGATCGCTCCCAAATCATCATTAAAATCATCTCTGAATTTCAGAACTTTTATCATAGAGTCATAGAATGGCCTGGGTTGAAAAGGACCACAATGATCATGTAGTTTCAACCCCCCTCCTATGTGCAGGGTCACCAACCACCAGGCCAGGCTGCCCAGAGCCACATCCAGCCTGGCCTTGAATGCCTCCAGGGATGGGGCATCCACAACCTCCTTGGGCAACCTGTTCCAGTGTGTCACCACCCTCTGGGTGAAAAATAACCTAATATCTAACCTAATATCCTCCTCCTAATATATCTAACCTAAACCTCCCCTGTCTCAGTTTAAAACCATTCCCCCTTGTCCTATCACTATCCACTCTCGTAAACAGCTGTTTCCCCTCCTGTTGATACGCTCCCTTCAAGTACTGGAAGGCCGCAATGAGGTCTCCCCAGAGCCTTCTCTTCTCCAAGCTAAACAAGCCCAATTCCGTCAACCTTTCCTCATAGGAGAGGTGCTCCAGCCCTCTGATCATCTTAGTGGCCCTCTTCTGGACCTGCTCCAAGAGCTCCACATCCTTCCTGTACTGGGGGCCCCAGGCCTGGACGCAGTACTCCCGATTTCCTTCTGCAGAGACACTGTTTATGATTCAGTATCACACTGAAAAGTTAAATTAAAGAAACAAAAACCAACTGGTCAAACTGGTCATACTTACAATTGTACAATCTCCACAGAATATTCCCAGAAAGTATATGGTATTTTTACCTTATCTTTATCAATGCCAGGTTCTCTGTATACTGTCCACTTTTGTGCATCATCACTGTATAAAATTCTGTAGGCTGAGACAAAATAGTAGTACTCCGCTAAGGTTGATCCAGTAGTTATAATACCTGTGAAAATGAAGGTGTCCAGTTATACAAAAACTGCTACCATTCTGTAAAAAAAAAGTATCAGCTTTTTAATCCAGAGTTTCATAATTAGAATTTCCACTGATCCAGTTACACTTACAAAAAGTTTACCCAAGGTGGCAGGGCCTGAAACTCCTACGGTGACTAAAATTTCATCACCATTTTAATTACTTTTTTTATATCTTAATCTACACTTCCCCCTCATTTCTTCATAAAAATGGTCTGTCCGGGCCCACTTCTGCCTGTAGGTGCCGAGGTATCATCTCTCTTCCTTGCTTTTGTATTGCCAAGCTAAAAGCACCACTGAAAGAACTGCAGCTTCCTAAAGCAGTCACTGCAGTGCTGTGAGGAGACTCCCCCAGGAAAGCTGTTTTAATCTGAGACGTTTAATGACAGGAAGCCCAGGTGCTGATAGCATAGCAGGGTATGCAGTCGCGTTCACAGAGACCAACTCATGCACTTGAGAGTGAGACAAACCCAAACTGATCAAAGGGGATGCCTCGGGAAAGCCTTAAAGCCCGTGATTCTAAAAGGCACTTTATTTTTGACTTAAGCCAGGTTGCAAACGTGCCCTCAAACAACAGTGGTTATCTATGAACAAGCAACCCTGAATAGCAGTCCAAGGACTACTGAATGCAGGGCAGTTGAAGGGGAGGCTGCCAGCTGCTTACTGCACAGCACAGCAACTGCTGCCGCCTCTGCTGCTGGATTTGCTATGGCTGTGGAGGGCAGCAGGGGAAACCTGGCAACCTAATACACCCATACCAGAGGTACCAGCAGGCTGAGCTGCCAGGATATGGACTTAATAAAACAATCAGTGGGAATAGGCAAGTATCAAGGATCCGATATAAACACAGCAAACACTTCAACAAATTCTGATCAAGGAGGTGTTTTCTACTATGAAACTCCACCTGTTCATCTTTAGGCTCTTTGGTGCATTTGCTAGGACACGGAACCAAACTTGTTGTAATAGTAATTAAACAACATCCAGATTTTACCTGAGACTAAACACCAGAAGAAAAGATTTTAGTGACCAAATTTTCTGAAGGCTGCTTAAAAGCCAAATCCAATTAACTTACCTGTAATTCTCTTTTCTTTATTCAAGTCTATCTGCAGCCACTGACGTTCATCACTGTCCAAAGCAGCCCAAGGAGGCCCATGCCTTTTCAGTCTGGCATTTTCGGGTTTCCAGGTGTTCACTCGTCCTGTTTGGTCAGGCCACTCAAGAATAGATGATGCCGTAATCTGGGAATCAGAGATTACCCCAGATTCCATTCCCAGAGTCCCATAGCAACCTGAGCAAAGGAAAAGGTGAGGACTTAAAATAAAAATCCAAGCCACACAATCATTTTACTTGCCATGCAAATATTACACTGCTATCTAAATTTATTCTGTAACAATGCTACTAAAAAAACCGCAGTGTCTTCTGCGTTCTTCCAGTCATGCTGGAACCAAACTTCTCATCTTCAGTATTGAAAGATTTACACTTGCACAAGAATAATGTGGATATTCTCTCAATCACCTTCCACACAGAGCACAAGCAAAGCTCTGGGGGAACTGTCATGGTTTAAGAGTTCATCACATGGTTGGTACAGTAATGAGAAAGAGATTCCTTGATCACTCACTCCTTTTGGAGCCTCTGTAACTTTTGGTTTTCAAACCTACCTCAATATCACAACGTTAATTCAAATAAAACACCAAAGAATGTAGGAAGCCAATGTGACAATCCTGCCCCTGAGTTCAAACACATCCTTGAAGTTAACTGTATGTTTTGTTACCGCTCCTACTAAAAGTTCCTTCCTACATCACATCCTTACGGCTTAAAAAAGTAATATTTCAAAAAAAATCTTTGTGGCTAACTGATATCCATTTGCTCATTTGTTGCCTCTGCTGGATGTACATCACCTGCTATAGCACAAGATCACATCAGCACTTATTTAAACTCAAATTTTTTCCTTCATCTGTCATTGCAACCTAAGAAGCTGTCGGTGGGAAGCAGAAATACAGCAGTCTGTGTACTGACACTGTACGTGCTCTGTGGTTCTTCACTTCACTTCTGTTACTCAAATCACCACGGCAGCCAGATCTTCACGTACAATGGTTCCATTTTCCTCTGCACTGACCACATCTCTAGTATTAACACACACCACAATTTTGTACCAAGTCATGACATCAACTACTGTGAAAGAACCACACTAGTAATACTACCATAATCAGATAAATGTCATTACAGCACACTACAAAACCCTCTTTTTTTCCTTCAGCCAATTCCAAGGCCATTCAGACACATATATTTTAATCTAAATCAGCCTCTTGCTTGTTCAGTAAGTTGTTAAATGCTTCTCTAAAATTCCATGTTTTTGTCCAGATCAGCACTTCTGACGCTGAAAAACGAGTAATCAAAAAAGGATGTTAACCTGCACAACCTACTTCGTGGTAAAGCCAGATGGCATTTTGTCCCATCTCTTCATATTCCCAGCCCACCAAATTACTTTCATACAACCTGTCAGATCACATTTTGAAAGACAAAAAAACAACAAATGCTGTCCTGATCACTGTGTTTAATATCCTCCAACCATAAGGTCACTAGACAGGCGTTCCTTCTCCCAGCTTTTGTAAAAGCCTAAGAGATCACTGGATGTGGATTACATTCTCCAATTTTTGCTTCATTATATAAATTTTCATCTTCCAACACTTGAACCCATCAGATTCCTGCATTTATCTCCCCACTTGGATCACTTTTATTAATATATGAGAAAAAGCATTTGTTTACTTTTGGGAACGTATGTATGACTCCCCTTCTTTTTTCTTGACTAAACTGGGTCCCAACGCTTTTGTTGTGTTTCTTGTGTTGTTACTACAACAGCTAAGAGACTAAGGCAAGCCCACTGCCTTCACGGTATTGCCACCACTCATTCAAAGATGGCACATTAAGTGACTTGCATTTAGAAAACTGCAGCTATTCTGTTTGAAAAGGAGGCAACTGGCAGAAAGTAAAAACATATGAAACAATAAGCTTTAAAATGGGGCAATGCCTGTTACACCAATCATCAACATGGAACATGTTTACAGAAACAAATGAATGGCAGCCAAGACAGCATACACACAGAGCAAAGCACAAGAGATGTCTTTCTAGAGCACAAGAGAAAAGCACTTTATCACACAGCATTCAGTTGCAAGAATTTAGGGGAAAGAAATAAAATTTAAAAGCGAGGGAGAAAACTGAGTAATCACTTTGAAATTTATGTTAAGTTTCTTAGGAGGCAACAAGAAAGCTGTAAGGACTAAACATGGAACAAAACCCTACCGCGCACAGTTGTTATAAATAAAGAGTAACTAACAAGTGCCAAACTCTGCTGTAAGCAACGCATTTAAAGTGTGAGAGTCAAGTCATTTTAAAGCAGATTATATTGGAGAAACAAAACATGAAAGAATCTCTTCTTGAAGATAAGCAGAGCTTACTAAGGAAAGATTTTGAATAGGAAAAGATTTTAAAAGACAAATAAGTACAGACTATCAGGACAATCACCCTGTGGGACTTAGAAAGCAGGTTTTAGAATGTCTGCACTACTGAGGAAGCCAGTCAAAACATTAAACTAACCAGAACAAAAACTAAGAAATGAACTGGAAAGAATTTATATGAGAGGAGCCATTTATATGAAAGGATTATGTAATAAAATTGACAGTGCTTACCGCTAGTCTTAAATGTGAAGAGACTTGTAGATAACGGTCCCCTGCAGAGAACAAAAAGATGGGGTTTGTGGTAGTGAGGAAAACTGACACAAACTGCCTTCCATTTATTTTTCTCATCTGACTGCCTGCCTCTGAAATCTATGCACATGTGCCTGAACACAGGAAATTCATCATGATAGGAATATTTCTGTCACCAAGTTGTAGTACAAACCTCTTTTCACCTGAAAGCTTGTCCAAGGATTCTACTGGTGTAACAGGCTTTCAAAGAGCCATCTACCCAGCAAGATGCAAGAGCTTCATTAAAATTCTTCCCTCTTAAATGAGCTTTATCATAGTAACAAGAATCAGCCTCCTCTGATCGCTTAATTCTTGGGATTTCTGAGATAAAATGGCAAGTTACAGCACAATATATTTCCATACGCAGCTACAATGGAAATGCCAATCATTAAGTGGAATTCATTTTGGAATTTCCAAAAACGCTGCATACAAGCAAAAATTTCCATCTTCATCACACTGATATTTCCACAACCAACTAAGACTGTGAAGATTGTATTCTTTACTATTCATGTTTCACCTCACCATTTCTCAGAGTGAGTCTGCCCACATGTGCTCGTGGGCCACTCCTCACACTGACTGAGCTCCCTGACCTAACCTCTGGCCTCTCAGGACAAACCAGTAGTTGCCCTCACTTCATAAAGACAACCAAGGGAAGCGACCTTCGTCTATAGGTTTCAAACACTGACAGCGCTACCAAAACAAAGCAGTTATTATTTACTGGATTTTTTTTTCCCAAGGTTTTGTAAAAAAGACAGATTTATTCTGCCGAAAACATTATTCCTCAATTTCAGATTGGACTAAAATGACAGCCCTGGAGAGGGGAAAAAATGAAATCAAATGTTTCCCTGTCTTCCAACCCCCTGCCCCCCGAATGAATACCCCCCGCATTGATCAGACACGGAGCCAAAAATAAAAACAAAACACCATATGCTACCTTGTGAAATTTTAAGTTTTATGTGAAAAATATTGCCTACCTCAGATACCAATTTTCCCCTCTTTTTGTAGAAAGAAAATTACAGGATTTTAAATTGGTGATCAGAAAAAATAAACTGCACAAATTATTATTTTTGCACAGATCACTGGGAATTTATGGTCATGACGTACATTTTGGAAGACAAATGTTCCTCTTAGAATTTATAAAACTAATCTTTATGGTCTAGAGGTTAAAAAATTATCTGGTAAAACAATCACACCACAGAATTGTGAGAACTTCACAGAAGTAGCTCCACTAGCTGAAATCACTCCTGGGATGAGGCACCACCAAAACTTAAGGTGCTAAAGATGGATGTAAAAGGTACACTTACACTTTTGAGGTGACATTGTTAGCCAGGGAGCCTTCATAGTATGGAATGCCTTTGCTGATTACAACGTTAATTTGGCCTCCCAGAGTATTTGACACGACGCCTGCATGAACGCCAGCCATGCAAAGTGATGACGACTTGTGGGGAAGAAAAAAACATTACTACTACATTGTAAATAAATTAAATATTACACTATTTACTGTAAATGCTGCATTGCCAAGTCATGTTCTTTGTTGCTATTAGTACATTAAGAAATTTCTTATATAGCTTTATCTCTGTTTTTTAGAAATCTTTTATCTTTGTTTTGAGAGGCTTATATAGAGCTATTCACAGGCATCTGCCACACGAAGCGTTGTAACATGCAAAGACACGCATCAACTCTGCAGCCCCTTGCTCTCATTCAGTGATGGATGTGGGATCAACCTGAATTTTAGAATATCAAGGGGGACCAAGCTATCTTTGAAGGATCACCTGGGTACATCTCCATATACATTCCAGAAACCACATTTAGCTTTTTATTATCAGTGTGGTATTGCAGCAAGGCTTTGCCTAACCCAATAAACAACAGACAACAACTGCGGATTTTTATCTAATAGTTGTTCTCCAAATCAATGCTGCTGGCTGTTACTACTAAATAAAGTTGTTGGATTTTTCTGCCAACCATTCCTCTGGGTGCTCTGAAGCCTCACAACAATTATCCTAAAACAAATCAGCAGATCTTTTCTAGAAAAAGGGAAACTTCACAGAACCACAGTATATCCCGAGTTGGAAGGGACCACAGGGTCCAACTCCTGGCTCCACACAGCACCATCCAAAATCCAAACCCTATGTCTGAAAGCAGTGTCCAAATGTCCTTTGAACTGTGACAGCTAGGGGCAGTGCCCACTGCCCAGGGTAGCCTGTCCCAGGGCCCCACGGCCTTCTGGTGAAGAACCTTTCCCCAGTTCCCGCCCCGACCCTCACCAGAGAGCAGAGCTCAGCGCTGCCCCTCCACTCCCCGTGAGGAGCTGCAGCTGCCATGAGACCTCCCCTCAGCTTCTCTGCTCAGGGCTGAACACACCACAGGACTTCAGTCCGCCCCCTCACACACCTTGCCTTCCAGATCCTTCCCTGTCTTTGCAGCCCTCCTTTGGACACTCTCCAGTAGCTTTACGTCCTTCTCATACTGTGGCACCCACAGCTGCACCCAGTGCAGGAGGTGAGGCTGCACAGCACAGAGCAGAGCAGGACAAGCCCCCCCTCACCCCCACCTGGTGGCAGCGCTGGGCCTGGCGCACCCCAGGGTACAGTTGGCCCTTTGGGCTGCCAGGGCACACTGCTGGATCACATTCAACTTGCTGCCAGCCAGAACCCCCAAGATCCCCATCATCAGGGCTGCCCTCCAGTCCCTCTATCCCAAACTTCATGGATCATTTTTCTTCTTATTTTAAAAACAGAACAACATTCTAACTATGGCCTCTCAAGAAATAACTGCATCATGCAACAGGCCAGAAAGCCCCTATATCTCAAGTTCACTGGCACAAAACCTTCTTACAAAGATATTTCCAGACATAACTCTCCTTAGTATATTCACACACAAAATCTCCAACCCTTTTTAGATTCTTATTCCCTGCCCCACAGATATCCTCAAAACCTTCTAAATAAATGTAATAATGATTGGCTTAAACACCCGGTTTCCCACTGCCTTCTCTCTTATCTCCTCTTGGAAGTAGAAGTATGGGGATCCTGTAGTAAAAGAAACTGTCTCCTCCCTGCTCACCAGAAGATGTCAGCAATGAGTGCTCCAAGTCCTCAAAGGGATTATGCAAAAGAATCAAGATTTAGGGTATTCTTTAAAGCAGCACACGTCTAAGATCTTTAGGAAGGGATGCAAGCGAAATGTCTACCTGAAACTTTGTCTTAAGTGCTTCACAATTTGATTTCTTTCCACCCAATTTGACTTCTGGGAAACTCTGCCCTTTTTACGGGGCACTAAGTTATACAAAAAGAAAGTCAAAGGGGATTTATTTGCTGAAGTTTTATTTTTCCTCCATAGAAAAGTTTTTCCTGATTTTGGCCAAAAAACAACAACCCCAACAAGCTAGGCTCCTACAGATGCTGTAAATATGAGAGGCAGAGAATCAACTCCGTCTTATAACTGGGCACAAAATTTATCCTGCAGCTATTTAGCAAGGACTCCCTGCAGAACATAACAAATAACAGCTACACTGTGGTGACTTCTTTTTTTAAACATATGAATAGTTATTTAAGCAGATAGCCTAGGATTTACAGGTATTTGAGAAAAGAAAATGACAGAGCGGCACATTTTAGGTTTATATTAATTATTAAAGATCAGTGTACACTTTTTTTGTAGCATTCCAAGTAAACTACATTATTACATTTCAATTTCCAGTTAATAGAACTATTAATGCTTTTGCAACTGTTTTCATAGCTGTCCAGTGTAAACAGTGTAAATCATTGAAAATCTGTTTAAAATATCATAGTATCAAGAGCAAGATGACTTCATTAAAAAAAAAAAAAAAAAAAAAACACTTGTGCTCCCTATAAAGTTGAAATTCACAACTCGAAAAAGCCAACAAAAACAAAGCAGGAAGTATCAGAGTATTTTGGTTGATCCATCTTTTTCTCAGAAGGCCTTGCAAGCAAGTCTCTAGTGCACTACATCACTTCTTGGAGATGGCAACATGGATTCATTTAATGGTTTGGGTGGAACGACCACCTAGTCCAACTCTGCTGGCAGTCGTGGAGACATCTTATCGAGTTGCCCAAATCCCCTTCCAGCCTGGCTCTGAACACTTCTAAGGATGGGGCATCCACAGCTTCTTTGGGCGACCTGTTCTAACGCTTAATCTCCCCGGTGGCAGAAAAATTCTTTCTAAAAATTAGACTAAATCAGGTCTCTTTCAACTCGAAGCCTTTACTCCTTGTCTATCACTACAAGCCTGCACTGAAAGTCTTTCGTCACTAAAAGCCCTTCAAGTACTATCAAAAGGCTGCAAGAAGGTTTCCCTGGAGCTGCCTCCCTTCCAGGATGAACGAGCCCAGCTTCCTCAGCCTCTCTTCATAAGAGAGATGTTCCAGCCCTCCGATTATTTTCATGGGCCTTCTCGGACTCACTGAAGCACCAGCCACTGAGCTGCTGTGCAAAAAACCAACATGAGTAACATGCCATTTCAGTTAGGAGGTACAACTTCCAGAGTCCAGACAGCAGAGCTAATACAAGTAACTATAAATGAGTTTTAATCAAACTTAGTATTTTACACAATTAATGTGTGCCCACAGTAGTAAGTTTACTTACATCTCTGTATCCGTGGGGAATAGTGCCTGAAATATCAGCAAAAGGAATCACACATCCAGCTGGGCAATACTTACTGGAACAAAAAATAACAATAAAAATTCAAGTCGAGGCATGCATGCAGCTACAACTCTTTCAAAACATTATGAAATAGACACTTTATTTATTTATAATAGACTGTTATCACTTGTCTATCACTATGTAAGGATATATCCTAATCAAAGACATAAGAAATCAGACAACAACATAAAACCGTCTCAGCTGTAACTCTAGTCTGAATATAATAAAATTGATATAAATACTTCATGGTTTCCATAAACTGAGTCTCGTAGGTAGCAGTATTTATACATTATATTTTATAAACTAGAGACCTGCATATCTATTTGTTTTGCACCTTTAAATTGTATATCTGAAAAGTAATGCTACTTTGCAATAGCTCCTGACAATGCTTTGACCATTAAAAAAGAAAGAACAGGTCAAATATTCAGCTAGCATCACTAGCTCATGGAAAGAAGGGAAAGACATCTGCACATCTGATGCAAGCCTATGTTTTAGCCAAGATTTAACAACCAACTTGGGTAAAATATCAATTCAACAAAAGTTGAAGCAATTTTGCAGGTACCATAAAAACAACGGGATTTGGAGACCTAAGCACATATTGAGTAAGACTACAGCCTATAATTTTGGAACCTGGGAAAATGAGTGAGGAATGCAGGTTTCACAGTTTCAGTGCTTAAGATCTCCAAAAGGTAAGCTTACATACTTCATGATAATCTACAGCTTTTAACACTGTTGTTGCTTTAGACAGAAGTGGAGGACAAAACAGAGAAAGGATGTATTTCCTCCATCAGAAAGAAAAGCATTTTGTATCTCTGCAGAACCTCGATAATTCACACCGGGCTGTGAAATGGGTTCGTAATTTTTCACCTATTTCAGAGTTTAGTGCTCCTTTGATAACTTTCATGTGAATTTCAGTAATTAAAGTGTATATGTCCTGCTATATATGTATATAAAAGTGGTATGTTTTTTTCTATGGGAATGTAATATTGGCTTATATGTGTTAGCGCAAATTAATGAGGTTCTTCTGTGTATGGTATATAAGAAAAAAAAAAAACAGGAGAGAGGATGAAGAACAAATGCAAATGTGATTATGACTCAGCTCTCTCCCCAGTCTCTTCATTTCTCAAGTCCTCAGTCCCCAGTTTTCAAGCTCTATCAGGTATAAGTTATAGAGTGAAATAGAAACACCAAAATGACTTCGGTAAAGAGAAAGGGAGTGGGAGAAGAAAAGGTAAAAGCAATCTTACTTGAATTCTGGTTCAGAAAAATGACTTGCATTGTCTAAACAGGTAATTAGGTCTGGAAAGAAAAAATGTTGGGTCAAGAGGGTGATAAAGACATCTGGTTTGAGCATGCTTTTTAAAGCGCACATAATTTTCTTTAAGTCAGTCTTACATTACAGCAGGACCTTGTGATTTATCTCGAGTAACTGGGAAATACATTGAGACTTACAGAGACATGAGGAGAAGCACTACAAACATATGGCTTTTTTGGGGGTTGGTTTTTTTTTTTGTATCTTAATTTGTAGCTATGCTTCAGGAATCTACATAGGAGACATAAACATGAGCTCTTCACAAAAGGAAATTGAAACAGAGAAAATTACATTAATAAGCCAGATAAACAGGCCTGTGTTTTCAGCATGTAACAGTCCAACAATACTGAAACCAGGCTGGCATCCAAGACTTCTTTCAAATTTTATGTTTCTGTGCAACATGTGAGCACAAACAATCCAAAACAGAGAAAAGCATCAGAATATCCACAAAATAAACAATTTTTAAAATGAAACTTCTTCATCTGTTCTCTCTAGAACTACATCTAGAAAGTATCTTCTTGAGCTTTGTGCCTTGCAAAGCAGTTCCTGGTAATTCTCGTCTCCTTTTGGACCATGTATGTCACTCACCTCCACAGTGTGTGGAAGCAGATGCAAAACACAGCAGCCTCTTTTTGAGGCTAGAGAAAAAAAAGAATAAAAAACAAAGGGAAAAACAAAACAAAGCAAAACAGACCAGCAAGAAAAACAAAACAAGAAAAACAAACCACGCTGAAAACTAAACTAGTTAGCAGTCAGAGAGACTACAGAGTTGAGGAAGTAAAGGAAATTATGACTGAAATAAATTTTTCCATGAGGTGGGCATGCATAGGATATATACAGTTAGATAAGAAAACATTTCAAAGTTATCGGTCATCTTGATTATGGCCTGAAAAAATGCATTTCATCCTTCACCCGGAGTAGTTTTTTCATTTGTAACAGATAACTGTGATCCTTGCTTTACTGAGGGTAAGCTTTGGTAACTTTTTTTTTCCCCTCCTTTTTAAACTACAGTAACTTAAATAATAACAGTTTAATTTCCTATGCAGAAATATCAGGACTGTATCAGAAGTCATCGTTTTTAGGAGTCAGTTTGTGAGAATGTGGGTAATAAAACCGTTCTGCGTCTTTACTTGACAACTCTTAACTTTACCAGCACAGAACAATTGTGAGAATCTTACAAATACCTGATTTGTCAGTGGTTGAGTAAGCTGCAAGAAATCCACGCCCCGAAGTGTGTACTCCACTCATGAACTGCACTGTGACTTCGTTACCTCTTGAAGTTATTAAACCATCCATTTGAAAGCCAAATCCACAGTACTTTCCTAGGGAAAGAAGCGGGAAAGAGTCATGGACCCAAACCAACTCCAATAACAAGTATCTTTTTTCATTTCCAGTAGAAGCTCATGTTGCTTCTGGTGTATTATTCAAAACCAAATAAAGGCAGTTGATAGGAATGAATGTGGTCAGTGTCCATTTAAAGCAAACGCCGAAGTATATGTACCATATTTACTTTGACACTGCCAATTGATGACCACACCCCATTCACCTCCAGCCCCACGTATCCAGTCAGCTCTTCCAAGATGAGAAAGATGGGGCAACAAGAATCACGTACAGAAGCAAATGAGGAAAAAAGCCCTTCTCTTCCCTCAGCTGTTGGAGCGTTTCTTCCCTGCTGATTATTTCATGCTTTCTGTCAATTGCTTTTCTTGCTTTTTTGACAACAGCAGGCATGATTCGCTGCAATTTAGCATCAACATACAAAGCATATCTGAGTTCTACTAATATAAGCTTGCAATTGGCCCATGTTTTCTTTTGCTGCACCTGTAACACCTAAGAGAGGTACTGCAGCCATCTCAGCAAGACAAAACAAAACCCCAAACCAGATTAGGCTTGTTCTGCATCTGGGTACTTTTCTTGCCATCCGAACTGACTATAACTAGCACATTTTAAACTGAGAAGCTGGAGTCATCACCTATTGATAATATCTGCCTATTAAGTTAAGAATTCCTACCAAATGACTTGAAATTACCTGGATGAATGGCTATGAGAGTCAAATCAACGTGGATTTCTCCAATTCTACTAACTAGAAACTTTACTAAACTACTGACCAGTTCATTAGACAGTTAAGAAAATCTTCTGCTCCATAGGCTCCCTTAATCAATCAATATTATAAGCCAACCACGACCCCATTTAAGACTCTATGTGGACAACCACCAACAGCAGATGGCTCTGCACGTTTCAGTTTACCATTCATCCATTTGTTTTCATTATATTTATGTTATCATCTTGTAAAATAGCAAAAAAACCAAAGCCGGGCTCCCTTCTCAAGATGGAGTAGAATAATACCGCCCCACAGAAACAGTTCTTAACTAATATCATTTAAAATAAATACCAAAACATGTGCCAAATTCCTTTAAAAAGTGAACTGCACTCTCAAACACTACCAAAAATTAGAAACACAAATTCCTATTGTTCATCAGAGGCATCTAAATTTTATTTATTCTGATATTTTTTCATACAAAGCATGGGTATTTTTGGACAAAGCCAGAAAACAGATTTTATAATACTTTAATGAAATTTATAAAATTGTATAGATACATCCTTATTCCAATTCTTACTATTTAAGCTGGTCATCAGCAAAAGTTATGAAAAAATAAGTTCCCTTTTACCAAGGCTCCACACAGACCCTATACTTTGCCCTCAATCTCGTTTCAATTATTACCTGAATTCATGATGATGAATTGCAGCATTTTCCCCAACTACCACTTCTCTCATTTTTTTCTCCCATTTTTTTTAATTCATTTTCAGCCTCTGGCTCTTTTTACACCACTGACCAGCATGAAACTCCTCTCAGAGCAGGTCAGACTGTCCACAAGACACCATTTAACCTCTTCTTTGGGCAAGTACACGCAGCAGGACACATAAATACAGCTTGGATAAACTATCCGGTGCTGCCCGTACCATGGAGATACAGCCTGTGACAAACTGTAGATAGATGCACCTTATAATTCATTGCAAGACATACTTTTGAGACTCTAAATCATTTTCCTAGCTCTCCTTTGGCCTCCTTCCAGACTTTTAGCAAAGTATTTTTAAAAAGTAAGTGCCAGAAATGGACAAAACACGACTGCAGTGATGACTGTCAATTCTATGTACAGAAAATTACCCGTTTGCCTGCATGCCCTGAAGGAACCAAAGCACTTTTGAACAGCAACACTATAGCAGGAGGTAAATCTCCACAGTAGCTTACATTCCTTGTTCCAGTAGATCTGGCCTTACATCAAATACTTTAAATAAATATACTTGTGTGTAAATGTCTATTAGCTGGATTGCAACGACATCTAATACAAAACACCTCTAGATCTTACTTGAACTAGAGATTAATTTAACACGGAGGGTTCGAAGCTTCTTTTGATTTACAGATAATTCAAAAGGCTTGGAGTGAGAACTAATCCTCAAGAGCTTCGTAAGAAGCCTTCTCTGTTTATCAATGAACTAACCCAGTAACAATTCAATTTGGAATCCAATCAGCCAACTTTTAAAGCAATTTGGAGTTAAAGGAGCTGAATTCACTGAATTCCAGACTTTATGCACTGCAACTATTTCAATATTAGAGCACAGCAGCAACGCTGAATGAAAAAAACAAAAATTCAGGACAAATTCAGAAGATAATTCCTTCCAAACAAATTCAGGTCACTGTTTAATCTCACTATTTGCTGCTTCAGATACAAACATTTAAGAAATAGCACCATCTGCATTTGCCACTGTTAAGATCACTGTTTGTTCCGTGATTTATTAGGAGAAGAACACCACACACGTTTGCTCAACATACTTTGCTACTACACCAGCTGGAAACAGCTGAAAGTCAAGAGAAACAAATGAAGTAGAAAATTTACTCCAACCCATTAAGTCACTTGTACAAGTGAGTAATAGACTTATCAGAACTGGACGTTCCTTGCCATTTAAGGACTTCAGTGCTTTCTATTTCAGACCAAGTCTGGCTCAGCAGCTCCAAGCACGTACTTATTTTCACACATGCTTAACAGTTGGAAAAGAGGGTTAACAAGGCTAACGTTCCCCTAGCTTCCTTATAAAAACACTCAACACGAGTTGCACTAACGCAATCTTGGTGAAGTAAATCTCTAGATAAAGGAGGGAGAAGAAAATGAACCTGCACAATAACAACCCATGTTAGTAAAGGAAAAATGGTAATTCGTTTCGAGTTTTGTGCAGAATAACCACAAGGGTCTTAAAATCCTACAAATAGCTTCATGTGGATAATAATTTCACACTGCTACCTGAAAAATAACTGCTTTACAATCATGAAATCAGAAAAAGTACAAAGTAAACGACAGATTCCTCACCATCAGAAAATGGAAGATATTTAAATTATAAATTATTGAAGCTTGACATCTTTTAATACCACCAAGATGAAGAGCTCAAAAAAGAACTACTTCAGTACAAGAAGGCAGGCATTTCAGGTAACATAAATAAATATATATATACTTCGCTACTGGGAAATGCCTGAGAAAAAGGAAAATTATAATGGAGTTTCCTTCAAGAGTCTGAAGATCACAAACTATCATAGGATCTGTGCTGCATTTAGCATCTATCAGTATGCATGAACAAAATACAAGATGCTCTGCTATCGTGGAAATTCATCATGTTTTCAGGGCATCCTCAGCATCTAGGAATGGAGTCAGGACAGACATATACATACACTTTCATAATACAGTAAACAAAATGCGACCACTTCAGAATGGTTAAGAATACTCTGGCGTTCCAGAAACCTCATCTGCTGAGCAACAGTGGTAAGCATCTGTGAAATGAGCACATCACCAAAGGCGGTGGTAAAGTTGGCGAGGTACAGACAGCACTCTATTATGTTTTGCAGAGTTTCCTTGGCATGAAGCTCGGGAAAAACACAACTCTGACTACAGAATTCCTTCCTTTGCCTTCTTTGAGATTCTAGTACATAACAAACGCTTCCTTCTTTTCACCACATCTCCTAAGTGTCAATATCTGCACTGTACTAAGTGTTGCATGCACATATCAGGCAAGGTATCATCATGTCCAATAACCAACTGAAGTAGAACAGCTTTCAAGGGCTGTAAAAATAACTGAAATACCACAAAACTTGTGGTTATTCTATGCACAGTGCAGGCTAGGAAGGTGAAATTAAGAGTTACAAAAGTACTAAAATCATCTTCCAAGCCCTATACAAGACAACAGCTTTCCAATTCTGAAAATAACTTACCTATCTCTGTCCTGGTGGGGCCAATCCCATTGTGAACTCTCAAGTAACTGGAATGACAAGAATCTGAGTCATCGATATCTAAATCACCGAATTTGAGCTGAATTCGCTGCCCAGGCTTTACACGAATTTCCCATTCACAGACCGTGCTATTGGGAGAGGTCTGTGGGTAGTTTATCGAAGCAAGAGTTCCACTTTCAGGGCCCAGAACGGTGTGTCCGCATCCATCACCTACAAAAGAATAAAAATGAGTTAGCTACGTCACATTCACCTTTAAGGGTTCACTGGTGATTCAGTTACCACTGTCTTCAGCTGCAGAACACGCTTTGTTGTTGTTCTTTGTTGTTGTTGTTTTTTAACCTTACCAATCACACTGCAAAACCACTCAATGTCACACACAGATGGAGCAGCAAGCTTGTTAAAATACAAAAGAATTTATGTTAGCCAGCGCTTTATTTCTCATCATTAGCGATCAGAGAGGTTCTACAACTTCCTCAACTAGATAGAAGTTTATCCTTAATGATGTAAAAAATGGCCCTGACGGTACAGAAAACATCCTTGCTATTTCATGTTCCCTCAACACCTATATACAGAAGAAAACTGGTTCTAAAAGAAACCCATCAGTAAAACAAGAGCACGTGAATTCTACTGTTCTTACACTCATAACACAATGAGAAAGAACAGAAGGGGAAAGACAAGGGAAAGCAAACACTACTGAAAATAACAGCTAAGTCTGAACATCATCCAACAGTTACTGCATTGTCTTCTACTGTAAAACAAGTTTAATGCTGTTTAATTAACTCTTGAAGGAATTCAGTGATACCCCTTTGCTTCACGCACACTTCCATGTCAGATGCCATTTTATCAGAGTGCCCCTCTGCTGCCATCTGCCACACAGCAACAACATCTAAGGGAATACCGGCAAGAAGGTTCCACCTCTACTGCCATACCACAACCACTGGCCTCTGACAACACGGGCCAACAGAATCGTCACAGCAGCAATCAGCATCCTTTTTGTTGCTTAGTAGCTAAAAGCGACAGGCAGAAACTGATTCTTTTTACACATTTCCTCTCCTATGAGGAAAGGTTGAGGGAACTGGGCTTGTTTAGCTTGGAGAAGAGAAGGCTCCGGGGAGACCTCGCTGTGGCCTTCCAGTACTTGAAGGGAGCATATAAACAGGAGGGGAAACAGCTGTTTACGAGAGTGGATAGTGATAGGACAAGGGGGAATGGTTTTAAACTGAGACAGAGGAGGTTTAGGTTAGATATTAGGAGGAAGTTTTTCACACAGAGGGTGGTGACACACTGGAACAGGTTGCCCAAGGAGGTTGTGGATGCCCCATCCCTGGAAACATTCAAGGCCAGGCTGGATGTGGCTCTGGGCAGCCTGGTCTAGTGGTTGGCAACCCTGCACATAGCAGGGGGGTTGAAACTACATGATCATTGTGATCCTTTTCAGCCCAGGCCATTCTGATTCTATGATTTCTGCTTCCTTACTAAACCTAAAAATGTAAGCCACATTTTAGGGACAAAAAACGTGCAGATACTGAAGATTCTTAACTTAATTTAAGAATCCTTTGCATAAAAGGATTTCATGCCAGACTGAACAGAATGGCAGGACCCATGCACTGAAGCAGCGTGGGGAAAAAAACAATTCAGTTGAACTTCACTCTGATTAATCTGCTCACAAAAGCACCTAATTCTCAGTGACAAAATGTTGTGTGGTTTTTTTTTCCATAACCCGAGCACTTGGAGAGATAGCTGTATGTTCCAAATTCTAAAGTGCTGCGGTTACATACAGAATTACAAACAGATGGAAGCTTTCTTGCCAGCAGTCTTGAATTGAAATGATGCATCCTCTTTTTGAAAAGGTAAATGGACTGTCTGCTTCAGTAAAATCAAAAGTTCTATCTGTAGAGCTGTTACTTAGCCATGTTTTTCTCAAGTCTAACTTTAGCAAGGTGTTATAAAACACTTTGTTCCACCTCACGACAAACACTATTCCCATTGGGGTAGCCAATAAATTACAATCTACTTCATTTACACTTCCCTTTAGGAAAGCAAACAACACATCTGTATTTTACTTTCCTAAACTGCTATTATTTTAATACATGAGTACACAATTGTTCAAGAGGTAGCTGAAATACTACATGTTGTGTATCATTTAATCCTGGTTTCTTTCTAAAGGCATGCTGTGGACTGAAAATATTATTGAGCTACCCTAATGAAGCCACCTTTTCAAACAAGAAATCACAGTAGCAATCTGAGTGCAACTAAAACACTGCAAGTTTTAAACAGCACTGAGACTTATCTTTTAAAGACACACCTGTAAGAAATGTCAACTGGGTATTTTAGACCTCATTCTGGTATGTGTTTCACTTTGGTTAGCGAGAGTAGAAGTGCCATGTGCTTCGTGCCTGAAGAAGCTAAAGATTATCAATACATGTCTAGCATGCAACATACAGTAAACCAAGCAGATTCATCATCCAGGAGCTATTTGAAAATCTCTACAAATTAACTCCTAGTGAAAAAGTGAAACAATGAAGCCTCTCGTTATTTAATTTGCTCTAAAAGGGTAGTTCCTGAGCTCCTCTATACAAGCAGTGTTTCATCGCTTGTACTGAAGTTGTACAAACACCGCCGATCATCCCCAGAGGCACACTTACATCTTTCGTCGTGTAACAAACCAGCAACACTTCAGCAATTTCTCCAAGAATAAGAGAAAGCACAACTGTCTGCAATACAGCCACGTGCACAGTAGCATTAGATAGCTCATTCACGTAAAAGGCATTAATTAAGTACCGCGGAATCTTTCGCCTCTGTTAATTTGCGTGCATGAGTGTGGAACATTTGAGTACACATAAAAGACAGATGTCAAGTCCTAAATCAATTACTCTTGCAAGAGATGACAAATTCTGTCACTAGTTCGCAGTACACAGCTGAATGAGTCCTTTCTTTCAGCCCTGTCCATCACAAAACAGACAGTGTAGTCGCAGAACTAAGTAAGCTCCTCACCACATCACTTGTGCATACACATTCCACCTGACACTTGCTGGAAGGTCAGCACACGCGCATCGATTCCGTGTGCCCCAAGGAGCAGGTTCACAGCAAACACAAATAACCTCCGTTCTTTGCTGAGCAGTGTCAGAAACACGGGCGCCTCTTCTTGAGCTGGTAGAGGAAAGCAGACTGATGTCGTCAGCAGAACCATTCGTCTGTTCCAGAGGTGCCTCCAAATGCAGTCTGAATGAATTATCCTGATGGATTACAGATGACCCCTGGGCTATGGCATGCTGATGTCTGATGCAATCATGCAGCTGATTTAACATAATCTCTCATATCCAAGTTCTTTATATCAACAAAACAGAGAATTTCAACCAACATAAGCATAACAGAGTGCATTTGATAAGAAGAAAATGTAAGATTTAATAAAATGAGATGATATCGCACATGCAGAAGTGGGTGCTAAGTACTCTATTAATATCCACTAAAGAGATTAAATGACTTCAACAACTATGAAAATACTTATTCAGAACTTTCTTCCCCTGAGATCGGCTGCTGCTAACAACTGCTAATCTTGTTTCTCGTTATCAAAACATGTTAAAAATGAATCTTACGGCCTTGGGAATGCTTTCCCACTCTTTACTTGGGGAAGCGGGAAGGCTAAAATAAAGGCATCAGACAGTTTATGATTAAAGCGTAACTGATCAAAACACCAACCTCAATTTTTAACGCGTGGCACAGCCACCTGTAAAAATGACAAGACAAGGGGAAATGGTTGTAAACCGGAAGAGGGCAGATGTAGACCAGGTATTAGGAAGGAATTCTTTACTGTGAGGGTGGTGAGACACCGGAACAGGTTGCCCAGAGAGGCTGTGGATGCTCCCTCCCTGGAAACATTCAAGGCCAGGCTGGATGGGGCTCTGAGCAACCTGGTCTAGAGGGGGGTATCCCTATAGCAGGGAGCTGGAACTAGAAGATCTTAAAGATCCCTTCCAACTCAACCCACTCTATGATTCTACGACGCAATCTAACCACTGAGAAGATCCTGCCTAATGCTATGACTTTCTGTAGGTTTACGGCTACATACAAGATGTAATTAAATCTTTCTTAACTAAGTAATGGTAGAACCAAATCTATTCGTTACAATAAGCAAAAAAATACATTTAAATCATTCACTTTAGCTCCAAATATGCAACTCTCCCTACTTCAGCCTTCAGTGCACTGGTGCATCTTCATCTCTCCTCTTCAGTTTAGCTCCTGTGCACCACATTTCCCTGCTCTTTAGCAGTAGCATGGACACGGCATCTACTTTTTGCTTTCCTCAGTGCAGACAAGGAACGCTAAAGAATTAAATGCCTCAAATTCTGAATAGCTTTTTAAGGTATTTTTAAATACCCGTTTCCAACACAATCCACAGAGGTCTGTTCTTCAGGAGGGAACCTGGTCCTCTGTCAGAATTAATTTTCTTAACAAGCCAACAAGTACACAGCCCACTTTCATCTTTATGACATTAATTTGCCTCAGTAACATACTGTTGGAGCAATACAGATGTTTCACAACATAAAATGCCCCACACCTCTGCAACGAGGCCATCACTCAGTCACACTTGAAGGCTCTTAAATTAGTGCAGCTGTGAACAAAAGCAAGCCTTGTCTGTCCAATGCTCTGGGCCACTTGTTCTCACACCCCTTCTCGTACAGGAGGTAAACACTTCTGCAGCCATGTGGTAAGCCAGACTAGGGACTCGAGATAAAAAGAGCTGTTAGTTTCAACCTAGAGTAACCACTCAATTTATTTTATGGTGCAAATGCAGCGGTGCTTTCTCTGACAGAAGGATAGCGCAGTGTAAGGGTAGAGAAACACCAGCAACTGCTTCTTGGTAAGCCCTGCCAGTTTGCAGTGGCATTTTGAGTTCCCCTGCATCCCAACCAGAAACAGGTAAGCCATCCCTCCCATGGGAAGGCCACTCATAAAGGTGTTGCATGGGCTTGAGGAACAGAACTGGCTGAAGATGCACCAGTGCCCTTCTCATCTCCATGCCACACTTGCTTTGAGCCAACTCATTTCTATGAGGCAGTTACGGTACAACTGTCAGTGTAGGGCAACTAAAAGGAGAGCAGGTTGGACTGCAGTTGTCTCGGCTTCAATTGATTTATTTGCTGTTCAAAAGACAGTAATAATTTAAAACAAATTACCTTAAATCATTACATCTTCAGAGCAGGTAAGCGATTTTCTCCCCCTGCCACTGCGTACTAATGAAACCGACTACTTCAAAAGAAGAGAAAATACCATCAACTGTCTAAGACTGCAGACCTTCTGCTTGTTGGTGTCACGGAAATGATGTGAGCAAGTCTCCAGGGACAATTACGATTTGCTTAAAGTCTCCAAGCAAAAGCAGCTGATGAAGGCAGGCTAGCCATGGTGAAAAGCAATTTACAAGAGGACTCCATCAGTGCTCTGTGTTCAAGGATACATACAGCAGAAGCCCTCCAGGATCTGCTGACCATACTGAATAAGAATGACAGTTCATGTTGTGTGTTGTCTTTTGTCTGGCACATTCAGCTTGCCTGCTTCCCAAGACGTATCATTTACACAGCAATCTGCACCAGCACGCTCGTAAAAATAAACACTGTTGTGCTTCAACGCTCTGAGTGCTATACAGCAAAACACAGCTGATGAAGGAAATGAAAAGGAACACACAGATGGTCAGACAAAACTGGATCACAATAACCAGTAGGCAAGGTCAGAAAAAGCCCCAGATCACTTTAAAGGTATTCAAATGCAACATCCAGTCAGGTCCGAACAGAGTTTCAGAAGTCTTCTATACTTCAACAAAGAAGTAAAAAAGTCTAGACTCACGCTAGCAATACAGATACTAAATTATCACTACAGTCACATTTTTCTCTCTTCCATTATCAGATCATGAGCACGCAGCCTGCACTGCAGGTCCACGGTGGCACAATCTGATCTAAAAGCCAGCGGCTGCAGCACCACCTTGGCCTCTTCAAACAGCAGCAGCTTCACACCTCGTGCCCTGCTGGTGCTCACCGTACCCCTGCTAAGCTGTACAGCAGTTCTACACTCATGTTACAACCCTATATGCCCTTTACTGAGTACAGGCACACGTATGGGTCAACAGGTGTCTGACAACCATGGGAGCATGCATAGTGGAAACAATGGGAGCTAGAACAGGGAGGGGAAAACCAGTTTGGCTACCATGGAACAACAGAAGATGGCAGGAAGGAAGCTGATGCTTTGGGTCCCTGAACAAAGAACAGTGGAGCATCCAGACGCTTTCAGAAACCACACAAGAAAAGTTGGAATTATTTGTGCCCAGCAACTGCACCAAGAGCACTGGCTTTAAATACCAATCTCCAGAGCTCGTTAAAGTTCATACTCCAACTGCTGAAACAATAGTAATCTACATCTCACCACCAGCATCCCCTTCTGCCTCTGAAGGTGACGTACAGCATTGCCTTAATTTCTAACACGTTTTCAATGCTAGTTTCAAGATTACAATGAGGATTGTTTAGGGCCTCCCTGTCACAAACATGGCTCCATCCAAGCATAATGAAACGTAATACACAATTTGTTCTCAAATGTAACTTGGTCCTAACTTTGCCTTGTACATATTCCACTAAAAAGAAGATATTTCCATTCCTGTGATGGTCTACGAATACAATCAATCAAATAGACATTGATGTACTATTTAATAATAAGATGACTAATTAGGAAGTGGTCAGTAAGTCTACTTACTCAAGTGACTGCTTTTTAAGTATGAAAATGACAGTGTATGCTCATATATATATAAGAAAACAACAGTATAACAAGAGCATGCAAGAAGTCAGTAACATGCAAAGCTCCAGGAAAAAGGATCTGCCAACTTCAAACCTGCTCCTTGGCTTTGCTTCAGCAGGAAGAAAAGGGTTCCTTCCGTTATACAAGTGGAGAGCTTGGAAACAGCTCTTTAAACATGAAAATATCAGTAATGAACAAGCTTTACCTGACATCTTCACATATATTAGAGGAAAATTAAGCTTTTAAGCATTATGTTTATCTCTTTTTTCCATCCTCGTGATACCGAGTCACATTCCAACACCTGTACACAACTTATGAATAGCAATTAGCAGATAACAGACCTTACCAGTTCCACAGAACTCACCAATTTATAAAAGAAAAATTCAGTGCCAATGGCTCCCTTCTATCCCACCGGACGTGGTACAATGTTTTTCCCACATCTTCATCATTTTGGAGCAACATTTAGCTAACTAGATAAAGCTTTAACTGGCTACAATCCTGTTGACAACACAACAGCTGCCAACTATGAAAACCACTGTGGCCTTGCTGGCAATCTAAGTGCTCAGTGTATTTCACATACATGCTGGATCACTGCAGTGAGCTATCCTTTCAAAGGCAAAATCTCCTAGCTCTGAGAAGTAATCAAGTGAAATCACAGTGACGAAAGTCATCTTCCACTTCTACTGCTTTCCCAATTCGCCTCTGTTTCATTCAAGATACTGAGGGACTTTCATCTGCCTCGTGCCTGTGGGGCTGGACTATAAAAAAATATTTACATCCAAACAGCTGCACACCCCAAGTCTAATTAATACGCCACTTTAGTTCCACTTCAATATAAAACTAACAGTGTAGAGATAGGATGTATAACAAAAACTGTGCAAAGTGACAGAGCACTGGAACAGGCTGCCCAGGGGGGTTGTGGATTCTCCTTCTCTGGAGATATTCAAGACCCGCCTGGACGCCCACCTGTGCAGCCCACTGTAGGGGGGCCGCTTCACAGGAGGGTTGGCCTTGATGATCTCTGGAGGTCCCTTCCAGCCTCTACAATTCTGTGATTCTTCTCAAAAGAAAACAACAAACAAAACCACCTGAAACAACTCATTGAAAAGAAACAAAAAAAAAGTGCCAGGCTTGACCCCCCTCTGAGCCTAAATCAGAGGTCACTTTACAGAAAGGTGGATCCACAGTACCGCGGACCAGAAGGGCCCTTTTAAACAGGATGTCTTGTATGGCACAACTGCATACACCTGGGTTGGTGTGATTTTAAACTGAGAGAAATCAGAATGCTGCATAAAATTTAACTTCCCAGATAGTTTTCAGACTTGATTTAGAAGTGTCTTGAGAAGGATAATTCTTCACTGTTTCTGAGACCAGAATGCTTTAAGCGCTTGGAGGGGAAAAGACAAACAACCCTTTTCTAACTTATTCTTAAATAATACACCTACTTTACAACATATAGGTGAATTCTCTATATTATTCAGTACCGGAATTGCCAAGAATGACACAACTAAGCGCACAAACTTTATTCAGCTTCCACAAAAACATTCACTAATGCAACAGCTATGTATGCTATCATAACAGCGCTACAGAACTGGAACCTTCCTAATTCTGTTCCCCTTCAAAACAAACCAGATACATGAAATTTATGTTGACAAAAGTTCATTCCATCGAAAAGCTAAAAATTGTTTTTTTCAGTGAGATGCTGAGAACAGCGGTTCTCAATAATTCTAAGAAAATAAGGCTGTAGGAGGGAAAAATTCAAAACACCTATCGTACAGACCAGCAAACAGGCTCCAGCAGACTCTTCTCATTAGTAAAAATGAGAAGTAAGGATACGTGACAAGTGCATGCTCAGCCCCTGTTGACATGTTCTTTTTTAGCAAACCCCTTTTCTTCAAAAGGATTTCCCTTGTTAAAACAATTACCTATAGCTGCTAAGAACTCCTAAAGGCTCAAAAGGCTTCCACGCTCTATGATATTTTACGCCTTTTTTGTGACTGTATTTCAATAGTTTTGTATCTACAGAGGTTCACTAAAATCATAGCCTCAACGCAAATGCATAAGGAGATATTTAAGAGTGTAAGTTGTTACGAATGGCCAAAGCTCAACACCCATGCTTGATTCTCAGGGCGCAACTGGTCTCACCCAAGTCTAAGGATAACCAGCGACTGAGTTGCAGCACACATCACCTGTTTGCTGGCCTAAGCCTTAATGAACGAAAGCTTGTGGTCATTTTAATTCCAGTCTTTGCATTGAAAAAAGAATCTAACTCGAACAGAACGAACGATTATAAAAGTAGATTTTGTATGAAATGCCAACAACAAGCGTCCAACTGCCAGAGACTCCCATAATCCCAAGACCTACTTGCTGAAATAAGTGAAGCACAAGTAGCCAGATAGGTATGAACTAAGTCTGCCTTAAATTAATTTTTGAAGAGTTTAACAACCACAAAGAAAAGCACGAAGATACCAAAAATCTGGTTTCTCAAAGCCATCAAATTAATGAACAGGCTTCACAGGCAGTAACCCATCACTCTGTAAAAGCCAGGGCTGACAATTTTGCAGACCCAATTTTACGCTAGTCACTATGCGGCCTTTTAAGTTAATACTACTGCTACCCGTCCACCCCCATAACGTCAGCTCAATAACAAATCTACAGCCTATGCTTGCACAATGGCTTCAACTATACCGATGTTAAAAATAATAATAATTGATTGAATAAGTTAAATCTACAAGAAGCTCATCATTAGATAATGCAGGAGGAGAGAAAAAGCTTTTGACTACAGAACCAATCCTTGGTAATCCTGACTGAGTGCTTCCCCACTGTGAAGCACACAGTTGCAAGGACGGGGATGACATAAAACAGCTTATTCAAAAACCTTTTAAAATACAGAAAAGTAACCAACAGAGAAACATTTGTCAATAAGTTGAGCAGCAGTTCCAACAAGAATCGCATTTGTATTGATGACTACCTGAGCTAAGCTGATTCATTCTAGGCAACACTTCCCTAGTAGTTGATGACTAGTTGATAAAGGACAGCAGCAATCAGATTAAAAACCTAACACATCACTTCTCGGAGCAAAAAGCACGTGGGAGAACCACAGAAAAGGAGACAATTTGTTTTTCTCTTATGCAAGTAACATAAGAAAACATTTCACCCTATCTCATTCTCCTTTCAGTAGCACAAACATAGCTTTCGTAAAGATGTACCACTCTGTCAGAGGGCCACTGGATTGAGATGCCCAATGTAACAGCCCACAGACTTCTGAAAGAGTATTTATTTACATTACTGCTTTAACACTAACTCACTCATTTTTTTAAGTCCTGTACACACACATACATGAATATACAAAAACTACGTGCACCCTGCTGCTTGAATCCAAAGCAACATGCAATACATTCTGGGATGGAGTACAAGAAGCCTAAGAGCGTGGACACAAGATGGTGGTGCCAGCACGCTCTCAGGAGGAGCAGTACCTCAGCAGGCTCCTGGACATCAGCTGTGCTGAACAGAATCAGCACTGTATGGCAACCTCCCAGACAGCATGGGTCTGCACGGCACATGTGTGTACCTTCTGCCTACCACATCCACTTAACCACTTCAAATAAGGCTCAGTGATTGGAGGGGGAAAAATAGTTTTGCTGATATTCTTGTTTTCAAATGTGAAAAAGTAATCACTGTCTTTAGGTTCGCACTTTCATTAGCAGCTCACTCCTCTCCTGCTTACCAAGAGCATTCCTCCACACAATTCTGTAGGGCGCTCTCTCTCCCTCATGTCCGTGCTGCCATGCCGGGAAGCAAAAGAGAACGTCAGAACACTCAAGGCAGCTCACACAGCAGCTAGGTCTGGCAGAACTTCACGTCTCAGTCTTGAAAACCTCTTCTGTACGCCTTGTCACAAGGACAAAGGGATGTGCTTCAGCACTCCTGCCTACATGGCACCAATCCTGAATCCTCAAGAGTCAGCATTCTGCACAGTAACATCTGCACAATGCTGCATTCTTAAGTCAAACTGTGACATTAGCGAACAGTAAATAGTTCAACAGAGCACTGCTCTACTCATCATAAAAGACCTCCTCTAATGTTTATTTGACAGGTAATAAATCTTTCATCCAACGAGCTTGGAGGGAGTGTCTTTTTAATCAAAATAATTCCTTAGGGTTTAGCCATGATCCTCTTCTTCCCAAATGAGCCCAGCCAAGGACTATGGACATGAAGGGCAAAGAGACACTATCCGGCAGAATACAGCAGGGGGAGAAAATGGCACTGGTAAGAAAGACAGCACACAACAATTGTCACACAGCAGACAGTCATGTGGTAGTGCTTCACACTGACATGCCAGGAGCTCTTTGCAAAAACTTGGGGCGCATTATTACGACCTTTCAGCTGGAAGGTTTTCCTTGTCCCCAAAAGGGATGGACATCTATTTCCAACTCCACACTAACCGCAGTAAAAGCCACAGCTGCTGGCTGCCTTGCTGGCTGGTGGACCAGAGGTGAGGCAGGGGCACTGCAGAGAAGGGGAGGGTACATGGAGGAGCTCCAGAGAACAGCCGGTGGATCCAGGAACGCTGATGCTCCATTGCAAGACAGGAGGCCGTGGATAACTTTCACTAGGCTCAATGCACACAGTCATTAACTCTTTCTCTCAGCGCTTCAGATCACAGTAACTCAGCACTATACATTCAAAAGGGATTTTTCTCTGCTGTGCTGTAGCAAATGTTTTTTAAGCTACAGTGATGAATCACTTTCTTGTAGGAGGCTTGATTATGCAATAACATTCTCATAGATTGGCAAAACATGGCAATCACATTCAAAAACAAGCACTGTAAGTCTAATCTTTTAAAGAGAAAGTGGTAAACAAATCTGCTTCAAATCACTCGGGTATCAACTTCAGCACTGAAAGTTTATTTGTAACTTAAGGCCTCATATGCAAACTCATATTCACTAGGAAACCCATCAGATGACCAAACGTGTGATAAAGTTCTTGTTCCCTACAATCCTTCTACCTTCAGAATAACCGACATCACTTACCTTCAATTTGGGTGCAAGACAAGCAAGCAACCAGTTCTCTCTAAGCTGTTTTACAACATGTCTATACACCCTCAAAAAGGTTAACTAATAAACATGCCACACAGGATTTATGGCACTAGTTTGACATCTGTTAGGAGCGCTGCTTCTCAAACTACAATCTGCAAAGAGCAGGAAGCCTCTATGGGGCTGGCCTGCTTTCCCTCAGCTACTTAATTATATGAAAAACAACTAAAATGCCTTGTGCTCCTTTCTACTATCAATTTCCCAGCAAGCAGGAGCTCGAGTCACCATAGCGTTTTCAAATCCCATGAGGTGACTTGCACAGCAGCCACCTGGGCAGCTCCTGATGCACAAGACTGTATCAAATGCAGTACAAGTACTTTTCTCTTGAGCTTTTCTCAGTGTTTCCAAAGGCGTTAGACCTCATGCAAAATGCTCTTATTTTCCAAGACAGTGAGCCACTGCTCAGCACCCTGTCCCAAAGAATGCTGAGTTACCTACACAGGATGATTTTCAACATGACAGACCACTTTAATCCCACAACACAGTGGGCTACTAAGCAAAATGTCTATTCACTGCAACATCACCTGCGTTTCTTCCATCCTAGTTTTGACTTCATTGCTGGAAGGGGAGGAAAACTCTTGACAAACATTCAAAATAAGTTTCACACTGACCAAAAACATACAGTTATTTTTTAATCACTTGAGACCAGCAAGGAGCTCTCCAGGAAAGCATGTGGGAGATGGAAACATTCCATCTTCATAACAGGATCCGCACACCTTGCAGCATGCGAGGCTTAGAGCTGCTGAACAGCAAGAAAGAAAATGAACAGCTGCTTGGTGAGAGGATCAGCCTCCCTAATGTACAGAGCCAGCCTGGGCTCCTACATAACACATAGGAACTCACTGTATTTCTTCTAAAAGAGATTAAAGGCAACTTTAACTGTGGAATTTCCTAGGCCTTGGGTACTTTTTTCCTGGTAATCAAAATATTCTCTTACAACACATATTTAATGTGCTAATTTAGTTTTGTGCAGACTCTTCATGAAAAAAGCAGCAGTTTCATTTCTATGATGTCTACTCTTTAACCACATTAGAACTACACCAATATTGAAGATACAGGCTCCCCAGCCTTTTCTGTAGTAAGATAAATGAAAACATATTATAAGGAAACGGTCGCTCACAAGCAGAGTTTTCTCAGAATTTCCAACATTTTCTCTCTATAAAGACCATCGTATCCAACAGCACACGAGATCTTAACCTTTGGTTACCAAATAAAATGAAGCTTGTCAGTGAGCAGCTTTCCCTCCCTCTTTGAAGCGAATCTTCTGAGCAAACTGCAAGCATTAAGCAGAAAGACCCTTTAAATTGAAATTCTGTATAGGAGTCCATCAGCAGTACATCAGAGTACAAAAGGAACAACACAAACAACACACCTAGAAATCCGCTCTCCACACACTCCCACTTCTTGCTATGTGGTGCCAACCCTTTTGCATACAGCTGACCACTCACTGAGCCAATTCAGCTCCCTGAGCTGAAGGAAAACTACGCCTCTTTCTTTTCCCCCTGGTTATTTCAGTTTTCTCCTAGAATAACAAATGCAGTCTGCTCACCAAAAGGTCAGACAAATGTCAGGTCAGCACAAGCATTTGGAGCACACGCCCAGAAGTGTGATGCTTGAACAGCACAAACCAACACCTCGCTGCTGCCGGACTCATCCAGAAACAGCCTTCAAAAGACGGAATGCTCCAACTGCCCTATTCTCAAAAACAAATGGGTCTTCTCCTCCCCTGTTAACAACAACAAAAGCACGCCAAATGCTGGCCGGTGTCAGCGTAAAGGTGGAAATAAGATGACAAGATAAAAGACAATGGAGTAGTTTCCTCTATGAGCACTTTTCCAATCTTTTTCCATACAAGAAATTAGTTAAGATGTGTGCTTATCAGTACACTGCATATATTTTCTGATCGCCTTTGTGCATTTAAATACAGTGTTTGTGACATTCAGATACATTTCCACCTCTCCTTCAGATGTCAGAAAACTACCTGACGAAAGCTGAGTTCCCAACCCAAAGCCAGAGCAGAGCCAAAGCAAGGGGAGCTGAAAACTGCAGCATTTCTCAAGCCCTATATTCACAGAACGGAGAGCTTCAAGACGCTGTCAAAACACTCACTCCCACCGCTCTCTCCCAAGGCTGTGATCAAAGTGACAGTTACTGTGACATCCTCTGATCTGCTGCCACGAAGTGACCACATCTTGCCCTGTAATTTGCAATCCGCTGAAGCCTGATCATTAATTCCACCCAAGGACAAACCTCTCTGACTTCTCTAAACCAAAAAAAAAAAAAAAAAAGAA
>JACDJE010000020.1:2291930-2459819 GCA_016647715.1 Pavo muticus
GCCGCGTCGCGTCTCCGCCCTCCGCCCCGCGGCCGCCGACGGACCGATCACACGCCCCCAACCGCCGCCAGGCGCCCCCTTCCAGCGGCCCAAGCGCTTCCGGGTGCGCGCCGCGGCCCCCGGCGGCTGAGGGGCTGCCCCGCTTCCTGCCGCCCCCGCGGCCCGCCCCCGGCACGCGGGAGCCCCGGCCTCGGGATGGCTCCTCAGAGGCGGGGCGGGACGTTCGCCCCGCGGGAGAGGGCCCCGCGCTTCGCCGCCCTTCTTTGTGCCTCTTCGGTTCTCCCTTACGATGTGACCGAGAGCATTTCGCTTTTGAGGCAAAACTGCTTCAGAAAACTCGGTGGAGACACGAGTTTCGCTGTTGCAAACAGGGAAGAATAAACTGGTGTAGCCAGTCTCTGCTTATAAACACAATTCCAGCTCTAAGAAAGCGAGAGAACAGCCAAGAGGGCTCAGGGCATTGCAATTCCATCCATTTCTCATCTAGCTCTTGAACACCTAGTGAGTGATCAGAGGCTGGTTATATAGGGCTATGCTCATGCGTGAGGAACAGATATTTTGAAAAAAGAACCCTATCTTTCAAGTATTTCAACAAGAAAGCAAAATTGCACTTCTGGAGAGACTTAGAGTAGCTGGTATTGCACTGCATTAGTTGCCCAAGGCAACCATGAAAGCCTAATTGGGGGGCAGCAAGCACTCAAAAGCATTCTCCGCATCCCCCGGCAGTTCTGTGAGGCATATGCTGCTTTCCTGACCGGTGGTGTTTGCACCCACTGCACCACCATGGCAGGAAGGGAGCCTCAGAAGTCCTCTCCAGCCACACAGCTGCTCAAAGAACAGCCAATTGCTTTAAGATTACTGTTGCTAGTCAAGATGTTGAGGCTTTTTTTCACATAGAAACACGTGGGTGTTATGAAGCATTCCCTAATGCGAGTTTACTAAGTTTTATACTTTTCTCCTGTTGATACCTTTTTAGCAACACCTCAATGAAAGCAGTCAGTGAAGGCTATGTGACATGAGGCTGTTTTAAGTCAGCTTGTAGGATGCAATAGTCACCGAGACATCCCGCAGCACATAATGGAAGATGGGCTGAAAGTAATCTATATGCACTCCTTTGTCTCCCATTCAGCAGACACAGAGGTTCATACCACAGGTCACGTGAAGCAGTTATATCACTGCAATAACATCCTTTCTACACTATAGAGACCACATTCCTAGGATCACTAATCATTAGCGGTATTTGTTGTGTACTGGAAAAATCACTCCTTGAATAATTTGTGGCTTAATAGTGCCATGCATTAACAGGAACATCCTACAGATAAATCAGCAGTGTTCCCTGGTGGACTCGGAAAGGTTTTCGCCCAAGTTATTTTTTGTTGTGAAGACTGTGTGTGGTATTTTCCTAGCTCGATTCAACTGTTCTAAAGGTTTTTTTATTTGCTCATGTGAAAAGAGCACTGGATCTGGGAGAGGGCCGATTCCTACAAGGGGTGTGAGAACTTGCAGTGATTCCTAAAGCTGCCAGAGGCTGAATTTGCTCCATCTATCTTACAAGTTTGTCCTGGAGCCACATTCCCTAACCACAAACGGCTCATGCAGAGCCCTAGAATACATACTTTGCAAAGGGAACACCATCCTGATGGGAGTGGTGACAAACTAAGACAGCTTATCCACTCTAAAAGCCTTAAAGATTTATGGAATCTACAGAGCCAAAGAATGAGGAATATCATTCCATTAGCAATGCAACTGTTTGGATGGCTTGTCTTAATACACACTTTTAATGCAGAAGAAAAAAAAAAAAAAGAAGAAGAATTAGATAAATCCAGATGGTCTCCCTGGCTTTCAGAATCTTCCTCCTCCTAAGAAGAGTGCAGCACAAAATGAGTTTAAATAGACCATCTGCAGAGTGCTGTACATTTCAGTCTGTGAGAGTTCCCAGGCAACTCCTCTGGGGGAAACAGAACTGTATATAAAGACTCCATTTTAGATTGTGACTTAAAACTGCCCCTGTCATCAAATCAAAACAGATACATAACTAAAATGTTATGGGAAACAAATACAGTATCATGCACTATCAATACCATAAGGCAAGGTGCCAACAAATACTATGAAATCAGCACAAATCCTTTTTTTCAAGAGGGTAGGACCGAAGATCAAACTAATTTCATAGTGCCAACAGAAAAATGCTTAGGCAACCAAGCATTTCTGTAATGTTTCCTTCCCATTACAAGTAACTTCTAGAGGTAAATGAAGCTATCTGATCTCCATCTGGTTCTTTTCCCCTGAGAGGCTTCTGATGCTTCTTTCCCACTGTGGTTCTCTAGCTTTTCCATTCTTTTATTATATCTCAAAAGCAGAATTCAGATGGAGGGAAGGGCTGCTATTCAGAGGGACCTCTGTGATCTACAGTAACAAGCTGACACAAACCTCCCAGACCCCAAGAAAAGCAAGTGCAAGCTCTTGTATCTGAAAGGATTGCCCATTGCAACTATATATTCTGGAGGATATTCATAAGCTGGTCTGCAGAAAAGAAACTTGGAGTTTCTAGTGGACAAGCAGCATGTCATAGTGAAGAAAGCCAGTGGCATCCTGGACTATATTAGCAAGAGATCCAGGGGCCTGCAGAGCTACGGAAGTGATCCTTCACCTCTATCTGGCACTTGTAAGACTGCGTCTGAGTACTGTATCCAGTTTTGGGCTCCCCCCAGTACAAGAACAACACCGACCTGCTGGACGGAGTCAGTTCAAGAGGTCTCCAGGATGGTCAGGGGCTGAAGAACACGATACATATGATAGGGCTGAGAGAAGCGGACATCTTCAGCTAGGACAAGAGAAGGCGGAGGGGAGATCTTGTTGCTGCCTGATAACTATGTGCCCACAGGACAGGACTGGAAGATGGAGCTGGCCTGTTCTCAGAGGTGCACAGTGATAGCAACAGACATAAGTTGCAACAAGGAAAATTCCATATCCAGATAGAAGAGGAAAAAATACCACGAGAGTGTTCAAACACTAGAACTGGAACTTGTTTGGAGAAGTTGTAGAATCTCTAATCTTTGCAGGTTAGTAGCCCTCTTACCTAAGAGGGAGAGATCTGGTGTCCTCCTGATGCCTGCCCGTGAATAACTGGATCCATGTCATCTCTGAAACTGTTCAAGCTCCGTTTATATACTACGGAGCAGTATATTCACTGAAATACGGCTTTACGATTTAACAGCCACAACAACACTGGAACAAAAACTCACCCTTTTCAGATAATTTTTGGTTGTTAAATTATTTGAATTAAGACCATACCAAAGCCATTATTGAAATGGTTATTGTTCTCCTCTGCCATAATTCTGCTTTTAGGAAACACATTTTGATAAATGATTCCATAGTATTTTTAATTAAAAATCCAAAGAGGAGCAATGAAGAACTGTGAATAGCTTTAACCTATCATGAATTCTACCTATTGAAAATATCTCTGGATTTTCAGAAAGTTATGTGATATTTCATAAGTTACTCGATTAACTGCAGTTACCTTCTACTGTTTTCATTTTTTTCTTTGTTCCCATTTTAACTGCCTGTTATACTGATTTTTTAGGGACAACAAGGTCCCAGTTGCAGAATGGATTTGATTTCAACCTTTTAGAAAGGAAAATGGGTATTGATTGTATATTATTCACATCAGTGGATGTAATTAATCTTGTCCCCAGAAACACATTTACAAAACCACCACGATATATCTACCTAAGATTAATTTTTAATTAACTTCAGATAAGAGCTTTATGATTGTATATAAAGCACATTTATTTGACAGTCTCTAGTTTTGTGTTTTTAAAAGAGAAAAACCGCTTAAAATTCAGTTCCAAACTATTTTGGTAGGAAACATCTGTTAATTTTACTGGGCCTAAAAGTCATTATCAGGGAAAAATTGGTAGCATAAATTCCAAAAACAATTTTCTTTTACATTTTACTGCATTGTGTACGTGAAGCAATTCAGAAATACTGAATTGCTTCACATACAACAACAACAAGCTACTTCTTGTTTATTCCAACATAGTAACATAGGGAAGGAAAATTTTAGGGAGGATTTCAAACTGTCTTCTACCCTTGGAGGAGTTCATGTGTATTGGATCAATGCCAAGTCCTACTAAAACCCTGCAAGTAAAAACAGTCAAAAAATGTTAAAGAGAAATTGTGTCTTGTAAGCATTGGTTTCGTGCTCTTAAATAAGAGCAGTTTTCTGAAGTAGTGTGCAGTCTGAATTCCCTGGATGAAGTGAATCCTACAGTTTAGTGACAGCTGAAGGACAAGACTATGATAATTATGCCATTAATTTAGCACATAAGCACAGGCAGGATACTAAGCATGGGTTCAGCCTCTGTGGGACTGAAAAGCACACTTAAAATTCAATCTGTATTTTGGTGAATCTGCTGCCTTAATTATTTGCACCCATTATAATCTCAGTTTCATAGTTACTCTATTACTCTCCTTTTCAGTATTTCACACTTTTGCGAGGACCTCAGTTTCTTTTCTTAGCTCCACTTCTTTTATGCAAACCCCAGTTTGAAATGGGCTTTCATGCTCTGTGCATCTAATTCAAATTCTGTATCTTACCTATCTTTTTTTTAGTCCTTTTCTCTGCCTACATCGTTATCTTTTACAATTCTTGCCTCTGAATCACTTTAGTCATTGGGCTGATTCATAGCTTTACACATTCATAGCATTACACTGATTCCTGCTTCCATTCTCACTGTCTGGTGGCAACTACAGATATATTAGACATCTGGCTCCCCAAAAGATGAAGCTCTATAGTGATACATTCATGAAATTAAGAAAATGTAACAAAAACAACCACATAAGGGTGAAAGAAAGCAGTTAAGTGCCGCAAGTTTCAGGCCAGAGAACAACATAATAAATTCATGCCTAAAGTTTGTCTTCAGGAGAGCCTCAGATGTAAGAACACACTTGAGATGAGATTATAATGTTAAAAACTGATACCTGTGAAGACGCTGTTGGGAAGCTAAGAACAAAAAGGCTGAACTTCAAGTAAGATTTTCCATTTTAGAAATAGAGGCATTCTTCTGTTATTGCAGATGAGATTAGTAATCTCTGTAGCCTCTGTAGCAAAGAAGCTCAGTTTTTTCAAGCGGTCGTATTGTGTCTGCTCTTAAAATTGTGCATTAGACCATGAACATACTGGTATCAGCTCTGTCTGTAACAGATAAAGAATCCGGACAGCAGTCTCCTTTTTTTGCCTGATTGATTGTAACCCCACCAAATCAAACTGATCTGGGTTGCTACCAACATCAGTACCGTGACGAGTAAAAATGGCTTTCAGTGAAAAGAGGAGGATCAAAATGTGAAAATGTACTCTAGAAACAACAGAATGGTGTTGAAAGCTGATTATGCCTTTTGTATAGATGTAAGTAATGTGCTGCTGTGGACAGCCCTAACTGTTTGGTGCTGATGAAACACAGAGCTAGAACTGCAGGCAGAAGCAACTCAGCTTCGAGAAAATTGGTGCTGCATTTAACTGAAATAGCAGAGAATTATAATTTCAAACGGGAGGAAGTCTGAAAAAATATTTAAAGCTTCAAAAGAAATACTGCGCTATGCTAATAAAGACATACATGAAAATGACAGCATACGATCAAATTTAAAGAAGAAAAAAGGCTGTTTTATATGAAATCCAAGCTTTATGCACAGGGCTAACGCTTCTCCCTGGAGAACAGCTTTGCCAGTTACTATAAAACCCAGGAAATTTGTGTTGTTTTGTGTTGTTGCCAGCACTTAGATGCTGGCAAGCAATGACTGTGCATGAGTCTCAAGAATAAAAATCTAATTTAAAAAAAAAAAAAACTAGGGTGGGAAGGGAAGACACAGAGAAAGTTGTTAGAAAAGAGTAAGTTTTTGGCCAGTATGACTGTTGAAAGGATTTTAAAACATGGCCCAAATCAACCTGAAAGTATGATAAACCCAAAAGGTAGAAGAAAGCTCTCCTCTTTTTAACTGACCCCGCATCTTTTGGAAATATCATTGTTTTCTATCCTAGTGTTGTTTTTTAAAGTTTATGACTGGCAATACTCAGCCCCTTCCTGTTTTCAGATGTATGAGGCAAATCCCACGCACACTCTTAAAGCACAGTACCCCATCTTTTCTGTCAACATGTGCCCCAGTGAGCTTCATGCAAGACTAAAGCAAAAATAAGCAGCACGTTAGTTGCTGCATGAGATTGCAGCATATTGCCTAGTAGTATCAATCTCTTAGGCTGTGAGTGAAATGTGACTTACACAAATGGTATGAAGAATTTATTTGCAGTAGGTCATGAAGAATTTGGACAGCCAGTTGTGGTAGATGGGAAGAAAACAACATTTTTTAATGAGCAAATTTAAAGATGAGGGATTACCATATTGAATACTGAATGCTTAGAGTGCTAACTGATAGACTTCCTGGAAAGTCCTGGACTGACTGTGCATGGAATAGCTGCGTTCAGTGATAGAGAAAGCATAGCATCTTATTCTACTCTGTCAGAAATAAAAGGTAGGGAATCCTGGTCAAAAAGTTTGAGCAGGAATGTGGTGGGTAATTTTCTGCTTAGTTCTAAGTGTTAGGACTAAGAGCCTGCAGACATTTTTGTGTCAAGAAAGAACACAGAATCACAGAATTGTAGGGGTTGGAAGGAACCTCTAGAGATCATCGAGTCCAACCCCCTGCAAAGCATGGTCTCTACAGCAGCCTGCACAGGTAGAATGTCTTAGAACACTGCAGATCAGAAAGGTCTTTTCCTACTCAAAAGATTTAGTGCTTAAAATAACCCTGTACTAAATGCCTTATATCTGAATATAAGCAGAAATCTCCCACCCCACAGTTACATTCAGTCCCAGAGAGTGTCAAAAATGAGGATGCTTTTGGCCGCAAGTTCTCTCCTGAAATATGAAGTCCAGTGCCCAAAGCCAGTCACTTAAACAACTTTAAAGTGATGAGAGAAGGGATGTTTACTGAAAAACACTTCTTTCACCAGAGACTGGAATCATAGAACGGCCTGGGCTGAAAAGGACCACAATGATCATGTAGTTTCAACCCCCCTGCTATGTGCAGGGTCGCCAACCACTAGACCAGGCTGCCCAGAGCCACATCCAGCCTGGCCTTGAATGCCTCCAGGGATGGGGCATCCACAGCCTCCTTGGGCAACCTGTTCCTGTGCATCACCACCCTCTGAGTGAAAAACTTCCTCCTAATATCTAAACTAAACCTCCCCTGTCTCAGTTTAAAACCATTCCCCCTTGTCCTATCACTATCCACCCTTGTAAACAGCCATTTCCCCTCCTGTTTATATGATCCCTTCAAGTATTGGAAGGCCACAATGAAGTCTCCCTGGAGCCTTCTCCAAGCTAAAATCCTATAGCCTCTCATACAAGGTGTAACAATTACTTCCAATTAGCAACACTAATATTTTTCTTCTGTCTCCTCCACATTCCCTAGGCAGCACCAGGTCCTTCATTTGAATGCCAGTATGGAGAGTGTTCACTGGGACATATTTTATGTTTCAGTAACTGATTTGCATTCTGTCTGCCATAATAAAGGCCAGATGATCACCTCTATAATGCAAATGAATGCACAGAAACAGTGAGGAAGTCATTAACTTAAAGTGGCAGAAGGAACAAGCGCCATTCTGTTCTTCTTTCTGTACTTTGACCTTTCAGTAGCTTTCTCGCTTGCAATTTTGAATTCAAGGGGAAGGGTATAGCCAGCCAACTGGAAAGTGATGAATAAAGTTAAAAATCATTTTATGCCACAGCTGACGCTCAGCTTACACAGGGAAAGGTACACTGGAAATATAAAAGGCGTTCAATAAATAGAAGCCTTGTTACATTTGGACTGTAGGGCACATAAACTCTCAGTAGTTTAAATAATTTAAAATATGTTGGTTGTTAAAACACTGAAAGGCTTATTTTAATGAAATGCTTAGGGAGAGAAATATAAACAATGTACATGTCACTAACAGGAAAATAAAACAGCAGATTACCTTCTTACATTTATATCTTTTGTTTTGTCTTTTTAGAGATATTCTAACACTGAAATAAGTTGATATTTTCTTTTTCCTTCACAAAAAATGTCTTGGCCTCATCTGGAAATGTACTGTGTTAGGCACCAATACGTCCAAAAGCAAAGATTACACCATAGGGTTCCAGAATTGAATCCATTCACTTAAGTTAAATAACCAAGTCACCAAGAATCTGTGGAACAATTATTGTCATAATGGAAGAGGTTTTTCCAACCAGCAGCATTCTAGCTGCAGTAGCTTACATTTGAATGTGTTCTTTGATAAAAAAAATAGCATCTTAATTGTGGTATTTAGTTATCCTAAATATTCAAAGTTATTTTATAAAATATGTCATTTGAAGGGTGAAAACAGGAGTTAAAAGATTCACTTGGTAGCTGGTCTCAGAGCTTTACAGGTGATAGTAAGACCCAATGATGTTATGAACATTCTTATCTTGCCTAAATATAAATACATAAATAGAATAAGTTTTACCTGTGTGGGATTAACGTGTAGTTTTCCTATTTTGTTTCTTTTTGCCTAGAAGGATCTCACTCTTTTTCTTCTTTCTTAAGGAAAACACCCCAGAATGGAAGTAACAAATTAATCTATTATTAATTTCACTTCTCTCTATATAGCAATTTAATACACTCATAAACTAAATAAAAGGAATAATTCTATTGGATTTTGAGAAGGGATAATAACTATTTCTGCCTGGAAGAGTAGTATACTCAAGATCATTGTCCCAGAACAGGGCCTAGTAGCCATGGATTTGAGGACTTCGTGAACTTTGGAAAACTTCATATCTCAGTCAAGTTTTGTATCACAAATCCATTTCTAAAACCTATATCAATGCTCTTGATAGGATATATTCAAGACCCACCTGGATGCCCACCTGTGCAACCTGGTGTAGGGAACCTGCTTTAGCAGGGGGGTTGGACTCGATCTCTGGAGGTCCCTTCCAACCCCTAAGATTCTGTGATTCTCTCCTACCAGTGTCAAACAGATATAATCCTACTTCAGAGTAAAATGTAGGAAGTTTAGCCTTTGTTATCAGAAAATGAGTATGTATAGTTTATGATCTCTTCTTTTGCTAAGATTTCTTTTTTTTTTTACCCCCCCCAGAATTGCTTATCCAGATTCCTTGTAAGATCTGTTCTCATCTCACTGTTTATGGAACTTGAGATTTGTGGTTTCCATCTCAGACTAAAAGAGGGACCTGTGTGCCTGAAACATTCTTTTGTTACGTCTCATCAACTCTGTGAGAAGATGTTGCCCCTCCTTACAGACCTTGTCTGCACAACTACTGAGAGAAAAAATACGAGATATAATGGCAGTAACTCACAAGTTGTTTAATCCAGAAGCCCTCACAGAAAAAAACTGCCCTTACAACCAGCACGAGTTTTGCCTAGTCAGGTTTTGACACTAGATTGCTAACGTAAAGCTCCTCCTAGAAGATCTGAATTGAAATATCTAAGTTTAATCAGTATCAGATGTATGTATAAAACAGAACAAGGGACACAGTTTGACCTTTTGGTGACTGACCTACTAACAAAAGCAAGGTCTTTTGGGATTTACCTCTTCATGCTCATGGTGTGGGGCAACAAGCCAGTATAACATCTGCTTAGTATTAATTGCAAAGCAAATGTACAATGCTGACACCATTAATCAGTTTGTCCAAGTGAATAAAACGTCAAAAACTGATGTAAGAAAGCTTGGCTTTAAAAGCAAACATTTCATACAGATCTGCATGGGTCCATCTAATGATGGATAAGTTAACCCTGGAGGATGAAGAATGACTCCAGCCTAATGTTAGAGGTGGAATGCATGTAAATCTAGCTCAGTACACAAATACTGTAAAAAATTAGAGGTATGGGAACTAGTTCTACAAAAATCAATCACCTGCTGTTGGTGCCACAAATATCAGTACGTGATGCTAAACAGAATGAATCAAAACATTTTAAGTCCTACCTGCAAGTTGCAAGCTGTGCCCTTAAAACTAAGTATTTTACCTTCACAGAACCCCTAAAAAGTAGCTAGCTTACCCTTTCCCTGCCTGTGCTGGGCCACAGGCAGGAACAGTACCTAAAGGACAGACATTTGTTAGATTAATCAGATTGGTGCAAAATAGTGTGGAAGTACTTGAAATCTGGGCTTAAATTACAGATGAAAACTGAGGATCAGTCAGTAAAGGGTGCTATTATTCCCTCATGTAATGAGGAGTAGAACATCTGTCAGGGAAGGAGGAGGTAGAGAACACAAACACATGGAAGATAGAGATGGAAAAAATCTCTGCTAGCCAGCTTTAAAATGTAGGACTAATTCTATTACTTAGTCAAATCTGGTTTTAAATTTTTTAAGGCTTTTGTGCTTCCAAGATTCCCTTTGGGATATGTTTCTGGACTGTAGTGTATCTGAGTTTCAGTATATTTTTTCCTGATGCACTTTTTTTTAACCTGAATTTCTTCCCACAATTACCAGCACACCCCTTCATAACACAGTAAAAATTCGCCTCCCTCATAAACTCTGTAAGCATTCTGTAGAACTGCCTTTCTTTTAGGGTCAGATTCTGTTATATCTTCTCAGAATACTGTGCCTTTGTTGCCATGCTATAAATTTCCCGCACTGGAAATCATCAGAATTATTCAAGGGTAGGGCTCTAGTCTTAAAAATAGACATTGCTGGAATAGGCACAATATGTCTTGAAAGTATGAGACAACCCTTTTTTTTTTTTTAGTTGGGAAGAAAAGACTAGGTATTGAACCAGCCTCTTCATCACTATAAATCAGAGACTTGGTAAGGAGAGTTTCCATCATGTGAACTGAAAGGACTGTACATGATGTGCTGCTCCAACAGAAGACATACATATTTTGTTGTTGTCATAGTGTTTCTCATTTACCTAGGGGAAAAAGCTTTACAATTTACTTTGAGTTGTTATTGAGAAAGGAGGCATGTTCTTTGCTTCACCTGAATGGAACAAGAGCAGCATAAAATCATTTGTGGTTCAATAATCATAAGTTAGATCATATCAATATAAATGAAATTAATTAGAAAAAAAGAAGAAACTTTATGAAGTCAAGAAAACCATTTGGTGTAGTAAGCTAGACTGAAGAGCTGCAAGTACTGAATGGTTAGAAAATCTAGGAGAACTTGTTAGTAGGAGATGCAAAAATTCCTTGCAACTTGAATCCCAAGTAAAGGAAAACACTTCTAGAGGATTGCTGTGCATCAGAAAGCAATGATTATCTGCTTAAGACCCCAAAACCAAATCAGTACTTTTTTCCATCTTGTACAGTGAACACTACTTCTGTACTTAACAATACAGAAGGAAGATGATGATGCACTTTCAGACTTCAATAGTATACAAAGCTTTAGTACATGCTGTAATGGAAAAAACTAGTGCAAGACATAAAGGCAATGAAAAATAGGACAAAATGCAGTCTGAGTTTACAGAAGATGGACTGTAACAGATTCATCTGGCTTTTTTTTTCCCCACAACTATCAGCTTTTTTCAGGGAAAGAAAATGTAGTGAATCTATCATGACTTCTATAAAGCTTTCTCATACAGTCCATTAAATAAAATTGAGAAGATATTAAATAGTATAATAATCACTTAAATATGTGAATACAAATGAACATGTCAACAGCAAGATGGTTTTGGGAAAGAGCTGAGTAAGGGAGGCAGGGAACAGGATTTTATCACTGAGTGTTCAAGGAGACATCTTCCAAGACTGCTTATGGAATTCAGTATTATAAAATTTTCTCATGAGCTGCCTTGGCAGAAAGACTAATGTAATCTGTTGATAACACAGTTGGAGGCATTTTCAGTATGGTAACTAAATATTGTTACACAAAAACAGTGATCAGTTCTGAAGTCAAGAGTGATAGAAATGGGATGGAAATGCAAGGACTTGTAAGATTTCCTGGTTTAAGTTGGCACTTTATCAGCCAGAGGTGTATAGGGACAAAGACATATATATTAGGTTCATGGCCCACCTATGACATGTAACTGACATGAAGCCATAAAAAAGACAAAGGTGATCCTCATCTGAAAGATATTTTAACAGAGGTAAGTAATTATTAAATCCAATTTGCAAGAAATAACACAACCTCCCCTAGGATGCCATGTTCTAGTTATTTAAAAAAATTAATTAGACCAGGATCAGGTGCGTAGAACACATTCAGTGACTGGATGCTAGGCTGATCAGTAGGCTGGATACAAGGTTCATGAAGAGCCCATCTTGATAAGGCATCTAAATGACTGAGGTTGCTCAGATGAGCAATTAGGTAAGCAGTGATATGATTGCTCCCCATGAACGCATCAGGGAATACATATGGAAGAGGAATTTGCTCTTCATTCCAAAAGAGCATGCTGGCACAATGACAGCTAAAATAAGGTTTCTAAAGAGCAGAGAGTCACTAAAACAGCCCATTGAGAGACATAATGGAGCAAGAAGACCGATTCTATTTTAAAAGGATTGCCAATAGTTTGTGAGTAGATTTTTATGATATGATGGTTCACCTTAACAAAAGGCTGCACTCTGTAGATTTCTGGGTATTTTTGCAGACCAAAGTCCCTCACTTTCTCCCAAAGAAGAAAAAACCCCAAAGGGAAAAAGACAAAATTGCCAGTGCCATTTAGGACTGAGGAATCTGCTTTAACACAAGTAGTTTGGAAAACTCTTAATTGGTGTCTGAAAACTTAGTAGTGTTCAGATCACCCTCAGACTCTAGTGGATTCCCTACTCATTCTTTGACTCCTGACTCTCCTTTGACTCTGTTTCATTCTATGGAACTCCCGCTCAGATAGCTTTCAGACTAGACTGTGCTTAGACACAATCCTGAAAGACTTCAGAAGCCCTGCAGCAAGATTGTGGCCTTCCAATACTTGAACAGAGCATATAAACAGGAAGGGGAACGGCTGTTTACGAGGGGTGGATAGCAATAGGACAAGGGGTTACGGTTTAAAAAACTGAGACAGGGGAGGTTTAGGTTAGATATTAGGAGGTTTTTCACACAGAGGGTGGTGACACACTGGAACAGGTTGCCCAAGGAGGTTGTGGATGCCCCATCCCTGGAGGCATTCAAGGCCAGGCTGGATGTGGCTCTGGGCAGCCTGGTCTAGAAGTTGGCGACCCTGCACATAGCAGGGGTGTTGAAACTGATGATCATTGTGGTCCTTTTCAACCCAGGCCATTCTGTGATTCTATGAAATCAGACACAACTGGCTTGTCACCTTCCCAATAATTTGCTGCCCTGTCTTGGCCTTCTCAACTTAACTCTATTCACTTCACTAGTCAGGAGGCCTTCAAAAACATGCCAGCCCAGTTATATCAGGACAGATACTTACCTGTTCATCTAGTGGAGTTGTGCCAGTTCAGAACCTTATAGTCAGATCTGGATTCAAAAAATTACAGTTAGAAGAATGTGTATGGCAGAGAAATATCCACATGTTCACTTTCTACACACTACAGACCAACTTTCAGAAAAGCTTCAATGCAGATTGGCAAAGAAATCTTCAGAATTGCATTTGTAAATGGCATACATCAAGGTTTCTGATGGCTTCATCTTCCCCTCCCAGGGGCTGCGAACAGCTTATGCACAGGGACTGCTTGTGTCCTTCTGGGATGCTGATGCTGCAGTTTCTGTATGCACTTTCCAAAGTGAGGCTAGGCAATGCAAAAGGTAATTGACAAACATATTTCAAATTGAAACAGAGAAAGGAATGGTCTGAGTGTCTGTTAGCATCATAAAACATTTGTAGTAAATGAGTCTTCAAGAGAGCTGTTCACTGGCAGCTGCAATTCAAATTTTACATTACAGCTATTTAAAGAAACTGAATTTAAATTGAACAAAAAAATCTGATCCATTCTTAAATTGAAAGTAATGTTTGGTTGGGCAATTACATGCTAAATTATTATGCAGTTTTGTAATACTTACCTATAGGAATTGGTCATAAAAGCTAAGCACAACACATGTGACAGACCTCACAGCCACATGAAGGGATGTAGATGCGTATCTAACACTGTAGTACAGCACATGCATAATACATATTTTGCACAATATTTTGTGAAAAAAAATTATATAAAGCACCTCTTTTTTCCCTCAGGTAAAGTGTCATCAGAGCATAGGCTGGCCTATACTCAGAATTCTAGGGTGTGACCTTCCAGTATTTAAAGGGAGCTTTGAAACAGGAGGATGACCAATTTTTTATATGGTTTGATAGTAGTAAGTCACAGTCTGTCAAGGGTGGGATGGTTTTAAACTAAAAAAGGGGAGATTTAGATTAGATATTAGGAGGAAATTTTTTTATTCAGAGGGTGGTAAGGCACTGGCACAGGCTGCCCAGGGAGCTGTGGATGCCCCAACCCTGAAGGCTTTCATGGCCAGTTTGGATGGAGCCCTGGGCAGCCTGAGCTGGTGAGTGGCAACACTGCCCGAGGCAGGAAGTTGGAACTAGATGATCTTTAAGGTCCCTTCCAACCCAGGCCAATCTAAGACTCTATGCCATCAAATTTAAGTTATGTTACTAATATTGGTATCCACAATTAGTCAGTCATAATATTTATGTCTTGTGTTTCTAAGAATTCAGGTTTGAGGATGTTCTGGAAAAGCACATGAGATTTCTCACAGCTGTGAGATTCATATTAAAAAAAGAGTTTCTAAAATATATATTTTAGGCATTAACTCAGTTAAAATATACTCTTCAGTTTCACACCCATTAAAAATTAATTTACCTTCTCCATAATTCTTCATATTCAGCTATAGGCAGTGTCACAGTTAGTGTTGCAGCTGGAAAGATCATTGTGGTGAAAATAGAAAAAGAAACAAACGCAGAAGGAATGCTCACCTGTATCTGAAGATCTAGGTCCACAGGAAAGACTCCACCAAGAAGAGATCTCCAGGAAGAGATACTTCCCTAGTGGCAGTCAGCCCTTAAATGGGGTCTAGGAGAGGTGCAGCCAGGCTCCACCCCTTCCGGTCACACAGCTGAATTGCCTTCACCTGTGCTCCTGCAGCTGACTCAGTGCTCGCCTCAGGTGATCAATCAGTGATTCAGGCCGTGATTCAACAGTTCCCATACAAGCAGCGACAATATTTCCACTTGCATGGCAAAAGCTGGAAATTCTGGCAACTCAGCAAAAAGCAGAGGGGTCTTTTCAGATCTGTTATGGTAGGGAAGGCAGCCCAGGACTGTGAGATGAATATGGCCGGAATACAGAATTAGAGAGTTGCTCTGAAGTGATATGATTAATCATATTGCTTATAAACAAACATTTTTCCTTTCCAGGTTGACCTTCACTCACCTCCAGTTACAGCTAATATTAAAAGCATAGTTCAGTATAATAGTGTTATTGGCTAGAATAGTGAAACACCCAGACAGATAGACTAGAAACAAATCCACTTTATTAAGCAGTCCCCCTCCATATTTTTTTTTTTTTTAAATCCTATCTATTGCAAGTTGGGATTCACACTTTCTGGTGCATCTTCCCATTGTGTAACCTGTGCTTATTTAGGGACAGGACTATCCTTTGTTAGATGTCTGCAAAATGCTTGCTGAAGAGACTTCCCTCAGGACTTTTGAAATCCTTCTCATACCCTTTCATATAGTATCTAATAATAAGCAAGAGTCAAAACCACAGTTATTCAGCAGATTCCATTGCTATGGAATCACGATATACACAAGACCCTGATAATATCTCTGTGTTTTGTACATAACTTTGTTCCTAGACAACTAAGCATAGGGTCAAGTGCTTTGGGAGTTTAGATCATTTTGTTTCCTATGCATTATCTAAGTGAGGAATTGCAAGCAGGCACAGAGTGCCTCCTACATTATCAGGAAGCATCTGGTAATTTGACCTACAGTGGTAAATGAAATTCTCTCCTTTGAGTTTCAGATGTAAAAGTCCTGCTTGTTTACAATATTTAAAACCTTATTATTAGGTCTACTCTTTATCATCTTTCAAGATGCTACTGAGCTTTTCCTTTTACATTTTTTACACATCTGTGTAATCTCCACTCTTTCAAACCTATTTAGCTATATGGATAATTGCTTTGAAAGCAACTAATGAAAGTCACCTTTATTTTGCACCAGACTTAATAGTGGTCACAAAGAAGGACTCATGTTACAACATGACAGTGACTGACTTCCTGTTAATCATGAAAGCTCTCCTGAAGTTGCTGGTAATACATTCGATTTCACAAACTATTTCTTTGTCCTCTTTTTTTTGCCTAGAAAGATCATAACAGCATTAACATGTAGCAGCATTGCTATAGCTAAAATAGCCTAAGGCTGTAATCAGGGCAAGGAGGTCATCACTTTCTGATACAGGCCACAAAACACAGTCTTGTTTGCGTACTACAAAGCTTTTCTACATAAGATACTCTAATGAAAGATACAACTTTCTAAAAACTAGTAAAGTTGGCCCCTAAGCAATGGTTTGCTCTAGAACCAGTCAGTAACATTCTTTTACCTGTTTTTCTAAGTATTTCTAGAATCTGGTCACAAGGCACTCCTGTCTTCCAATGCATGAGCACTGGGCTTATTCAAACATGCCCAGTTCTTGGTCCTCCTGCTTTATTAACTTATTTTCTTATTCTGTTCTCTGAAAGCAGGCACTGTGTTACCTATCTGACCATCCTCTTCTCAAAACCCACCACAATAGAAATATTAATGATTACTTTCCCTGGGCTAAACAAAATCCTGGAAAAAGCACTCAGAATTGTTTGTGTCAGAAAGTTCTCTGGAGTACCCCTGGGTAAGGTTTTGAGGAGCCCAGCACTTTGGCATGTTCCTGGAAAAGAAGTGAGCAGTTTTGGATTTGATTTCCCAACATCTCATGAGTTACTCCAATACATCTAGCTTGTCATTTCATCAATTCAAATATTCACCTTTAAATTCCTAGAAAATATTTGTTTGGGAGAAAGCAGGACATGCCCTGTGTTTAACAGGAACAGGCTGCCTTGTGGAACGTGCATCGCTGTGAGTAAGAACCCTGGAACGAGAAGCTGAATCTTTCCTCAAAAGCCTGATGGATTGCTTTCCTTTTGTTTTGGCTCAAGGAGGATTCTGACACCATTTGTTTAGCTCTCCACACAATTGCTGAGCCCTGCATTTCTGAGAAAAGAAAATCCTGCAATACAGAAAAATGTGTCCCTTCACTTAGGAGGAGGCAGTAATGGGACCAGCAGGTCATATAAAGAAATACTGCATTATAAAATGGTTGTTGCTCACAACATTTGAACCTGTAATTTTGAAAACATTGTTTCCTGTTCTTCCGTGAAATTTTAAAAGGAAACATTCCCAGGACTGTAGGATCAGGACCAGATAATTAGCATATATGCATTTGGGAAATTAACAGTCCTGTGTATCAATGTAAAATGTTTTTCTCAATGAACCCATGACTTAAATAGTCGGCATAAAGGAGACGCCTGCAGCATTTGCTCCGAACAGTCTATTTTCTTGCAGAACAGTAGACTTCATAGAAACTTATGAGTTCACAGACCATTTTTAGATAGGATTGATCTTCCCAGCGCTTTGTAGGCTGAGATGGCAATCTTGCTGAAAAATGGTCAGGAAGCCACAGAAACAATAAAATCTGTGGAAGGAAAGGGATAACCCAGAGCAGATAGCAAGTTGAGTTAGTTCCTTGTGTCTGCTCCCCCGAATTCAGGAGTTGACTCAAATATTTCTCCCGTTTCACAACTTGACTTTTTCTCCACTGATGGCCAGCAGCCAGCATTCCTGTCAGGCACAAGCAGTGGGTCAGCGCCCTTCCACGGACAAAAAAGGTGCTGTGAAGATAAAATCTTAACTGCTTCCTGGCCAAGATCAGGCTCCAGCCATCATTTACTCATTCTTGTCTTTCATGCTGTTGCAGCTGGGTTCCTACATCTAAAAGATGGGAGATAATAACGTGTGAAGACTAAATGAACTTTTCTATACTGAAAACAATAGGGAAGAAGCTTTGGGAGCTCATACAGCAAAACTGACTGTGGAAAAACTACCTTATGCAAAAGCGCATGGAATTCTCATGATCAAAACCATTTCAATTTTTACAGCGCAATTTTTTTTTCTAAGCACCAGGAAGTGTTGCAAACATTTTATTCACACTACTGCCACTGGAAGGAAGAAAGTAGTATCATTCTAATATTATATAATGCAATATTGAGAAAGAGACTGTCAAGCTACAGAAAAACAGTGACTGAGTTAGGACTGGATACTCAGAATATCAAGGAATCAACTCTTGCCCACAGCTTAAAGTTACATTTTCACTGAACTAGGCCATGCAGGTTCTCAAATAGACTCCAGGAACTGACCACCTCTGTAAAAACACAAAAACAAAGTGATCCTTGCCTGATCAATAGGGAATTGAAGTTCAAATATATTTTGTCACACAGGAAGTTTATGGGAAAGGCAGGAACTGAAACAGATGTTTGAAGGTCTGGCCCAATGCCTTAAGCATAAAATAATGCTTTTACCTCATAAAAGTGCTCTAGACTAAAACCGATCTCTCTCACCTTTTACAATCTGTTTTAGTAAAGGGAATAAAGAGATATCTAGAAGTATGCTATTAACCCAAAGACTACTCTGTGATAAGAGAACATCCTTTGATGACTGTGGAATGTTATATAGCTTTTACTTAAAACATTGAAAAAAAAAAGAGAGAGAAAAGAAAAAAGTGTCTGTTTTGTGGAGACAATTTCCAGACTTGGATCTGCTTTCCTCTTTTTCCTCTCTGAATTTGGTTGTTTGTTTTTTGTTTGGTTTTTTTTTTGATACGTTTTTAACGAAATTACTCAGGATTGACCAACATGGATGGTACTGAATAAACTGGACAACATAAGTCCTTTTTTATACACCATGAATTTTTTGTGGAAACTTGGTAGGGAGAATGCACAGCTCCATTATCTGCACTTCCCAAACTTCACAGAGGGAAGATATCCTTTTCAAAAACATTGTTTCTTTACAGCATGTAAACAAATTTGACTAGAGCTGCTGGGCAGAGAAAAACTCTTGTGCTGTCATCTCTCTACCCCTCTGGATGCAACCTGGCCTCCATAATTAGCCTTGGCTCCTGTGGGAACAGAAATGTGCTGACTAAACGACTGTTCCTGTTATCTGGGTTACCTACTGTGCTGCGAGTTCTTTGCTTTAATTTCATTAACTGCCTTAAAGTTCAGCCGTGTGCAAAATGTCTTTTCTTCTTCTTCTTCTTTTTCCTAACAGAATCTGCATTAAGGTAAATGCTATTGCTTAATGGCCAAATCAGCAGGGTGAAGCAAACAAAGAGCTGCACTGCAGGTTTGTATGTGAGTGAATGCCAATTCAAATCTACTTAACTTCTGTAAATTGATTTGAAGGCAGCACCAGATGTGCCACTAGATTTCCATTTATTCCTCACAGAAAGTCAGTGAAATGCATGTCATCTGGAAAATGTCCCAAGGAAGCAGATGCGATATGTTTATTGAGGCTTTGACTGAAGACCAATTCTTGAAGTTTCAGATTGGTGTTCAGGGTGCAAAGCACCTCTCAGGAGACTTCCAGTATAGTGGTAGGCCGCAATGTAAGTAGAATCTGCTTTGTGTAATAAAACAGAGATTGAAAAGGTCTTCTGAGTAATTCTGTGGATGGAAAACTAAGATCAAATCAGATATTTATACCATAATATCCTTCTCTACCTAACTCGGATGAGAGTACTTTGCTTCAGTGATCACTGTGGTAATTCAGTTCAATGTTCTTCTCTATTGAAAAGTTCATTTCCTGTGGCCATTTTCTAAGATCTCAGTATTTACAGGAAACCAAACCCACTAACACATCCCAGTTGGAGGGGGTTTCAACTGCTCAGAGAAAGGTACTGAGAGGTACAAAAGTTCAAACGTACTCAGCTGCAGATGAGCTCACCCTCACCAGTTCTCTGCAGCTGATTATAATAAAAACATCACCTCCCATGTGACCAGCTCTCACCATTGGAAAGCAATAATGTCATCTCCAGTGGGATCCTGGATGATATACAACTAGTATTAAAACACAGATATTTCTCCAGATTTCCCTGCAGCCTGTAATTTCCTTTAGTGGAAAGGACTGGCTGATGGAGCAGACTTTAGAGAGGATAAAGGAATAAATGCTCTATCAATATTAAAGAGCAAAAAGAAAAGATGATCACCTCGGTAACACAGATTGTAGCTTGGCAGTTGGGGTAAACACGTGGGACTGCTTTGACAATAAGAGTTGATTTTTTTATTTGTTTTGTTTTGTTTTATGTTATAAAGAGAAGTATACAGCGTTGAATAAAATAAGTTGCTATTAGCATTTACTCCTTCAAGCTAAAAGTGTTCCTTCAGGTTTGATCAAATAATCCATGGAAAGATTAGTTTCATGAGGCCTTTGAGCAAGTCAGTAAAGCATTTAGACAGAAAAAGTGTAATACAAGAAATTTGCTTTTCCATGCAAGACTGCTGTTTCCAAGAAATATCACAGACTTCTGAATTGTGCTGTGCCTGATGGCCTCAAGGAAGAGCGAGGCATTCCTATAAAAAGAATAAAGGGGTGAATACTTGCTGAGTAACTGTCCTTACTCATTAAAGATGGGCAATTACTTGCCTAATATTTAATTTGCAGCATTCTTTTCTTCCTTTCTGGAGAAGAAGGACCGTTGTATTATGCATGCCTGTCATGAAAGAGGAGATTACTCACAAACAAAAGAATTCAGATATCCTGAGGAACATCAGATAAGCATTACAATATGCCCCAGAGTTTGCTTGAGACAACATAGCTATGGGGAGGCTATATAATTTCTAGACACTCCTCTCAGCTAGATTCCATTGCTAAGCAGGGAGGTGTGTAATAAAAAAAATGCAATGTAGTTCCTCATGTTTTTAAGAACCTATCTCCCATCTCTCTCTGTAGACAATATTTACATGATGCCAAGGAAAGAAATATCCGCCCAACCAAAGTGTCTCTGGAAAGACCAAATGCAATAAATATTGTCGGTAAATATTCTTATTGGGACATATTCTTTTTCTCCAGGGAAAACAGATCTTCAAAATAAAAGACACTGTTATTTTGACAGAACAAATGGAACTGCTAGCATTGCAGACTGACTAATCACTGCATTGGAAATTGCTGAATAAGTATGGCTTTATGTTCACGAAAGCCAAACAGACCTAGGAATGTGTATTAACTGCTGACAGTTTCATTAACTTATCTGAAACCATTTATAGCTCTTCCCAGTCTTCATTATTTCTCTGAAGAGAGATTGCTGGACTAAGTGGGCCTGAGAAGATGCATAACTTGCAGTGTACCATCTATCTTCTTTTCTTAGGGTTACTTTCAAGAGGCTTCAGAAAGCGCAAAATGGGCCTACGCTTGACAAAGCTCAAAATGTGAGAAGGAGAGATGGGGCATTTGGAAAAAAAAAAGTCCTCAAGGTATGTTAGTGCTGAGGCAACACTACCAGAGTGCTTTAGTGATGCACAGGGCTCTGACAATTAACCATAGTTGGCAATAGCCTGAAAGACTAGTCAGAGAAACCAAGGTTTGTCAGTCACAGGGTCACAGAACTGCAGGGGTTGGAACAGACCTCTAGAGATCATCAAGTCCAACTGCCCTGTTAAAGCAGGTTCCCTACAACAGATCACCCAGGTAGCTATTGAGGCAGGTCTTGAATATCTCCAGAGAAGGAGACTCCACAACCTCTGTGGGCAGTTCTTGTTGAACCTCATCAGGTTCCTTTGTGCCCGGCCTACTCTCCAGTCTGTCCAGGTCTTGTTGAATGGCAGCACGGCCTTCTGGTCTGTCAGCCACTCCTCCGAGCTTTGTACCATCAGCAAACTTGCTGAGGGTGGACTCTATCCGTTCCTCCAGGTTGTTGATAAAGATGTTAAACAAGACCAGACCCAGCACCGACCCCTGGGGAACACCGCTAGTTACAGGCCTCCAACCAGACTCTGTGCCACTGATGACAGCCCTCTGAGCTCTGCCAGTCAGCTACTTCTCAATTCACCTCACCGTACTCTTCCAGGCTCTTCTCGGTGGTGTGTAGAGATAGTACAATGAGTAATGGCCTAAAACTTGAACATAGGAAGTTCCGTACTAATGTGCAGAACTTCTTTATGATAAGGGTGATGGAGCACTGGAATAGGTTGCCCAGAGAGGATGTGGAGTTTCTTTCTATGAAAATATTCAAGGCCTGTCTGGATGCCTACCTGTGTGACCTATTGTAGAGTACCTGCTTTAGCACGGGGGTTTGACTCAATGATCTCTTGAGGTCCATTCCAACCCCTATGATTCTGTGATTCTGTGAAACCTTGTTTATTTGTACACAAGGTGACTAACTCACTAAACTATGTATTCCATGGTAAATAGTCATGAATTTAGATTTTATATAGTTCCTAGCTTATTCTCTGTGACTTTTTAGGAGAAAAATATCCGGCATGTATGTACACAAACAATTCGGTATGGTTTCCAAAAATGTTTGGCTTTGGTCTAATTACGCTGCCTGAAAACCCCACCTGCCATGAATTATTTTTGTTCTTTCCTGCTTATGAAAGAGGTACATAGACTGAGGAAGAGGAAACCTAGCAAAAAACGTGTGGAGGAACAATGATGTAGATTGGAGCATAGAAGTTAAAATGACATACTTCTTAGCAAAAAAATTACTAGCAAGAATTTCTCATTTGACACACTTCTCTTTTATGTTCTTACGTATGGCTAGCTGCTAAAGCAATGGTGCTAAAGCTTCTAAACCAGAAAAGCTGTCCTATCCATAACTAGGTGTTGAATTGGCTAGGTATTGACTACAGTGTTGAATTCCTGGGTATGACAAAGTGGGAGTAGACTTTTTCAGACAGCAAGAATGATTTGAAAAACAATCATTCCATTAAAGCAGCCTGACTCGGAAAAGATTTTGTCATTCATTCCTCTAAAAAAATCCCCAAACTTAACCAAATAGGATTCATGCTAGATAGTACTACCCAGGCTATATAAAAAGGAAAACTTAAATAATTTTGTGCATCATTTTTTCTGCAGATTCTTAGCTCTTGGTTTGTGCTGAATTAGTGAGTGTCAGAGTACAACAAAGGCCAGCTGTTCCCTAAGGGTAAGGGAGCTGCTGAGGGGCCAAGCATGACAACAAGGACAGTAGGGCAGAGGCCGTATTACCAGACAGAATCCAGACCCATGGTAGTCAAGCAAGAAGAGCAGAGCCAGACTGGAGATAGCAGTCAGGGTCAGCCCAGAATCTACATCATGCATGGTAATGAGGCACATCTGAGGAACATAAGTCAGAATCAGTGCAAAAGCTGAAATAATGAGGTGTTCAGAGCAATTCACTGCATCTTATGAAGACAGCAGTAAGCAAGCTCTGCTGGAGAATCCTTAGGTAGGAAGGAAGCACTAGTCACCTCCTGTGATTATCCTCTATGAACATGACACAGAATCTGCAGCACATCACCTTTACACTATTGCCTATCCCTGCCTGCACAGGTCATGTTTGTTTAAGGAAAGATAAAATATCTTCTAGGACAAGGGCCTCACTGCTTCATTTCTTCAATTCCCATCTTGGTCAGCCCATGGAAAAGCAACATTAAACAAAAAGCACACTGCAGGCAACCCAGCACGTCCATCTGCTTATCAGTCTCACATTTGATTTCTGTATTATTAATGCCTTTGAGAAATGTTAGAGGTACTCTGGAAGGGGCTGGAGCACCTCCCTTATGAAGACAGGCTGAGGGAGCTGGGCTTGTTCAGCCTGGAGAAAAGAAGGCTGCGGGGTGACCTAATTGCAGCCTTTCAGTACCTAAAGGGAGCCTATAAACAGGAGGGGAGTCAACTCTTTGAAAGGGTAGATAACATCAGGACAAGGGGAAATGGTTTTAAGTTGAGGGAGGGAAGATTTAGGTTGGATGTCAGGGGGAAGTTCTTTACGATGAGAGTGGTAAGGTGCTGGCACAGGCTGCCCAGAGAGGTTGTGGATGCCCCGTCCCTGGAGGTGTTCAAGGCCAGGTTGGATGGGGCCCTGGGCAACCTGGTCTAGTATTAAATGGGGAGGTTGGTGGCCCTGCCTGGCAGGGGGGTTGGAGATTCGTGATCCTTGAGGTCCCTTCCAACCCGGGCCATCCTGTGATTCTGTGATTCTGTGATTCTGTGAAGAAAACAGGCAAAGCAGCAGCTTCATAAATAGGGTAATCATTAGAGAGTTCTGCTAGCAATAAGACATATGCTTAAATTTTATTTCAGTGAAAAAAAATCATAATCAGACAAGGCATTCCACTTGACAAAGGTAGGGAGGAATCTCCCTTTGGGTTTAGCTGATGGGTCGAGAAAGGAGGAAAAAAATAGGAGCAACTTCTGCAATTGAATCAATGGTTAGTACAGTGCTGCTCTCTACTGGTGAGGAACACACATTGCTCTAGCAGTACGCTCGTGCCTGGGTATCCATGTAGGCAATGCTTGAAAAGGTATGTGAGCTATTTTAACAATTTTAAATAAAAGCTGTAATGTCTATAGAAATTTGTATCTTGTCACTATTAAAATTAAATACTTCTTAAATTTTTTGAGTGTCTAAAAGCTTAGTTCCTTCTTCAGACTTTGTTGCTTCGAAGTAAAATTCTACAGTCAAGAAAATGTTTCCAACTTATTTTTTCTTCTTTCTTACCTTCTTTTTTTATGGAAAAATCATGGATTTTCATTGAAATGGGAATTTGAGCTGTCTGAATAATGGCTGCAAATTTAGAGAGTGTTTGAAAATCAGCTCCAAGGGTTCACTCTAGGAGTTAAAAAAATGCTATTTGCTCGTAAAACAAGTAAACATAAAAGTGGTGCTCTATTGATAGAATAACACAGGTACTTTCACATATTTGAAGATGGATACTCACAAAGAACTCATAGTTTCAGATCCTAGAGATTCAGTCTCACTGAAGCTGAAGATAAGAAGTTAAACACAGTACTCAGAATTTAATCGTGGATAAAATAATATCTGAGTTTGTGTCTCACAGACAAAAGGCTGAATGAAATGGTAGGCAATGGTTTGGATATGGTAACTTTTGCAGGCTGGATCAGAGAAGATTCTTGGAGAGACTCTCTCTGGATTCTCCCTGTGTACTTCTCCATCTGGATGATAATGAAACTCCAGAATGGAGTTTGACTGCCAAGAGAGCATGGCACTCTCCTTTACTGCAGGAGAGATTCCATTTGACTGGAGGTGCTCATGGTTTTATTATCTGGTTCTCTTTAGGCATACTCAGATCTTAACACAACAACTTGCCTCATCACACCCACATGATGCATGCCTATGACAGCTCTCCTAAGCATCAGCAGCAAAATTCCCTGTGGCCTTTTCTCACGCTACTTTCACTTAAAAGTCTCACTATGAAACACTGTCCACCTTAAGTAAAACAGAACAACAAAGCACTGAAGTGTCTAGACAAGTAAACACCCCTTTCTTGTGTAAAATCACTGAACGTGGAAAAATATTAAGATACACCAATTTGCACATTTTCTTTCGTTCTGTCTCCCCTTTGCCTGGGGGACTGTCAGTTACAGACATGGTTCTCATGTGGTCTATAGGTACTCTCATCTTGCAAACTGTTGTCAGTGTGCAGGTTATTCTAAAATAATTGAGCCACATCTTGATGTCTTCCCCTTCTCTCAGGGCTGTTGTGGGCAGCTTCTATTCCAGCAGGCAGCAGGGAACCTGGTGGACAGTATTTATTTGAGCAGAGATAGTTGCATCAGTCTTCCAGGAAAGGCTGACGCTGCTTTTTCCACAGGGATGGGTTGTCTTTGTGTGGTCCTTCCCCTCACTCCACTTAGTAACTAAATGAACAGTGAAGCACCAAATCTAATGGTGTTTGCAAAGCCCAGCACGGTCACCCAGCTAAGGGCCTCCGTGCAGGAAGGTAACAATGGTACTATACATTCATGTAGAATGACAAACAAGTCTCCAAAAGACATTAGGAAACATCCTGCAGTGCCTTGTTTAACTGCAGGAGCAAACTGCAGATGAGACAGAATGCCACGGCACACAGGGAGCATTCATCACAAACAGATTGCTCATTGTTTTACATAAAGTAAGATTTGAAAAGTTGTAATGTTGCCCTCTCTCCAGGAAGGCTTGGTCACGAAGTCTGTTGTGGGACTGTGTATACAGCCAAAGAATTTATGGCTAGAGTCTCAAGCACAGTGGCCTTGGTGGTCTATTGCTGAATATGTGTGATAATTTTATTTTTTTTTATGTTGATGAGTGGCTATGATACAATATTAGTACTTTGTTCCACTTTTTTCTTTTTTTTTTTGTGGCAGCTCTGTTACTTGCCATCCTCAGGAAGGATTCACAGCGATTATGAGTGGAATCTCAGCCTCTTCTCTGGTAGTCATGGCAGCATACCTGGGCTGATGAGAAATTGTAAGACTCCAAGACAGAGTTGCCCTACCAAGACACCACATAAGACTATCAGCTGGTTTTTTCCTATTTGCAGGGAAGTTTTTGAGCTATGCTGCTACCCATGAGCAGCTGTAAATTAGCACCAGTAAGGGACAATTTGGCCTTAGGTTAATCCAGAGGGTACACGACATAAAGTCCCTTCACATATCCCCAAGCTGAGTTTGCATTGAATATAATTATACCCCAAGGACAGAAATGGAACTGATGAAAATGTCATCTTTGTTGTGTTTGTTTTCTGAGAAAAGAAAATCCACTAGAGGTTATCAGAAGAACGATTTTATTTTTAGAATACTCTTGTTCCCATGAAACTCAAGAGGATTTTTGTCTTTTACTTGAATGGGAACAAAACATTGCCCTTGGGGAATGACTTCTTACATTACCAAAAAAGAAATATGATTAGGAAAACCTGTGGAGTATATTTTTTCTAGTAATTTGCTCTCGAAGAAATGTATCTATAGAAAGAAGTGTTTATTGTTCATCCTGAGACATTCTTCTGTCATGCTGTTAGTTTTATAGGGTACTGTTTTGGAATTTTTTCAATGCTTATTAAAATTAATATGAATCACAAGTTTTTATTAAGCGCTGGATTAGAGGATTGAGTCTCTTAGCAGAGTTCTACTAACGAAAAGAGAGAATACAATTTTACTAACCTATTTGATGCTTTTGCAATAAATTGAAGTACATTCTAGCACATACAAATGTAAAGGAAAGATAAAGATAAAAATCCCATCTCTATACAGCTTAGATCTGAAAAAGTTTTCTTGTACTGAAAAAACTTTTAAGTTTCTCTTTTTCTTTTTCAAACAAGCCAACAGTTGTCTGTTAGTTCAGGGATTGCTAAAGCACTGAGAAGCTACACTAAAACTAAAATCCGTTGGTCAAAACAAAATGCAGTTGAAACTGACATGGGATATTTTTAAACTATGTGTGTTTTCAAGCAATGATCAGAAGATAATTTCTCCTCTATTGACATTTTGCTATCTTGTAATTCTAAACTCAGTTCGTCCTTCTAGCAATAAACAGATTAGTAACCAGATGAATATGTCCCTGGTAGAGAGAAGTGACTGGTTACAGTTAAAGGTTGCAATTACGAGATTAAAGTCAATTAAAGTCAATGCTCTGGAGGGCAGGTGTGATGCGTGTCTATAGTTAGGGTTAGGGTTCAGAAAAGGATGAGTTTCACGCATAAATTTACTGCAAGATCTTACAAATGTGGTGGGTCTAGCATAAGAGCTTGTGACGGCAAGGATTTATGCCTTCTGGCTAGTTGCAATGGAAACTGGTGGCAGCAGCTTTACTGTTAAAAGTAGTATAAATGCATTGTTTGGTAGGTTGAATGCATGGTTTAGATTTAGGAGAGCAGTCTGTAGGATTACTTATCTCACTACATCACAGCAGCCCTTATTTCAGAGTCTTTTTTACACAAGATCTGATGATGCATCCTAGAGGCAACAGAAGTGACTAACTGTAGTGCAGGTAACTGTCATACTTGTCCCTGCAAAATCCTGCCAGCATTTTTCCCTTCAGTTAAAGGCGAATTTCCAGCAATGAACTGTCAATGAATCATAGAATCATAGAATCATAGAATCATAGAATGGCCTGGGTTGAAAAGGACCACAATGATCATGTAGTTTCAACCCCCCTGCTATGCACAGGGTCGTCAACCTCTAGACCAGGCTGCCCAGAGCCACGTCCAGCCTGGCTTTGAGTGCATTCAGGGATGGGGCATCCACAACCTCCTTGGGCAACCTGTTCCAGTGTGTCACCACCCTCTGAGTGAAAAACTTCCTCCTAATATCTAACCTAAACCTCCCCTGTCTCAGTTTAAAACCATTCCCCCTTGTCCTGTCACTATCAACCCTCGTAAACAGCCATTCCCCTTCCTGTTTATATGCTCCCTTCAAGTATTGGAAGGCCACAATGAGGTCTCAACTGTCAACAATTATGGTGTGGTAGGACTATAGAAAATGCATGTAGCACTTACACAGGTAGAGTTCAGGGAAGAAGAGGACACAGACCTGAATTTGCTGTAGTTCCTATAGAATTTGAAGAGACAATTAGGGCAAATTTACTCAGCATTAAGGCTGAAGTTCATGACATATGCTAGTCTGTCCAGAAGGCTATCCTAATGGTAGCATCCTCTTTTTCTGTGAAAGAGAAGATGGAGAGCTAAATCGAGTGTTGGATCCTACCAGTCTGGTAAGGAATAATTGAGGTGAGGGTTGATGCTTGTAGATGTCAACAACGTCTTCATAGTATTGACTTAGGATAGGGTGAGTAAGGTTACCTGCAAGTGAAGGCCCCAGTCTGGATATCTGGTTTCTATTTGGAAAGCAGAGGTTGGAAGGTTGCCTTTGTTGCTGGATCCTGCCAGGCCTCAGGTTCCAATTTATGAACTGGCTCTCCTCACAATGAAGAATGTATAATTCATCCTACAACAGAAAAGAGTAAAAGAACTAAGGATGAGACAATTGGTAGAGTGGCTTAGGATCACAGGTCTGGTAGAAGACGAACGAGGTCTTGGTATTACGTACATCAGTTCCTTAAGAGGCTAAGGAAGAAGAGCTGAATTTGGAGTTAGGGATCTGTGCAGCAAAAGTCACGGATCAAATATTAGTGTAGTTTCTTGCAGGGAATGGAGGCCTACAGCAAGGAGTAATTCTACCAAGGGGGATCTTCTTAGTCTTTCTGGGACTTAAGAAGAAATTCAGACTCAATGTTGAAATCACAATTCAGGAAAGCAGAAGCTGCAGAGATCAGCTTATTATGGCAGTCTTAGTTCCGTAGTGCAGGATGAAAGCTACTGTGAGGAAGGGTCTATGCTTTCTGCATGGGCCAGTAAGGTTTTCACTGAGAGCAGAGCAATGGTTGGTGCTACATTTTAGGTAAACTATGCCTGAGAGGCTTGTTCTGTTGCTATGTTCTGTGAGACCAGTAATACCCATTTCACTGTTGATCTTTTTAATAGAGAACAGCAGGCATTTGGCAGAAACTATAGTATACGTAAGATTCTGGACAAGGTTTTAAATTGGAATTTGCTTTGGATTTTCAGTAGTTGTTCCATCTTCAACACAACAAGCCTTTACAGAACTTTAATTACTTTCAACTCACATTTGGAGAAATGTTACGGTGCAATTCCTGTTGGGCTGGGCTGGGGATTGGAGCTCACAACGGACATTGTTCTTACATCTGGTTGTTTTTGGAGAGAGGTAGGTGTTAACAGAGGTCTGATGAAGGAAAGTGATAATATTTTAATGATACCTTTATGGATGATTTTTGAAACCAAATAAAATTATTTGCTGTACATAATAGAAAACAAACAAGAAATTGCAGTTTTGAACTGCTTTTGAGAATGGTAAATTGAAACCAAATGCTAAATAAAATAATGATAGTTGTGTTATAATAAATGCTTTGATTAGCTCTCATATAAAATTTTTAATTTTATTTCCACTGTCATGTTTCCCAGAATGACTTTTTCTCCCCCACTTTTCAGTTTGAGTACCTAGGCTAAAAATGTTGCTCATAGTGCTGTATTTCTTTGCCATACCTAGTTTAACTTTATGCATGCAGGAAGATACAAATACAAGAGTTAAAGAGAAAGGTAGCCATCCATAATATTAGTGAAAAATTAAAGATTTCAGATATTTTCTCTCTTCCCATAGCACAATACAGGGCAGCACATGAAGCATGTTAAATAGGACACTGCATAAGGTTCTACCATTCACCCCTGTTGCTTTCCTTGTTTTGCAAATAAACACAAAGTTTCAACATTCAGAGTTGTCCTTCTGGCAAGTTTTATGAACGTTAGATATTCATGTATGAAATCTGTTCAGATCAAACCTTGGAATAATTTTGACTTTGTTCATGACCAATTAAAATGCCATATAAATTTCAGATTCTGCCATCTGAGTAGCTTGAATGCAGAGAATGAAGGACAATATCCTGTACTCCTAATTTAATTTTCCCATCAGTGTTTGTTTGAACTCTGTCTGTGGGTCAGGAAAATGAATGTCTGTGCAAATACTTTCTACTTACACCAGCCAGGACTGTGTGCATAATTCCAGCTAAATTTTCAACAACAGATTATAGTCAGTTAAGCTGTCTTTTCCCACATAGAAAATAACACTTTTAGATTGAAACCTTAATTAATGGGCTATATCTGTCACTTGCCTGTGGCAGAGCTTTGATTTTATGCAAACTGATCCCCCCTCTGGCTCCAGATCTTGTCTGGAGTTCGAGGAATCTTATAACCTTCAGAAAATAAAATTTTATTGAACTTGGAACAGTCCCACAAGCATCAGAGATTTGCTGCACACACAGAGAAAACAGAAGATAAGTAAATGGCAGAAGAATGCAATGACTCACTTAACCTGAAGAAAGAAGGTAAAACTTGTGGAGGAAGATACTAGCAGGTAGAGGCCGCAGTTCCCCTTTGGGTCAGCTGGAAGTGTTTTTCCACTCACTTCTAATTTTTTGCTTTGCGAGTCCAAGTGTCATCAGCCTTGAACTTGGCAGTGACGCAGAGGTAAAAAGAGGTGGAAAGGGCACTTCCATGCTTCTCAGCTCGGAAAAACAAAGCAGGAACGTCCGCCAAAGAAATCTCTGGTCGCACTGGAATTTCTTGAAAGTCCCAAATATTGTTATTTCCTCCAGTTTTGTGTGCAGTATCTGAACAAGATTGAGTTGTATGTGTTCCCATGGTCTTTGCATGCACAAAGACAAATGAGATTATTTCAAACAATTACATTTATTTCATGCTGATGGAACAAAGAGCCAAGCAGTTTCCAAGATGGTGTTTCCTCAGCATGACCCTGAAGAGAGTTTGAGAACAGGCTGGGTGCTCCTTCTGAGCACAGTCAGAGCTCCTGGAAACTTCAAGATGGCCTACTAGCAGAAGAGACATGGCTGGCCGCTTCTGGCTGAGGGGAGACCTTACTGCTCTCTTCCAATACCTGAAAGGTGATTGCAGCGAGAGCAGGGCTGGTCTCTTCTCACTGGTGACGGGTGACAGGATGAGGGGAAATGGCCTCACGTTGTGGCAGGGGAGGCTTAGGTTGGATTTTAAGAAGAACTTCTTTACAGTAAGGGTTGTTAAGCACTGGAATAGGCTCCCCAGGGAGGTGGTTGAGTCACCATCCCTGGATGTGTTTAAAAACCATTTGGATGTGGTGCTCAGAGACATGATTTAGCGGAGGGTTGTTAGAGTTAGGAGTAGTATGGTTAGGTTGTGGTTGGACTTGATGATCTTTAGGGTCTTTTCCAACCTGAGCAATTCTATGATTCAGTGATTCTGTGGGCAACATCATTCAGCAAAATTCAGATTTAACACGGGAATGTCCTCTATGCAGGAAAGGCAGGAGACAGGATTTAGGTGTGGGTCACTACAAGGCCCACTGTAGAGACAGGCCCATTTGCAAAAGCTGAGTGCATAGTCAGATATGAGATGCTCAAAAGATATTCAGAATTGGGCAGTGATTTAGGCCCTCTGAAACACAGCATCAAGTGTTGCTACATTTTTTACTGCCAGTACAGTGTACAGAAGCATGAAATAAGTTCAGCTAACTCACATTGTGAAAGAGAAAACTAATTCCTTTCCCACAGCGTGTTTCTCATACCCAGACCACCACGAACACTGAGTGCTGCTTCAAACCTCCACCTGGCTTGTCTCCCCCCAAAATTAGTCAGGAACAAATAGAAATTTAACAAATATGTTGCAGATCTTCACTAATTGAAACAGCACCATCCAGAGTAGCTGGCAAGACTTCTGATGCTCTCCAGATGTAAGCCTGATGTAAAGATCATGGTGGCTACATTTTATCCACTGCAGAGCAGAGCATGAAGAAAATGAATGGTCAGAGAAAGATGCTATTTAAACTCACTGGTCATTGCCAGGTCTCCTTCTCCTTCCAGTGTTTCTAGGTTTCTTCATGGCTAAGATCCCATTTCCAAGGAACCCAGATTCTTCTAATCCATATCTGCAACACCTGTTTACTGCACCTTTCACAACAATTCCACTCTTCCTGTGTTGCAGAATGATGGACAGAGCTTCTCACAGTCATGATTTTCTTTAGGATAGAAACCAGGGAGTGATGGAATTAAGAGGGGAAAGGAAAAATAGTAAATCTGAAGTTTTGGAAGTGACAATAAAAAAGAAATCCTACAATTTAAATGTTACATTTTTGGCAGAACCAAAACAAAATTATCCTGATTGTAGATTTGAAGGTGGTTGTTGCTGGTACCTTTGGCATTTCTATTCTCAAAGCCATTCAGACAGCAAATGTGCTCTGGAGCTGTGACTCAGAAAATGAGGTCTCCCAGGTGAGGTTTTCTCACTGAGTAAATGCATCCAAAATCCAGGCATAGCACCACAGGAGGCTTATATTGGAAGAATGTTAGTGTACTGATGGATCCCCAGATCCCGCTGGGATACACTAGGTTGATAACCACGATGACCTAAGCTCTTCCCAGTCAGTTCTCCTCTGCCTCTGCTCAGTGACCTTCAGATAAACACCATGAAAGCTGACAATCACATTCCATGAACATTACTTAAAAAACACTTTGGTGACTTCAGCTACAAACATTTCCTCCCATTTTTCTTCTTGTTGTAATCATTGCATGACTTCAGTAGCTTTAAATACTCACTATCTCAATTGTTTTAACCTATCTGTTTTATACTGGCCAACCTATCTGCTTCTAATTTCTTTTTGCTTTCAAAACAAGCTTATGTAACAACCAAAGATGGATTTTTGTAAATTCAGACCATTCCAAACAAGAAATCTAGATTACTATGGAGTACAACCATTTATAGATACCATGGAATCATATCTTTAAATCAAATTTTTTACGACAGCAGTGTGTCAGAGAAACAGTGTTAAGTGAAGGGGCTGCAGAGCAATGCTTGGGGCTAAAAACAGTGTATTGAAGACTTGTTACTGTTCAGTTCTGTGGGACAGAATTCCAGACAGAAGAGGACTGGCATCAATACTTATACTTATGGAAGTGCATGCCTTATTTTAGTTTATTATTTTCTTTCTCAGTATTTCTGATTGGCTGCAAGCTTTTCAATCTGGCTTTAGCAGTGCCACAACTAAAATGCAGCTGAATTCCTGTCATGAAGAGGTAGAAGAAACAGCAGCATCTACCATGTCATTTATAGCAGCTGTCACCTTTTAAAAGTTACTCTTTCAAACTCTCCTTACCTAGAAAAGTATTTCTCTTTTCACTGTCCCAGGCATTTGATTTTCCTTTTCTCTGTTCACTTCAGCTTTCATCCTTTCCTTATTACTCTATGTGTCTATCAACACAGTCTTTTCTGTATTATTTTCCCAGATACTGAATGCAGAACTTTGTAAAGAATTCTTAAAACAATTGTCAAGGTTGAGCTGAACTCAAGATTAAAAATACATATATCTGTATCTCAAGAGTTCCACCCACGATTCAGGAGGAAACAGTCAGAGACCTGCTACTCCAGCTGGACTGTCACAAGTCCATGGGGCCGGATGAGATTCACCCGAGAGTGCTGAGGGAACTGGCGGAGGTGATAGCCGAGCCGCTTTCCATCATCTATCANTGAGGGATATGGTTTAGCGAGAACCATTGGTGATAGGTGGATGGTTGGACTAGATGATCTTATAGGTCCTTTCCAACCTTAGTGATTCTGTGATTCTGTGATATCTCTAAGATCTTTGGAAGCATTCCATGACAGTTGCCAAAATATGTAAAGCAATTAAAATATTGTATTCTGGAATTGGCACAGTTGAGACTAATCCTCTTCAGTACTCTAACCCAGAAATAAATATTTCTAATGACTATGTTTATAGCAGTCTTGAGGTTCCTTGTATTTGGACATGATTTCCATCAGACAGTTAAAAGCCTTAGATTAACCTTCAACTTATTAAAGCACTAACTCTTTTCAATTGAGAAGCACAAATCCCCCCAGCAGTGAGAAAGAATACAGTCCTTGGCTCATTCTTAAATATATTTTAAATTTTATAAGTGAGAAAATGGAGACAATGAAATTTCACAGCCAGCAAGTAGCTGCGGCAATTACAGCTCCCAAAGATCCTCACTCCCCACTCATGCATTGCCCCTGAACTGACAGCACTACAGGCATTTGCTTGTTCGCACTTTATTCTGAAACAAAATGAGGTAACTATGGGGAGAAAAACCTTGTAGGAACTTGCATGTTTTAATTTACTTTACCAGTATTCTGCAAGTAAATTTTTTTTAAGTTTATCTCGCCACACTACCAAACATAAATGAAATACATTGACTGTGCCCAGAATTGGATGGGACAAATAAAATGCAATATTTATTTTCCTTGGATAAACCAAGCTTGATGATTCTCATTTTCTCCTTCGTTTTTGTATATGAGCCTGTAACTGTGAAAAATTAAATGAGGAATGGAAACCTCTCCGTGTGTTCAGCTGCAATGAATGCAGCATATTCCATTTGCTAATGAAAGAAAAAAAAAAGCTTTCCACTTATTTGCAAGCCAGATGCAGAAATGATACTTAGACCTTAAATACAGTAGGGACAAATGGTAGATTTTTTGGAGGTAATATTTCTCCCCTTTGATCCAAGATAAATTTTAATTCAATTTCAAAATATAAACAAAACATGAAAGTCTTTGGAGTACTGCCATCAATGCAGAGTCTTTCATTAACTGTATCTCATTAGAGCTAAGGAGAGATTCCCTACAATATGCTTGGAATAACATCTTACCACTTCTGTCTGAAGCATAGATCTGTTTACATAAGTAGGTTGATCAGAGACAGTTTCTAGCCAAACAAATGTTCAAGAAGATTAATGATGAACACATGTTCTATTTTATTATCTAAAACAACACCCAAATTCTTGACTGAAATCTAGGTTATGTGATGACGTAGCGAGTTGGTTAGGGGTATTTCCTGTTTTCAGAGTGTTAACCCACTGTGTCCACTTTTGTTGTTCTTTGGAGAATGCAGCTAGTCACATTTTTGTAGAAGGATTTCACTTCATTACTAGGGAAGTAGTGATTTTTTGTTTCTGTTGTTGAGCTGAGAAATGTAGGGCTGAAAGGTAGCCCAAAAGCGTACGCAGAGAACAACCACAAGAAGGACAAGAACCAGATTAGTAGGAAAGGTGGCTCCTCTCTCATTTCAAGATTTCCTGCAGTTGTTAGGATGCCATTAAAATGTATGGCACAGCACAAGGTTTGGCATTATTCAGGTTCACCAGAGAACAAGTAACTTGTTTCTGCTTCTCTTTGCTCATGATAGTTACACAAGGATCCAGTCTGCTAACCTGGTGAACAGCTTGGAGACCTTTTAGGTCTTTAGTGCTTGTAGATGATTAAACAGCATTGATTTTAACAGTTCATGCAATTCAACAGACCTGAGCACGTTAATCTATGTATTATAGAGAAATCCAAGCAATTAAATCTAGAAAGCTGAAGAAAACTGCAGCTAGAAATGGTCATTACTGTGACCATTAGACCATTAGACATCAGATACTAGACCTGGGTGTCCTGGTGGACAACAAGTTGAAAATAAGCCAGCAACGTGTTTTTGCTGCAAAGGCAGCCAACTGTTTCTGTGGATGAGTAAGGAAGAGCGTGGCCTGCCAGACAAGAGACGTGATTCTTCTTCTCTACACAGCCCTGGAGAAGCCATATCTCAAGTGCTACATCCAGTGCTGGGCTTCCCAGTCAAAGAAAGATACGAACACCTGGGAGCCAGCCCAGTGAAAGGCCACAGTGATAGCTGGTGGATTGCAGCATATGACAGGAAGAGAGGCTAAGAGCTGGGATTCTCTACCCTTGGGAAGAGATGCATCAGAGAGAAAACTTATCAACAGATGTGAATACCTGATTTGGTAGATATAAAGAAAATAAAGCTGAGCTTTTCTCTGTCGTATCCAGTGGAAGAACAAGAGGCAAGGGGCCCAAACTTGAAATAGAAGGGGTTTAATTTAAACATCAGAAAAAAATTGTATTCATAACTCAAGCAGGTTGCCCAGAGAGGCTGTGTGTCTTCATCCTTGGAGATATTCAAAACCCAGCTGGGTATGGCTGTGAGTAATCTGTTCTTCTTGGACTTGCTTTGAGTAGAGGGGCTAGAACAGATGATCTCCAAACATCCCTTCTGACCTTAATTATTCTGTGACTCTGTGACTGCAACCCTATTTATGCAATTCAGTCTGATACTTTAGGGACTCACTATTCATATCTCTTCTGCGCTCAATACAGAGTCCAGTTCAAAAAAGCACATCCTAGCTGAGTATTCAAAATCCTGAGAAAAATGGTTTCTTAGTGCCTAGACAGTGGCACTTCGGTATTGTCTTTGACATCTACTTTATGTTTCACAACTCTTGTTGGGTTCAGTCAGTCAGTAGGGGAATGTAGCAAACATTCCTGCCCTGAATAAGGATGACCAAACACCTCATTGTTGCTGGATCTACAGCCCAAACTCACTTCCATTTAGCATTGCAAAACCTTCATCTCACAAGGTAGAACAGCCATACTAAGTAGTGTGCAAGTTTCCTCCCCTTATAAAGCTATTTCTCTTAGAGAGAGACAAGGAGACATTTACTTCTGTTTGTGTCTGTTCAGAGGCTGCTTGAAGCCTATGCTAACAATGGCAAATACAAAATGGAATAACTGGCCCCCAAGCATTTAGCAGGACCCACCTTCTTGTTCTGCCACATGTTGCAGTTTTTCTGTCCAGGACTGCATTACATATTTCATGTTATAGGGCTGTAAAAATTAGTATTGCTTTTCCATTTCATTTTGTTTCTCTTCAGCAATGGCAGCGGCATAACTGTCAGCGAAGACTGAAGTACCACCAACCCTTGGCCCACATCACCTTCAGACAAGCCTGCCATGAATAAGTTGGTGACCATCTCTACTTGGCAGAGAAAAAAAAAAACAGGGTAACGCATAAACCTATGGGTTCCAACTTATAACTGCAAGTATTTCTAGCAGTAACAGTTGCAAAGGGCACTTAACCACAGGCCCACAGCTGTAAAGAGGTAAAGAGTGTGATTTGGGGTGACTGTGGCTAGTAGCTGCCTAAGCCACTGCAGTTAGGCATAACTATGTCAGAGCAGCACGGCAAACGTGGTACAGTGGAAGGAGAACCCTGGACTTACAGTTGTTGGATCTGATCTCCACTTGATGTTTTCTCCAACAGTACGTCCAGTCCTTGCCAACTAATTCTAAATGATCCATTTTGTTACTGGATAGTCATATTTTGTGGGTAGCCACTAGTCAGTTTGAGTTATTCACTTTTACAGAATACTTCCTCTAGAAAGTACTGTAAACAGAATTAATTTTTAAATAGTTTGGGTTGTTTGAAAGCCATGAGCAATGGTTATTAATATTGGCACAGCACAGGTCACATGCTAATGATTCAAAGGATGGAAACTGGAACATTTTGGACAGAAGTGATGTTTTTACATTCACTTGCCTTATATCCAGACATTCTGGTGGCAGAAGTGTTAATTATACCCAAGACAGCAGACTGGGGAAGTTACAGGTACTAAATACACGTGGACGTGGTAAAATAAATCTTGAGATGAAGAAAATCATGTATATTCAAGTAATTTATTTTCTATTTGTTGGCTACAACATGCAACTCTGTCATGCATCTATTCTGAAAGATGAGGGGAAACGAGTTTGTCATGCTGAAGGCAATGGAAAGTATGCTTGATATAGCATGCACAAATATGGACATGAAACTGGAAGGCTACACTGCTAACAACTCTTACAGATGCAAAGAAGCATGCACCCAGATTCCCAAACAGCATACTGTGATGTTTTAACTTGAAAACTCTTGCACTGAAACTAATTCTTGTGATAAAAAAAATGGCTGGTCCCCAACCATCAGGCTCAATAAGCCAAGAAAGCTTCACACTTGGTGACTGAAGCCTGGTTACCATTAGCAGAACTCAACACTATTCTGCTTCTCTAAAAAAATAAAAATCTCCAAGGCTTGCCACTGTTTGGAAAGAACCTATAGTTTTGGTTGTTGGTTTTTTGGGTTTTTTTGCACATGTCTAGACTGGTTTACTGCTTTTCAGTGCAACTTCTTGTCATGGTATCACAGCCAGTATGAGCTTTTTGTCTGCTGCTGACCAAGGCAGACTCTAAGTAGTCTTCAAAAGCAAAAGAATTTGCCAGTAACTGAGTCAGATTTAGCTGCCTGCCAGGAATTTGCTGCATACCATACAATACAGTCTTGAGTCACCTTCTAAAAACAGACTTGATTAATATGTTCTTAACAAGAGAAAAAAGACTGAAATTCCCAATTGGTCTTATGCCAAGACTCTACCATGCTCCCTTCTTCTCCAAAGTCAAAGCACTAAGCTTGATTTCAGTATAAATGGCCATTCAAAATGTCACATTCAGTGAGGAACATGAGCGGGGACTGACTGCACGCTGGGCCTTAATGAACACTGCCTTCTGTGGAGAGGAACAGGAGTCATATGCAACAAAACACAGGCACTGCATTGGACTGTAAAAGAAGAGTGGCTGCCTGTATGTTCAGATTCATGAAGGTAATGCCCACATCTCTCACACTGCAATATGAATGAGAACAACATGATGATGGAAAACAGCTACGAGTTCTTTAGGAAACTGAAGCTCTTGTTGTTTAACTCACCACTAGGTGTCACGACTTCTTCATTTTTAAGCAAACAGCTGAGTTTTTCTATGCCTAGGGAAAAAAAAAAAAAGACAACAAAACTCTGTGTGAAGGCAGGAAGCCAGCATATTAGCCAAATATTCAAGCTGGCTTCAAACTAAATTCTTTTCAGTAAAATGAGGTTGGTAGATAGAACTTTTAGAGAAAAATGAGAAGTCATTTCCATCAATTTTGCAGACTGCTGCCATGACTGACCATATTGAAACATTGAAAATGTCATGAGTGCAGGTAGCTGCAGAGCTCAGCATTCATAGTGCACCACAGAGCTTCCTTATATTTGTCTGCTTTACTCTGTCAAAATCAGCCCCACACTCAGTAGACTTACAGGTATATTAAGGTGAAAATAATTTTCCTCACATCTATGAAATTACTCTTCCAATGTGTCTCAGAACAGCTGATTTTGTGAAGTCAGTTACTACTAACAAACAGTGCAATTTTGATAGCTTTGGAGATTGATAAATACAGAGAAGCAGATTTAAGTACACATTTTAATATGTATTGACAGGAAAAGTGCATGTCAGGAAATATGTCAGTACAACTTTCTACTACCCCTCTCTATGCCATGTACTTCCATGCTGCTGTGCTCTCCAGGGAAGTTTAGCCACCTCCTGCTTTTCTGGCTTTTCCATAGGGGCTGAATTAAGTGGAAGTGTGCTGGGTTTACACACTCCACAGTACCGCGAATCCTATCTCCTTTCTTGCAAATAGACAATTGTCATCACAAAGGGCTGGAGCACACCTGATTTTTGATTCCATGAGTTAGAAGCAAACCAGCAAAGGAGTGAGGAGCTCTCTCTCTTTCTCAAGGCTTCCACAGCGGGATTAAAAATGTGAGGTGTAGACTTGTCAGAACAAAGCCAAGCAACGACTTCAGGAGAGCGCTCTTCCCTTTTGTTTCTGTATTTTCCATTGCATTTAATGCTGAAGGTTCTGTGGAGAACATGAATCCACCAGCCCAGGATGAGGCAGAGACCTGGTACATCAGACTATGTACTTCTGGGCACTTCTTAGGAACTTGGCAGCAAGTTCTAAACAACTCATTATTTATTTAATTAATTAAAGCTAAGTCTGAAGTGGCTGCCCTGTATGGGCAGATGGTTTTTTGTCTGACCCCCACGTAGAGAGCACATTTGCTGGATGATTTACAGCTTGCTCTGGGAGCCAAAGGAAAAATCCAAACACTGCTGGCTGCAGTTTGATTTTGTTTGATCTCTTAAGTAGTTTAACATGGTACTGGCCTTCTTTCCCCATTTTAGGTTTCTCCCTTCCAGAACAACAGAATGAATTCAGTGATGCAACTTCTAAACCACCTACATAATGCCATGGGCTGGAAAAAGTGTAATAATTGCCTTTAAGATAAGAGCTCTTCTGTTTCTGTTTGGGGACGTCCCACAGAAGCACAGGGAAACCCAGAAGGGAACTCATGAGTGACCTCTTCTTAGGTGCGATGTTTTTACTGTAATGAACTATGACTTTCCATCTTCCCATTTTATTGTTTAGGAATTTGAGAATCAGCACTTGCACGAGAATTTAAAGCTACACAGTTTCCTCCATCCTTCAAAGTAAAGCCACGTCACTGGGTGGTCTTGGCAGTGAGCATTCATATGGGGCTAATAAAGGTGATTTTTCTCAGTACAGAACCTGAGACATCTGATTCATGTTGCAAATGTGTAATTAATCTACTGCATAGATTAAGTCTGATTCACACTCTATATTCTATGTTGAAGCAACACAGAAAGATTCCACTCATTGGGATGCAGTGGACATTTTGGACATTTGTTTCTAAAGGGATTCCATTCTGCCTTTTTTTACTTTTTCTGTCAGAATCCCTTCAGTGTTTACTATTGTTCATTTAATATTCCCTTTGCTCTTACAGAAAATTATATATCTTTCTCATTTTTTTTCGGTTTATTTACCTTGGGCATTTGACAATATTTTGTATCTAATCTCCTTCACTTCTACTAAAATTGGAAAACATAATGGAAAAACCATTGAAAAGCAGGGGAATTCAACAGCAGGTGCTAGGAATAAAATATTTTCCACTCATTCTTTAAATAAATTGAGTGATTTTCAAATCTTCAGAGTCTATAATTTATAGCTGTAGTTAATTGATAACCATACTTAAGAAATATAGGATAACCTGAACAATGGATATTATTTATTTATTGCCTGTTACAGGGAACTAGAGTAGAATTCTTGCATTTCTTATCTAACCCCTGATGCCCAACTACCAAAGCACTGACACAATTCATCGTGCTTCCCAGATCTTTACAAATCTCTACAATTGTATGCTCAGTGTCTTCCAAGTGTATTCTATCTATGTCTTCTCTGGTACAGATGGTGTGGTTTCTAGCTCCCAGTAAACTCTTGCCTTGTATAAGGACAGATAAATCAGTAGGAACGTTACTCTATGGAAAGTAATGTCTGGTGGGAAGCTAATTAGATATATCTTCAGAGACCCAGATATTTTTCTTAGCCAAAAATGACGTGTGGTCATCAACTATGAGTAGAAGACAGACATGTTTTTTCAAGAATTCCAGATAAACTATACAAACTGCTGACAAAAAACTCAAGAGATCTGTTAAGGCTCATGCAGTGGTGTTATCAACACTACAAACTGACTTGACATGAAAAATATACATTTTACTAAAACAAGCAGGTATCAGATGATACCTGAATTGCATAGTAGCAGAAAGCTGGGGTAGGACATACTGGAGACATCTGATTAAACTCTTGATCAGCAGATTTAGGGGTGAATGAGCCTTGTTGGAACAGAAATTGTCCCGAGCATATGCAGAAACACAGCTCTTGGGAGGCTCTTTCTAGGCAAAGCTGGAGAATGTGAGTGCTTCACAAGGTAGGATTCCACAAATGGACTTAGCACCTAAACTCCAATTAATCTCACTTTAAGGCTGAAAGAAGAGCATAATGCATTTGATCTGTACTCTTCTTTATTTCTTCTCCAAAACAGGGAGATGGATATGAAATAGTTTTTTTTAGTGTTCCTCTAGAACTACTACTGGAAAGCACCTCATGGGAGGTGGAGAGTATTATCTGTAAAAGGGGTACCAGATCTTACCTGTTTCACAGCAGTGAGGTAAAGATCAGGACGTTACATTATTCTTACTATATCCAGAGGGATACAAAGCACTAGATCACATGATAGAGCAAGAAACATAAGAATATTGTCCTGATGAGTTGAACACCAATTCTGAAAGACTTCAAGCAAGGAACTCAGCTGCTCTTCTCTTGTAAGTATACTTAGGTGCTGACTGGAGACGTACACCTCTTGATGAGAGATGGCTGCAAACTAGGAGATCTCTCTGGCTTGTAAATATTTGGCTAATGATGTATACTTGCTGTTGTGTTTAGGTTTTTGGCAGGCAGATCAATATGTGACCATGCATAAGATTAATTATAATGACTCTGAAAATAAAAGAAATCTAGTCAGGGCTACATTGCTAGAAAAACTATCCTCTGCCTGTATGGAAAAGTCTCTTCTGAAGCAAAAGAACGTGACTGAAGGCTAAAACCATCATAAGGGGTCTCACTCAGGGATCTAAAATGAAACTACTGAAGTAATTTCAGTGACCCTTGCAAAAGGCAGTCATAGCTATGTCTCGGAGGCACAACTTAACCCTGGAATAAGTTACAGGCATCTGTTTCAAAAATGCATGTCATCAAAGAGGCTGCTGAGATGAAATTACAACTAATAGCCAAACACGTGCTTCATAAAAAATGCACTCAAAGAACAAAATCCACACCAAAAAAAGCAGTTTTCACTGTTGTTCCATAATGTTCCTTAAACAGCAGATGGCAAAGATAGTTGCATGCACTTCTTAATGAATGAAATCCAAACAGCTATCTCCAAGCTGTTTAAAGAGTGCCATTCACCAGTGGGTCATTCACAAGTGATACTGTTTAATTTACTGGTCTTTTTTTTCCAGACACGTGTGCCTAAAGCACTCATTTATGTCAATGGCCTGATTTTCACGGCAACTGTTCCCATATGCTCCCACCGGAATCGTAGTTTCCAGAGTCTCTAAAATAAGTAAGTCTGCTCTTCTGAGTGGTTAAAGATGGCTTTTAGTTGTGTAACTTTTGGGCATCCACTATCATAGAGTTTAGGCCAAATGGAGAAAGTTAAAGCAGATCTCAGGCAGCCAGTAAGTCCTGCCAAATCCCAGGGGACAGTTTATTCATCAGATTTTACAAACTGAAAATGGTGTCTTTGCTATCTGGGAGTTGCACAGTCCGTCAGAAAGCCAGTCAGGTGTGAACGCTGCAAACAGCGCTGAAAATAAATTCTTTTGTAAAATGGCATGTCTCCAGCCAGCTGGACCAAACATGCTGAGCAGCCCTCATGTAGACTAGTCCAGCTTTCCTGACGACCACAGAAGCTGCTGATACCAAAGCAAAACACGATTTGGGCATCGCAATGAAATGACCTCCTGAATAGCACCCTGCTGACCACAGCAAGCACTAAGCAACTTGTTCTTGACTGATGTTTTGCCAGTTAGTGTTAACTGGTCAAACTTGAGTTCTGGTTCATTTGGGGCATGCTTTTCTTGTTTTGATTTGATCTCTTGGCTTTGCAGAGGTGTCTTGGAACACCAGTGGGGAATTCAGGTGTATTCACAGTATTATATGGAGAAGAGGCATAAATTCCAACCTGCCTGTCTTGTTCCTTTCCAAAGTTCAGGAATTTCTCTCTGCACTTTACTTCTCCTTCTTCTGCCAAAGAGATCAAGAGAGATGTGCCTATATCTGCATTTTAAGAATAGCCAACTGCATCTGATTGGTCTTACTGGGATCAAGCTGTCAAGGTAATTGAGTGCATTATCTTGATCCATTCAAGAGTAAGAAATGAAGATGGGGCTTAGTTTACTGTCAGATTTTTTTTTCATGGAGCATGTGGTTGCCAACATGTGATGATTTATGAACACGACTGTACAAGGAATAGCTTCTAAATAGCCTACGGGAAATAGTATCTTTTAAGTACCTTTTTTAACTTATTGGGCCATCTAAGGCATACTCTAAAAGACATCACTTCGCTGCTGGTGTCAAAGTTCGGAGATACAAGTTCCTGTTACTGCCAATTAGCCACTAATGAGATAGTCTTGCTGCTGTTTTTACTATAATGCTGTTCTATCACTGTCAGTAGAGGTGAGGGCCTATTAAAGCTATTTTTTTCTGGGCTGAGCAGTAATAGTTTCAGTAGGCCACCAAAATCTAGCACACAATTGCCCTGCTTTCTGGAACAAGATCCAAAATGTTGCTAGCTCTGCTTCATATATTTTACAGAAATCATGTGTTCTGACCCTTCAACTAACACTGAGCAATTCATTATATGTTTCTGATTGCTTAGCCTCAACTTCAGAGTTGCCCCTAGATACGGGCAATGGAGGAAGTTGCCTGGGTCAGTGAAGTGTTGTGACAAGGCAGCCATGGACCTCTTTCTTTGTGTGCCTACATTGGTTGATGAAATATACACAGTTGCAGCTTACGCTGTACTTTGAGTGTTCTGCGTATCTAAACTGCCATCTCTATCCACTCTTTTTCTTTGGCAACAGTGATAGAGCAGTAAATTGTATTCTAGCTCCCTTTTCTCACCATGTTCCCTGCGGCCAGAAGAAGCCATCCTCAGGCAGGAGGGCAATATTCAGCACTGCCTCTGGATCAAGAGGACACAATAACCACGCCATGACACATAGGCTACACCATCTTTGCAAACATCCATTAAAACACAACAGTGGCACTCATCCATTAGCTAGCTATCACAAGAATGATCAGCCTTATCTCAGCTGACAAATGGTGAGCAAATATCCTTCCCTGGCCTTTTCTCTCAGATGAATAATGCTACACCAACATGTCCCAACTAGATTCGCAAACTAAACTGCTTTCTTGCACAGGTACTCGTGGCTTTGGGGAAATAAAGCTCTGAAGAGTTTGTGGAATTTCAGAAGATAATGAACCACAAAAAAAGTGTCCTGTTTGGAAATGGGGACACCAAAGGGAAAGGTCACTCTTTTCACAGAAATGCAAGGACTTTACAATTTCCTTCCCTTATTAAAATGAAGTCAAAGAGATACAGTGTCAGTGAAAAAGAGCAGAAGCTCTCTTGAATCCACCGGGCTAGCATCCACTGCCAGCAATGAATCAAATCCCAAACATTTCATTATTTTTAGCAGACTGAGGTTCCTTACAACATCTGACAGTATTGTTATGGATAAACGCCTAGCGTTAAAATACAGAGAGTGATAGAATTCAAGAAAGAGGATGTATAGGAAGTACTACATGCTTTCCTTATAATTTACCTGCACTACACTCTGATGATTAGGCATCCTTGCTCTGAGTGCCAACTGGGTCATATGAGGCAAAGCATCTATTGAGTAGATTTTTCTTGCCAGACATTGGCAGCAAGAGTTGCATTTGACATCTCTGACTAGACATCAGTTTCTGGTTCTTTGGCTCTGGCTTACAAATGTCATTGCCAAGATGCTTTGGCACTCTCTTATAACAGTATTATTCAGAGTTTTAATTTATTTGAGCTCCTGTAATCTTTTTGCCCTGACTGGAATAAAATAAAATCCAGAGATGCTGCATCTCTGTTTATGACCAAGAAAAAGTAGTATCAATGTAAAGAGGTAGAGAGGACAGAAGGCCTTAAAACAAGAGGAGAAAGTTATAGGAAATTAAATGGATGAAAATAATCAGGGAGATTACTTCATAGGCTAAGTGAACACAGGATTACTTTTGAAAATGTCACTGTGAAATAAGGTGACTCATACTCCAGAAAGAGAAGGATAAATGTAGTGTTAAAAAAAAAAAAATACTTTAATTTATTAATAATGAAATAGCTTTGCTTTTAAAACCTGCATTTGAACTTATTTTACAGTCAATGCCATTAAGGGATTTTGTATGCAAACCGAAAGGTGATGGTTTATTGGAAATGTATTCCAGCACAAATTAGTTTCATGCTGATAAAAAAAAAAAAAACCCTCAAGACGCAGTCCTCATTAACTTTAGCCTTCAGTGGATACAGATTTAATATTCTAGAAAACCTGTCTTTCAATGAGTTTGGACATTAGTATATGCTATTCTAATTTTCATTCTGGAGGTGTCATTTCAAAGATTTGACATTAGTTACCTTAGTTACTCAATATCCCATTGGAAGCATGGTATAGATAAATGACAGAAAGAGGTCTATTTGCATTTGTGTCATGTCTTTTAAAGTATCATCTACTACAGTCACCAAAGACAGTTCTTTGAATCCAAGGTACCCTGCATTCTAGTCAAAACGTATTGAGTACCATAATCTTTTTGGGGTATATTCAAAAATATTTTGAGGGCACAGTTTGCAAAATGTGTGATGTTACTGCAGATAGGAGGTCTATGTGCTGTTCTGCACAGTACATTGTAATGGGAAAACTTTTCAAAGCATCAGATTATTTCAGATTGGAATACATGGCATAGGAAGGCAACAGAGTTTTCATGGAACATTCTTAGTATCAAGTTGGATTTATTTCTGTCAGGAGTAGCTAAAAAAGGAGTAGAGTAGAGGAGTAGAGTAGAGCAGAGCAGAATAGATTTCATCTTGCTCTTAAAAAGGTTCCTCTATTTTTTTATGAGTGCAGAATTGCAATTGTCCTTCCAAAGAACACCTACGTATTGTAATTCAATCTTTGATTTTAGAGCCAGGTTTGAAAATAATGTCCTGTAACTCTAGGAAGTGGGGTAATTCAGTTTCCTAGGCATCTGTATCTATACTTGAAGATTCCTTCACTAGATACTAAATGTTCTAAAGGATTCTATTGCCATGGATGAAATAAGACAGACAATGGCTGGACAGGTCAGAACATTGTTATTATTCCAACTACTCTGGGTCAGATTGCTGATGAGTATTCAAAAGCAAGAATTACCTATGTAACTGTTTAATTACAGAAGAATTTCATAGACTAACAACATATTCAACATGCTATTAAAGACCAGACTTTGATAGGACCAAATCATTGAAAGTTAGAGGGATACTGGTGAAGTTCACACACCAAAACAAGAATGATGCTTAATAAAAGATTCCAGAGTACAATGCATAGATCTTTAATCTGACATACTTTATGTTTACACTATAAAAAGGAACATGCAACATTCACCAATGCTACTGATACAACCGTTAGCAGGTCCACTGGTTAATACATGCTCTACTTGTTCCATAGCTTCTGCAGAAGAGAGGAACAACTAAGATTATTACTGAATTTTTAATGTGTGTCCTGCCTTCATAGGAATGTAGAGAAACCTTGCTGAAGTTAATTGTGTATGACAGGATTAAATTTGGTGCAAAATCAAACTTTCACCTAGCGTCTGTACTAAAGATATTACTGCAGAGGGAAAAATAGGAATGTTTTTAACAACATTTATTGGACAAGTAGAGGTCTGAGAAGGAATGGAAAATGGCAAACATCTTTCATAAAATAAGAATTGTCCCTCCTTCACAGGCCTGGATAGTTTGCATGTGTGGTACAAAAATGTGTAATGGAAACCTGGGAAACAAAGAAGGCTTTTCAGGCTGAGGATTCCAGCTGTTAGCTGACTGAGGAAGTGAAAACAAACTTTATTCAATGTCTGCAGATGCTTCCAAACTTTCACAGTTCTAAAACTTAAATTCATTCACCTAATCAATATTAAGTATCTAAGGGAAAACGTGTTGCCCATTGGATACAGTTTAGGTGGTGAAGAAAACAAAACTTAAATATCTTCAAGCAGAAGGAGCTGGTGGCTGAGAGGCAGCAGCAGATGAAAACAATGACTGGAGACAGTCCATGCTGTAATGATAAATGAACATTCATTTCTAATTTGCACTGATGAAACTCCACTGGCTTTACTGGAGTGCAGTGTAATTCAAATGTAATTTACCTACTAGGCCTGATCACCTCTCAGTGAGGGCAAATTCTTTTCATAGTCACATGCTTCTGAAATAATGCTAAGTAAAAGTAAAATAAAAAGTAAAAGGAGAAGGGGTTTTGGAGCCTTTTGCCTGACACCTGTGAAGCACACAATTTCCACAAACAACTCTAGAAAGAGGTACTTAGTAGGGATGACATAAGGCTGCACCGCAGGAGAGGCTGAGTAAGGAGCAGTGGGTGCAGAAGTGTATTTGTCTTGTGGAGACTATTTTTGTGCTATTTCAAAACCTCACGTAAGTTGATTCATTGGTGCCAAGGCCCTATCTTTAAACGAATGACCTTTAGTCTTTGACTTTGGTGGAGTCAGGGTAAAATCATGTATGTACAGGACTCGTAGCTGACAAAACACTATCAACAGTGTGTATTAAAATTTTTGAAAAAAAAATTGCATATGCAACCTGAAACTGAAGCATATGGATTTTCTGCTGTTCTTTCAAACAGGCAGTGACTGTCATTTTACAGGCAATAACTTCACATTATCATATAGAATCAAAAATACCAACTATTCTTTTACTGAGGCATCTTTTTGTATGACAAGTAGTCATATTTTGGCTGGGGTGCTCCATATCTGATTTTTGCATTGAATCTGCTGCACTTTCTATGCTGAAGATTGCTATCATTGTTCCCTAACAAGATTTTGATCCTTGAAGCACTCCAGTTCAAGGAACCAGGCAAAATCCCCTCACTGAATTATGACCAAGGGCAGATGAAGCTTTAGTGTTAAAAGGGGCATAAACAAACCAAACCTCAACTCTACCATGCTAGGCTGCATCATGGAAGGGAGAACATCCCTTCCTCTCTACACTGTCACAGGATGACATCAGCCCAGAGTAGGGGAAAGAAGTATGGGAGCAGTGGCAGATCCACTCTGAATTTGACGAAGGTGGAGAGAAACTGTGAGACATTGCAATTTATGAGTTATTTAAGTTGCTCCTATTACAGTGATTGGTGGGAAACTTGAGATTTATATGATGACTTCTGAGAAGGTCTAAGCACTGTATGAGTTAAAGCCTCTGAAGAAGAGCAGTTCTTTGGGGAAACAAATGCATATTAAAAAGAATCCAGAAGTTTTCGTGTGACCCACACGAGACAGTTTATGTTGATCAAACAAATAATAATAATATTAAAGGCACACTTAGTCTACTATTATACACAGTTTAGTTTATAGTTTTCTAGTTTTCTTCGCATGTGTAAGAAAATAATTAAATTCACCAACATTTGCATTCAAAATTCAAATCAAAATTATACAGCCAAGTACCAAACTTTGGTGTATCTTTTAGAAGACAATGGACAAAAAATTGTCAATGTATGTTGTATTGTGTTGCAGAGGATTCAGGGGGGATTAGATGAGGTCAGAGAAATAAAAGCAAAGTGTTCTATTGTATACGTAGAAGCAGATTTATGTGCCTCATTTTTAATGATGACGTAAAGTATCTTCCAGTATATGGTGGAAGTGAAGCAGGTTAAAATTTATGTTAACGCTCTACCCAAGGTCCCTCTGGCTGCGAAAAAGCCTATAAGGAATAGGATTTAACTCATCCAACTTTTAATGTTTTCTAATAATGTATCTATTGCACCTGGACAAGAAACAAAGCTTTAAAGCTTCCTAGAGAAGGTTTTTTTGTTTGTTTTTGTTTTTTGATTTGTGTTTGCACCAAATCCAGAGTGCTCATAAGTGAGGCTTCTGTCATCAAATCTACTTCTCCCAGTAATGAGCATGCCAACATGTAACCAACTTTTGACCCCCAAGTCCTTAGTTACAGCATCACATCAGTCCCAGACCTCTTCACACAATCTGTTGTGTGTGCATGCAATAATCTCTATATAATAAAAGTCACACCCAGCGTTGAACTCGTGAAATCTTTCAGTTTTGAAATTTTTTTAAACAACAATCAACAAGAGAACAACAACAACAAAGCCCCTGTCCTTCTGTTCATGTGACCTGCAGTACATATGACTGAATAACCCCCGACCTGCCATCAGTAACATCTGATGTGAACTTCTTTTCACTTTAATGGGATCCTTTTTATGAAGATAGCCAGGAACTGAAAATCTTGCTACAGTTAAGATAGCAATATACTTTGCTCATTTTACCCGTCCAGATGCTGATTTGTTTCTCACCTCAAATGGCCCTTCTTACATCTCATCTTCTCACACGATCTCCAACTCCTATGCATTTTTTGGTCATTATTTAATATCTTTTTAGAGTGTTACTAGCTCAAAACCCTTCCTTCCTCACAAATCTAAATTTTCTTAATGCTTCACTGTCCAGAGTTGGCACAATTATTTCAAATGATCTACTTTTCAGATGATTCCCAGATCATTCCCAGACTGTGAGACAGCCTGTTTATGTGATGGAAAGTACCAGAGGTAACCTTATACCGATATGTTAATTGTTTGTGTGGGTGACAAAAGAAAATAAATTTGACTTTTACACCCTGCATTTATCCATGCTTCTGTCTGATTGCATCACCCTTGGCTTCCCTTACTCTTTCAAGGGCGCCATCACCATCACTCTGCTCATCTCTCAAGTTCACTTTGTTCTTGTACAGGCCACCTTACCTTCCAGCACTGTAAGCTAAGAGCTAAGCAGATGGCATACTTGTAGTCAAGACACGACAACTGTAATGAAGAAACAGAGTGATGACACTGAATGGAGAGTGAATTAATGCTGGCAAAAATGAGGGAAGAGAACCATGGTAGGAGACTAAAGGATTTATACACTTAGAAGCAGTAAGTCACCATTATCCAGCAGCCAGACACCTAACAGTACTTGTAACTGCCTGTGCCCTGGTCCCTTTGTTCTATACTGCAACTTACTCACTCACCCATTGTTTCCAAGTCTGTTAAGGTCTGTGAGACAAGAACAATTTATCAACTTGTGAAAAGCACCTTTTGAGACTGTTGTGATGTTTTGTCCAGAAAAACAGGCCCTGGAACTACTCCTTTTGAAGTGAATGGGGATTGTCCCACAGCTTTTTTTGCTGAAGATTTTGTTACTGGGTGTCTGGAGAAAATGTTTTCCCAGTTTTCCTTCGTGGTTTTGACATGCACACTTCACTCTTCACTTGGAACTGTTCCTCCTTTTATTTGCTATTATTTTCAAGGCTAAATTTAGTTTCCTCTGCTATTACTTTTCAGAGACTTAAGTGATTAATAATCAGTCTCTACTTAGTCTGTAACTCGTTGTTTATGGAGGTGGTAAGGAATACCTAGCAAAGCAAGGTACTGCATTAGAGTATCACACAGACATGAGAAAGATAAGAGATATACAATGGAAATAGGGAAACTCATCCTGATGTGGAGCAAAATTGCTATCAGTAGAATTTCTGTATTGAATGTGTCTTTCTGGGAATCTTTAAAACAAACAAAAAAAAAAAAGGAATTGACAGAACCCGGACTCTTGTACAGAGCAAATTAGGACATTTCTAGGAGCTTGCCCATGAACACTGCTGACATTCATTTAAATGTATTTCTCTGTGGACTCAGACACCAGAAATCTTTCTTTGGTTTCTATTTTAGCTCTTATTTTCAGCACTCGGATCTTTTTAGCCTTTCTGTCTTTTCCAGCTCAGAGGCAATGTTTTAGAAATTGTTTTCTAAAAGATAATGTTAGGAACCAAAACAATGTTAGATTTTTCATGGTTGAGCGCTCTTACCTCCCACTGAGCTGTTTTGTTTTACTCTAGCCTTGCTGAAGATACCATATTACAGAGAAACAAAAGCATAAGAGAAAAGACAGTCAGAGGCTACCTGAGAGAATAAACCAAACCATAAAATAACGGGCTAAATGAAAACAGACAAATCTATTTCTGGATACATGCTTTCTGGACCACCTCTGAAATGTGCTCATTTTTGAGAACACACAGCTCCTTGCACGGAGAGAGAAGAAGAAATTGAATTCAGTTCGCAGTGGGGGGGCCAAAGTCAAGTTACCAGTAAAGGAAATTCTTCACAGCAATACTTGGTGAACAGAATTACCAGCTGCTGTGAGCCAAACTGAAGGAAAAAAAGCCTCAAAGTAAGGGAAAAAAAAAACAACACCAAAAAAACCCGACCAAATCAAAAGCAAAAAAAGAAAGAGCAGGAGTCCAAGTATTCTTTCTTCAGGTCAATTTTGTCAGTTTTGTGCTATCAACTGGGATGGAAACACTGTCAGAAATGTTCAGTGATTTAACTAGCTTTCTAAACTTCCCTGACACAAGTGTTACGACCAAGATGTTATGACACAAAAGAAGGCCCAAAAGTAATCCTCTGTTTGTGGCACTGAGAAAACACTGCCCTCCTAGGCTTGTATGAATGATCTGGCACTGCAGACAAACGCGTGCTTAGATGTTTAGCAGCAGCAATGCACCTTTCTGACATCAGCTTTCACAGGAAGATTTTAGAAAAATGAGTTTCAGTGCTCCATTTTAATGCACCTGAGGTAAGGTCACATTTTTGTTTGAAGCCGTGAGTAGGAAGCAGCGTGTACAATGCTCTCACAGCACAGCGAGGGCTGTCTGGCGATCCTTTTGCTCTTTATAAGCAATAATCACAAGCTGTCCCATGAAATTCAGTAAGCACTGTGATACTCAAAAGAAAAATAGAAAACTGGGCAATGAATGAGTCTCATTTTCTGATTCTCAGTGGCTAGCAGTAGGGCTGAAGTATTTAGGTTCCAGTTACTTCAGAGGAAGGTTAAAATCCTTTCCCTTCCAGAACTGAAACAATAATTCTTGGTTTTAATATATGGAAATAATTACCCCAATTTCATTTTCATCAAGCCTAATTTTAAGAAGTGTGATGCTGGAACGGGATTTAAAAATTAGTCTGCACTGTGCAGCGCTGTGATAATACACTTGTGTCTATGTGAGGCCATGACTAGACTTGGGTGTGCCTGAAGCTAGGCTCATAAATCCATACTTAGACAGTTAAATAAGTGGCCTGATTTTCAAAAATGCTTATGACCCAGCTTCTCCAGCTGATTTCAATAAAACGTGTGCGTATGCCTGCGTGCGTGTGTATTCAGAACTTCAGAAATCAAACCACATATTATTTAGATGCTTAAATCTAGGCATCTAAAGTTTGAAAACGTTGCCAGTAATAATTCTCCTGGCTTCACGACTGCGACAGTACACAGAGTGGATTCTAAATACAGGTGCTTCCACAGGAGAATAAGCTCCGTGAGCGGAGGGACCTGATGTAACTATTGTTTTTTCAGTTCTTTCCAAAACAGTTAGGGAACTGTGTTTTTGAAACATCAGCACTGCCTTTCCTACACCTGAGCAAACAGCCCATAGGAAAGCTATCACAGAGATTTCCCTGGCTCCCTGGCTGATCCTCCTGATCAGTGTTTAATAAAAACAATCATAACACATTGCTTTACGTGAATAACATGCAACAACAGAAATCGTTCCCTAAAACTGTTTTTCTGATAATCACGTTTGAAGGGAACAACCCTCAAAAAATGCACCTATTCATACAGTCTTACCTTCTTCAGTTTCAAGTAGAAATAGCAGGTTTCCACTTTCAGTAAGGTTACACGTTTTAATAAAAATTCACAGACTGCAAGCTATACTTCTGCGGAATGTCTGTCTTTCTGCTCTTTTGGAAAAGAATTCAGCTGTAACACAAATCTCAAAGCCATCCTTGAGCCGGCTGGCAAAACTTAAATGCACTCAACAATCATTAGTTAGTAGTAATGTCTACCTGAGTGTTTCAGAACAATTTAGAACTGAAGTGAGGAACACGTCTGTTTGTTAGAAATAAAAAAGAAAGTGGTGAACTCGGTAATCCTCGCACACTACTTCTCTATGTATAAAATGACCTGCTTACTTCTATGAGTCACTTGAGCTTAGGGATAATGGAAAACATTGTTCTTCAGGTTAAAAACCTGTTGTGTTCAAGAGGTTTCCTTGGCAGAACTTGCCAAACATAGATCAGCTCCCCATCACAGCCTTCACATCTCAAGGTAATTTCAGTTAAAAAATAAATAAATAGCAGGACTGCATAGAACAACTGTAGTTATGTTACGATTAGAAAACTTCTAGTTTTATTATTAAAAAAAGTCTTCCAAGAAAAATAACAAACATTTCTAATATTATACTTACAGAATTATTCCATTGGAAAAATTATGTGAAATCCAAGCACAGGTATCCAACAACAGCTGGAATCAAACTTACCACAGAAGGCATTTAAACTAAGAGGCTGGTGTCTGGAAAGCTCATGTTTCTTTGATTTCCTCTAGGGAGAATGATGCTGGTGAGATGTAGGCCAACATTCGCCTCACCTCCAGCTTACTCCTTGTTCCCCTTACAACCTCTTCTCTATGATACATTTTTCTGACTATATCCACTTACAATAGAGAGGGGGATGTGTCTGCTGGAGCGTGCACAGACAACTGCCATGGTAAGGTGAGGATGTTGCATGAGGTCAGGATCCAACTTTCTGCCAGTAGCACTGTCACAAGTACTTTGCTCTTGAGAAGCACTGGGCACCCCATGCTCAGTACAATCTTTAGGAGACATTCAAAATATTACCATAGGGAAGATATTACTGTCTCTACTCCTTTCACAAATGCATAGTGGAACTGACATGTTGTGCTAAGAGACAATTTGCTGAAGGCCACACATGGGTGGGAAATTGGATGTTGGATGTGGTAACTCCTGCCATATGTCCTTGTTCTCACACTGTATGAGGCCAGTCAAACTAGTCAAACGGGCTCACACGGCTTCTCCCAGTGTAAGCAATACGTCTTAAGTGAAAAGAAAAACAACGTGCAAAGCAGCCAGGAAGGTAATGAGTAATATTTAGAAGGTAGTTATGAAAAAGGTCTTTTTGAAATCAAAGCACTCGAATATGAGTACAGAAAGAATAATTGTATTTGTGTTTTTAACATTTTCAGTTGCTGGCAGGGCATTTGTCTTCCTAAATTGCGAGCAGCAAGAAGTCTCTAACTCCTTCCTACGGAGCCAAATGGCTGGGCAGCCTGAGAGGGTACTTGTGGCAGGAAAAACAGTATCCTTTAGGAGCTGCAGTAGCTGAGGCTGGAGAGTGGGAAACAGAGACGAATGTCTCACACTGGCAGCATGAGGTTTGTCACATCTGCATGTGGTGGGACTCCTACACTCTGTTTCACTGTACTGCTACAGAGTAGAGGTTGTACAAAGCACAGTAAGGCAGAAAACCAAAGCCTTTTATTAATACCAGAGGATGCTTCAGCACCTCTTGCTGCCCTGAGGTGTTAAGACATTGACACAGACATTTTTACTTCTCACATCCTGGGCCATGTGTTTTGGGAGGTGCAACAAAGAAATATACAAGAATCCAAATTGCACTGTAAATGACACTCACTGTGTGGACACACATAAAAGAAATTTTCACATTGCGAAATGATGAGAAAGTTACATGTGCATTTTGCACGTGGACTAAAGCCTGAGACAAGACTTCTAGGGAAGAATTTAATCCTTCAAGACTTACAGATGTGTCTCACCTTAAAAATGAGAGTACTTCCCTGAGAGTCAACTGGATCAAATGAAATCAATATGAATTTTTTGTAGGATTCATCCTTGTTCAGTAAGTTCTCTAAGTGGAGTGAGATTTTAATTGTTGGTCCAATCTAAGTAACCTGTTGGAGCATGTAAGAGAAAACCATAAAACTGTGTGTGTGCAATTACCCAAAATCACAATAAATTAACTTGCTGAGAATCAAAATCGTAACTTCTAGATTATACACTTCCACTTCCTTCTGAGATAAAATTTGTAATGCATGTTACTCCTATGGTTGTATACTGAATGAAGTTTTTCCTGCAAGAAATGCCACTTGCCTACTGAGATTGTTTAGATAGGAGACATACTTTCTTCTGCCACAACTAGACTCTGATTTTGGACAGGTACATTAGGAAGTTAATTAAATAACACATTATGTACTTTAACGTACTGTCCCAATTTTCATGGGCTAGTTGTTCAGCTACTTGGAAAAGCAGCTGCAGATCTTCTTAAAAAGAAAAAAAAAGGAGGAACCCATATGGTATGCCAGACAATAGTACATCACTAGTAAAACATGTCATGTTTGTCTGAAAAAAAGACCTGAGCATATTAATAAGAAATTACAACAAAGGGAAGATGTTTGCTATTAGGAATGAGGTGTTTTTGTGTTGTTTTTTCAAGAGGTGTTTGTAAAGATTTAAACATGAAACAGGCAGAATTTGACTTCAGCATCTTTTGGAAACAATGCTAGCAGGCAGACATGGTAAAAGGGAAAATACTTCTGAGCTAGGTGACATCAGATTAGAAAAATTCTTCATGCTGTAATAAAAATTCTCTCTAGTGTCCAAGTAGCAAGAATGGACTTTCTGAAAAATAATTCATAAATTACATGAACTGCAGAAAGAAGTCCGTGAAATAAATAGAAAGCAATGCAATATCAAACAAATGAATGTACAGATCATGTGAATGTACAAGACCTAGACTCAATGTCTCCTCTCCTGATGATCCCTTTTCCCTGACAGAACTTAAACACAATATCATCCCTGCTACAAATAGTTTCTGTGTTGTAGGTTGCTGGAAAATATGACTATGCTGGCAACATATTAAGTGTAAGCTTGCCCCATCCTCATGCTCTTCTCTAGGCATCTGGTTTTGGTCACTTTTTGGGCGCAGGATTCTGGGCTAGCTAGAGTGTGACTCAATCCGATCTGATACAGCCATTTTTCTCTCCATATATAATTAGCTCCAAAATGCAAAACGTCATTGGAAAAGTAAAAAAGAAAACAACAAAAAAACCCACAACCATCTTTTAAGGCTGAAAAGAAGTCTGCAACTGTTCAAATGACAGAGAAAAAATGGAGGCAGAGGAAGGGATACGTTGGACATTGTTGACAGGAGAGATGGTTGAGAGCTTTAATGTTCTTCCCCTCTCTAGTATTTTTAAAACTGATGGTCGGTAGTCCACTGAGGCTCTGGGCTCCCTGTAATTATGAAGGTTCAGGCAACTCTGAAGCCTCAAGGAAAACTCAAGGCACTCTGAAGTTAACCATCTGCCCTTTCAGAGGCAGAACAGCAACTGTGTGGGCCAAATATTGACTGATTATGTACACAGGAGAAACTATAACTGTAAAGACCATAAGTTGCTGGTACATTAGACCTGGTGTATTGCCTTTAAGTATGGAGACTCTGAAAGACTGCAGAGCAGCTATTTCACCTCAAAGGGAATTTAGAAAGGATTTTCAGCTGTAAAGATGTAACCACATGTGTCTACTCACAGTGCCTTCGTTATAGGTTTACTACACAAAAGAGTGGTCTAAAACTCAGGTTCTCCTGAAACCTGCAGTAGAACTGTGGCTTTCTGGAGGGAGAGCAGAGTGGCTCTCCAGAATCTAACCCATCATTTGGCACTCTTACCTAGTAATGTCAGGGTACTCGCAGGGGCAGCATGGCTTCCTTCTCTCTGCTCACGAGTCTCAAATTCTGAATACTGCTAGCGCTCGTGGTGTTCCTTTGCATGCAGTTTACAGTCAATATCTCAGTTATTCCGCCTGTAAAATGGAGATGGGAGACTCAGCTTGTGAAACATTCAGAAATCAATTCATAAAAGGGACTGAATAAGAAATAGATGTATATATTTTTTTAATAAATAGCGTTACCCTTGGGTCCATGAGGATGGCATACTGCTGCAATACAGAGCCTCTTTATCTCCATAATGATACAATATAATTAATTCTTTCACTGTTTTCTTTAATGATACTTTTGACAAACTTTACAGGAGTTAAGCTTTCCGGGCCCCCTGCTAAACTGCAAACACAATGCAAAAGCCTGAATGGTTTTCTTTTCTCTTTCTATCCCTTCCCTCTGCTCTCTCTCCCCTCCTGACCTCCCATTCTGCTAAAAAAAAGTATACTGGATTAGGTAAGGAGAGGTCAGTTACATTTGGTGTTCAAGAAAGAGAGATATTTCTCCGCATGCTACAACCAGACTTTGCACAACAGATCATTGCTGGGCAAAAGAGACAATTTTAAATTAATCATCTAAGTCCACAGTGGAAAAGTTTTCAGTGGAGAGAAAATACAGTTCAACAAGGAACAAGCCAGCTCATTTATAAAGACAGAACAGAGGCTGACTGGGACTACAGCTGAGTTTCTGTTGTATTTTAGGACCTGATCTCTGCTGAAATATTTTAGGCAATTGTAGTGGTAGATGTTTAACTCAGCAAAGAGCCAGGTGCTGCAATAAGCAGTAGGTTTCTAACGTCACAAATGTTCACTATCCTTTCAAGTTCAATATCTCTATGTAAAATCCCTGTTTCATCATTACACAGATTTTTAGTTATCCTTTCTGTTGCATTAATGAGATTAAAACTAGGTAGGGGCTTCCCAGCTCCAAAGGGTCAAGCTGGATGTCATTTTGATGACAGGAAACTGAAGACCCTAGCACTGATTTTACTGATTTTATCCAAGACAACCTCTGATTGGGAATTCAGAGTAGGGAATGAGAGGGGAAAATGGCCTGCTGTATTCAGTAAGCTAGACTGAGATTGCTAGACTGTAGTAAAGTAGAATCTTAGTATCATCCTTGTAGTCAGTACCAAACAATGTTTATCCTTTACCTGACCACATTACTCAGCAGAACTTATCCTCTCCCTCTGACCTCTCAGATAACTTTTATTTTAAAAAGATCTTTGGAATATGCAATATTACCTATCTCTAGGATAGCACAGTCCCTCCATCTCATATCTCTTGGTACTGCATGGAAAAGCACTGTAGGAAAAACACTGAAGAAAAACCATTAAGATAGCTGCCTAGCTTTAGATTGTCTATGAATACTTATAAAAGGTCTCCACAAGAATAAAAATACTGATCATTAAATATATTTCAAAAAATAAAGTAGAAAAGTAAGGCCCATGACAAGCATCCCTTGTACTGTATGTGTGGCTGCTGTAGCACAGAGTGGATTTAGAGGTGGCACTGGTGAGGACTGGCCCTGATCTTTGGTGACTGTGGGAAGGGCTCAGGCAGGGCTGACCCATCTGCAGGGCCATGGATCTAGACCCAGGACCGCAGGCTAACCTCATCACAAAGGACAGGTTTGGTGAGCGCTGGCTGCGTCTGATCCTACTTGCCCTCACTAGGCCTGATTCTGACCCTATCTCACTGGCTTGTGTTCCTGGCTCGGCCCTGGACCTGCCTTATCATCACACAGTGCCAAGTGGCCTGGACTGGGGCTGCCCTCTGGCCCATCCTGCTCTCTGGCAAGGAGCAGTATGATGGGCCCTGGCCAAAGGGATCCAGTCCTGCTGCCACTCTTGGCATCCCTGTCTTTAGGAAGAAGTTGAGTATTGTTGTTCTGAAACAATGAATTGCAGATATTTCACCTTCCTTTGGAAAGAGGACAAAGACAGTAAAAAAAAACAAACAAAGAAACCACAAACACAACTAACATCCTATGGGACAATCCTGCTTTGATCAGATTGATATCTCTGGATCTTTTCTTTTTGCCAAAATTATCACAAGCAGTTAAAAACAACCCCTTAATAAAACCTAGTGAGTACTTTCAGATTACAGTTCCACAAATATGGGTTCATTCCCATCTATTTCAGTAACTAGGACACCTCTCTGCATCACAAAGATATTAGGGCAAGATCCAGGTAAGACATCAGTATCTTTTCACTTGTTATTTAAGTATTATGTATCTGAATTACACAACTAAAGAACAGCTGACAATATTCAACAGGTACAAGACAAAAGACAGATGGAAATCAGTGGCTGATAAGAAAAAAACATTTGAAGGTAATTTGGTATACATTTAAATGGGAATCTGTATCTCCTGACAAACAGGTTCATATACAGTATCCAATGGTGCCCTCCCTTTCCACAATACCATCAGATGCTTTTCTAAACACCTTGTTTAAAGTATTTTCTGTTGCATAGTCCAGTTGTGCTGGTTTAGAGCTCTGGTACATCCCCACGAAATCTGCCTCTCAGTTTTGTGGGCTTTTAATTTGTCAGCAGATGCCAGATGAGGCAAAAAAACTGCAACCCCACTGATGGGAAACCATTTTGATATCACTGCACAAAGAACAAGCAGAGAAGCCAGCACAAACCTTGCTGGAAAACACAAGAAGACAGGGCAGAGTCCACAGGCAAGCTAAAGGGAAAATCTATGGTGTTCCAAAGAAATGCCCTAATACAAAAATCCATTATTCTTTTAACTTTAGTTGGGCAAACTGGAATATATCGGAAACATTGACCAACTCTTTAGCGCTGCTCTACTCATAACTACGAAATGAAAAAACAACTAACTCTTTATAAAATGATTAAGGTCATTCTTTGCTGGAATGCCAAAGAAAAACAGTCAGAAAGGTTGACTTCCAGAAACACTAGCAAAAAGATGTAATATTTAGAAGCTGGTCTCTGTTAAAAAGTTGGAAATAAAAGTACTGTTTTGAACTGAGTACAGCTTTTCTCAAGCTTTTGACAGATGTGACTGGCTTACTGCTGCAACACAACTATTATTTAGAGGCTTAATAAAGGAGACTTTATCTAACAGATTCTACGGTTGAGTTTCACAATAAACAGAAGCAGATACAGACAGGTCTCTAAGTGACAAACACTGCATTCACTGTACCTTAGGTCACACTTTCTGTGGTAACAGCCCTCAGGGAATGGGCTGAATATTTATCTGTGTGCAAGACAGTCTGCGTGTCCCACCACAACTGAAGTAGAAATGTAGATGCGCAGCTCTTTTGCCTGTGGGGGGATTACTGCCAGAGACTGATGAATTGTCAGTTAACATGGGGCCCCTGACTTGTCCTGATGTAGCGAAGGGAGAGCTTTGCTGGCACACTGGCCTTCCTCTGCGATGATTCAGATTCACATCTTCACACTGGTGGGCAAACCTCCCATGCTTCTGTTCTGAGTTTAGAGATCCATCAAATTATTTTCAATTAGTGAACTTTTTCTTCTTGCAATTTAAATGTTTGTTCACTTTTCCCTCAGGGGAAGTTCAATGTGAAATAGAACACGTTCTTTTTCTAGCTAAACAAAAACATATTCCTGGTAGCACTGAATGACTAACATATCTAAAAGATAAGCAGGTACAAATGGTCTTCTTGGGCACACACAGTCTGTTCACACACCTACTGACACACTCTCAGGCCTCCTCAGGTTTGTACACAGACATAGAGAGGAGACTGGCAAGAGCAGTGGGAATGAGAATTAGGATAGCTGTTAGATTATCATGTGAACATTAAGATGGAGAGCTATATGGGGTATTTACATTGGGGAATTACCATTTCCCCAGCCTGCTCCATCCTCCTCTCTTCTATCACTGAGTTTGGTTCTCTTCTCCCTTTTCCTGCTTGTTTGCTCAACATACTTAAGTATTTCTCATTGTATCCCATGTCTATCTAGATGATCTCACAGCACTTGATATGAGTTAAGAGCTGCATGAAAATCTCTCCATAGTTCATGTTTCATAGTGCATGCAGGTAGTGTCTACTAATATTTTTAACAGTTGAAAGGAAAGCTACACTGGTGGCACACCCCATGGTTTGGCTGGTTTCAGTGCACACAAAACATTTCACTACGTTTATCCTCTATTTCTGTTTTTCCAATGAGAAATGTGAACCCAGTAATTTTAACAACTTATCAGAAAGTATCATTCCTGACATCTCATAGCACACCTACACTGTGGGAATATTCCACGGGGAGGCTGTAATGCTGGAAGAGTCCTGACGGTGACAGTGGCTGACAAATTTCTACAGCTGTGCTGTAATATAAGATCAGTAAAAGAAAGTTAAATACACTTTTGCCCTGTTTATTCAGAGGTACCTCATCACAGAGCAAGGGAACAATAACCTAAATTCTTCTAGGCACAGGCTTGGAAAGTTCCGTTCAGTTCCAAACACCCAAGACTTCAGAGATGCAAGAAATGGCTGTGAAGAGCAATACTCAGAGGAAAATGAGTGCGATCACATATAAACTGCTAAAAGAATGAGATGAACCATAGTTCATTATATAGTCTGCAAGTGGATTAAATATTTAAACACCAAACAGTGAGACAAGAATATTAATATAATATGTGAGATAGAAATAGGAGTAACAGGAAAGAGATATTAGGAGAAAACTTAGATTGGCTTTAGGGAAAAACAACAGAGAGAGCACATCCTTATGAAGTCAACAATTAGACTGGCAAGGTACAGTAGTACCTTGTCATTTGGGATACTTAAAATGAGATGAGGAAAAGCAATAGCAGCATGCAGTGGGGAAGGTTCTTCCTTTGCTGGGAGGTGGAATGAATCATTCACTGGGACTTCCATCCAGGCTATTTTTTAACTGGCAAAGTTGAAAGCAGAGGCCAATGCTTTAATTTCAGCAGAAATAGAAGAAGTTAGGCCCATAAGCCAGGGGCTGACTGCAGTGACCTTTGTGGTACCAATGGTAGCGAATTCAGTCTATGGCAATTTGGTGAAATACTTCATGTTACTGCAAAGGATATTCAAGGGGAAATTTTACTAATCTTATTGCTAGCTTTAAAATTTTCAGTTTTTATAAGCCTTTGTAAACTAGTACTTTCTTTGCAAACTATTGACAAAACAGCAGAATATTCTCAGAATGTGAGCATGATTTAGTTTGGAAACGACCTCTGGAGGTCATCTAGTCCAAGTCCCCACTTAAAGCACATTGGTCTTTGAAGTTAGAGCAGGTTCCTCAGAATCATATCCAGCCAAATCTAGAATACTTCCAAGGATGGAGATTTTAATACTTCTTTGGGCATCTTGTTCCAGTGTTTGATCTTCACTGCACATTTTTTCTCCAGCATCTAATCATATTTTCTGTTGCTATCCCTATTCTCTTATGCCACTAAGCTGCCTCTCGAAATAACAACAGAACTTTAGGAATTATAAATTATGAAAGAACTACAAAGTAAAAGTTGCAATACCATAATGACAGACTAAGAAGGCATACTTTAAAATCAACAAGTGTTTATGTGAATTTGTTTTCTCCCAGGGTCTTTTAGCAACTCTAAGAGTGGAAATCAAAATGAAAAAAACATTTTTCTGGAATGAAATCCACTTTCTGTCTGACTATGGATCTGTAACCATGTGTGATACCTATCTCTTAATGGCTTTCTCTGACACCAAGCACATAATAGTGAATTAAAAACCCAAAGTAATAAACCAATGATCAGATCTTTGAACATTATTCACTTAGTAATGCATACATTAACATTAAGTGAACACAAATGAAGAAATAATTGTGAATTTAATGTTATTGAGAAGGCAGACCAGTATAGTGTGGTGACATGCAGGCAACAGTGCACATCAATTTTCAAGCTACACTGACAGCAATTAAAAAACTGAAATGAGACAAAATGTGCACTAAAGAGTGGTAATGATTATGAAATTTCCTACTGAGACAAGTCCTATTTCTTGGCAGTGTAGCCTCGGTTAAATTGGTCTGTGGACAACCTAAACAATGAGAAGCACCCAGACGAATGTCAATATTTGAAGTGAGGGAGCAACAGGCATTTTGGACAGCAGGCACATTTTCTTTGGATCACCCACCTTTTCAGCTTAATATTGTCCTGGAAGAAATTTCAGCAATGTATGTTTTAAGTGAGTGTGTACGTGTCAGGATAGCAGCACAGGTCTGTTGGAAGGACCATCCAGCAGTTTAGAACAACTCCTGTAACTTTTCTATAGTCTGAAAACAGGGACATCCTAAAAAACAAGCTCTTCTTTTGTTTATTTTTCTGCGCCTCTTTCATGGTTGTCCTGCCAAGTTTGTATTGAAATACTATGTTGATTCTTTCTAAACTGTCCCATCAGATTTCTCTGTGAACTGTAATGTAGAAGGTTTTGAAAGCCTTGATGTAGCCTTACTCTGGTTAAAAATACATTAAATTGTAAGTTTTCCTCCAGCACCCACATCCATGCTGCAAGCTTTTTCATGGACAGAGCTCATGTATTATTGCTCCCTCTTTCTTCACTTTAGTTTGAAGAGAGACAGTTATCTGTCCTAGCCCCTGAGATCGTCTCAGTGGCCCTTACAGGGATGCTCACAGAGAACAGTCATGGGGAAAATATAGAAATCACATTGGAAAAGTCTCTCATTTTAATAAGGACTAAAGGAGCATTCATGTAAATCTCCATACTGACTTTCCCCAGACTCTGAAAGGAACCAAAAATAGATGCCTTCAGTCACCGAATTCAGCCTCTGTTATTATCAGTCTGGGGATTAAATAAAACTTTCACTGCCTAATGACTCTGCATGTAGTCAAGCGTGAGCACTGTGCTATATAGAATTCCTCATATAGTCTTCTGCTGGTTCTTATTAACATCTCATCTATCAGCTTGAACACCTGCTGTTTGGGGAAACAACTGCCAGTTCTGACATCTGAATGCAATCCGGAAAATTATAACCATGCATCACTCAAAACATCCTTTTCAAAGGCACAGTCCAAGCATCATAATTTCCTTGGTTAGTTGCCTGTTAGTATCCTTTTTACTAATATTTTGAAGATAAGTAGAAGAAGCTTCCAGATGCACAGCCATATATTGTAACTATCAGATCATAAGGAAAACCATTACAACTAAAAGGAAGACAAATTATCGATTTTTTTGGAGCTCTTCCAGCATTAAAGAGGAAAAACTGAGAAAGTCTTGCTTTATTGCAGAGTTTGTCCATGTGTTGGTTAGAATAAGGTAGATAAACATCCTGATTGCTTTTGATTTGATTAAGCATCAAATTAATGTCTTGAATGAAAAGTCACATATAGAACACTTTCACACACTGGTCCTGGTTTGCACTGAAATAAGAGAAAATACTCAAGTTTTTGTTTGTAGCTTAAAAAAAAAGACAAAGAAGAAGAAATTTCAAGGTCTGTATTTCTGTTTTATTTTTCTTGCTTTTGAAGACCACCTGCAGATGTTTTGGTAAATGCCTAAATTAAGACAGTGTAGGTATGTAATCCATATTGACAGCTGGAGCTGGCAGCATGAATTTTCTGAGTGGGGGTAGTAAGAAATGCTTGGGCAGCCTCTTTAAATGTGGCTCATACTCCTCCATCATGTGACACAGCAATAGAGTGGAATGGCTTTGTCTTTCAGTCCAACAGAGCAGTACTTTTGCCTGTAAATTTTCCTACCCTGTCTGAAAGTTTTCTCTGTGCCACAAAGTCTATGTGTCTCTACTGATTAAATTAATAAGGAAGACAGCACTGTACAATGACAAGAGGGATAATGTTTAGGAGGATCAAAGTTTTAGGGCAACAAGATAGGATTGTCTTAATTGTAAGCATAGAAGGAAAAAGCACATGTTCTCAGTCCCGCCTGTTCTTATAACATAGGCAAGTTTTTGCAAACAGAGAAATCATCCACCTTGGTTGAACTTTTGAAGTATTTTCATGATCGTTTTAAGACCTCATTTTTTTTAGTTGTTCCATCCAATCTGTTAAATATAGACTTCAACGCTGCTGAAGCATTTGTCAACTCTTGCATTGCAGCAAAGTGAACTTGAATGAATGAAAAGCAGGAGGAAGGCTATAAATGGCTCCAATTTTGGGTCTCTAGTCTCAAAGTAACTACTGAATACACAGCTCAGTAAGCATTACAGCAATCTATGCAGCTGAAGATCCTTCTTTTTCATTAGCACCCGTGTCACAGAAATGTGCTAAATGAGGAGTCTGCTTTCTTTCAGCTCTCTTGGGAGAGAAGTTTGAAAGCTCATATAAAAAAATCCTAATCTTTGGTACTATTGGTCACCACAAGCATAAAATACAAAGATGCACTGTGGATGAAGATAGACAAATGAGGTCTGATTCATTGGGTCCCCGGTATGTAGCTGTGTACTCTGGCATTGAGTTAATCGACCTTAAGTGATTAATAATCAAAATAGCAACCCAGCAACCTTGCCTAGTGACTAGTCTTAAATTTTCTGCTTCCTGGACGCACTGAACATTGATGTTATTCTTCTGAAATTAATGGCACCTCTTATTTGGGGCGGCTGCTGGCCCAGTGATTTAGCTGGATTTGATCTGAAATGTTTGTGAAAATGAAATTCTCAGAAAGCATTTATTTTAAGATAGACATCACTATGTCACCTAGTAAAACTAAAAAAAAATAGCACCCACACAGCTCTGCAATAAATAACAAAGCAATCTTCTTTTCAAACCTTCTAATTGTATGAAAAGACTCCAGCCAGGAAAGGCAGGAAATACTTGACCAAAAAGATATATCTTGCACTGAAGTCTGGGAGCCTCTTTCCAAGTAGAATCAATTCCACTGCTTAAAATCTTCAGCTACTCAGGAGTGAATATTTAAGCTAAATCATCAAGAGTGAGCAAAGTCATCTAGTGTAATAAGTAATAATCACCAACTGCTATGAATAATTCAGTTCAGAAGGTTTTAATGTGATCTATAATGTCTCCCAGCTGCCTGTTACACTGAATCCTCTCCAGCACTTAACAGAAGAATGTTTTCTCGCGACCATATTGAATAAAATTCTCTACAATTAAAAAAAATAAAAAAATCTTCTGAAAATATTCTGCCAGAAGGATGTTTCTTTACATAAACCATGGGTTTCACAGAATCTAAGTCCAGAGCAATAATTTCCCACCTCTTTTTACCCAAAGTATTGTAAATTTTTTGTTCTTTCACTGAGACTAGAAGGATACAGGTTTATTCAGTTTTTCAAATACTGCATAAAAAGAAAATCCAGAACAGGTTAAACGTTGGTTCTTAAACAGAAGAGAAACAAGATAATAAAATACCTCAGACTAAACGTTTACACACTGTCTGCTTCGGCTGGAGTCTATGGGCATTTGAGTTCTTCGGATTTCTGATGGAGTCTTAAGCTATAGGAAAGTGTTTGGCTGAACTGCCAACAGCACCAGTTTACCCAAGGAGGCTGCAGGCATCTTTCCATCATTTTGAGATTCAGATTGTCTGAACAAACAGAAAAAAATGTGAAAAAGAAGCTGAAGAATGTCAACGCAGCAGAGAAAGAACTAAGTTGGCCTTGTGCTAGCTGGACACCAACACAGCATATTTCCCATCACACCTGCTACACTGACCAAGCAACATGCTTTTCCCGTGAAATGCATGTTCATCTGCTAAATAATTTGGTTTGAGATATATGATTTTGGAGGTTATTACGGCTATCAAAGGTGTCCAATATATGTCAAATAGCTAGATTGCTTCCTCACATTTTAGCTGGACTAAAAGCAAAGTAACTTTAACAGGATGGAGTATCCATCTGGATTTCAGGCTACAAACTAAGCCAGCTTTTCAGGAGAGTTAAAGAGAATTGGGGACTTAAAAAGGCATAAAACTGTATTGCTTACTGAAAGCTAGTTCCAGACTTCCCAGCAATGCATGCAAAATCAATTTTTGTTGTCCTAAAGCTTGGGGGGCAAAGAGAAGGAGAAACAAGGCAATGAATTCCCATTTTGTCCTCAGCCCAGATATGGCAAAATCAACTTTGCAGTAAAGCAATTCCTCTTCATATCCTTCCCCCCCAGCCAGCTTTGGAGGCACTTCTCCCATTTCCAGGGCCATAGCCAGCCGAGGGGACAGCAGGAGGAGAAAGATCAACCACAGGAATTGCTTATATTCCCCTCAGACGTTGCCAAGTGGTCTCCTCCAACAGCAGACGTAGGTGGGGTGAGGAAGTGGGAGACAGGCCCCTCTGCTTGGTCCTGCCCATCCACGCCTGGGGCCATGCCTCCATTCAGGCTTAGTGCCCTGAGTTGTTCAGAGGCAGTAGCGCTTATCACCTGCATTTGCAGTAGACTGAATGGCTATGCTTCTCAGCTTAGCATGCAATAACTATCTGCTCTATTTGAAGTAGGCATATACTCAAGAATGAGTGGCAATTCAACTCATGACTATAAAATGATGGCAAATAAGCTGGCAAAAAACAAAAAAAAAGCAAAATAGGAGTAAACTGCAAAAAGCAAAAGCATATAGTCTCATCTCCAACATTTTTAAAAGTTCAGGCACTATTGAGATCACTTTTCCTCCACATCCCTTAAATAGAATCAGATCATGTCAAGCATTGGGCACCTGCAAGATGCTAGATCTCCTATCAGAAAACATTGCACATTTTACAGCTTGAAAATGCTCAACAGAGCACACTGTAACAATACGCAGGAAGGAGGATCCTCAAAAGAATACTATGAACATCATTAGAATACTAAATAAATGTCTTGCACTAAAGAATTACCTTTCATAAATCTGTTGGAAATTACAAGAGCAGAGGAAATATCCACCTCTTGCACAAGACCATCTTCACCTTCAGTCCTCTCCTAACCCATTTTGAAATGCTACTCTTTGTTATTTTATAGCTGCTGTGTTTCACCTCAGAATGGACTGCATTTCAGTTGTGTCTGATCATCCCATCTCATTTATCAGTTTCTGAAGCACCATGAGAAGAAAGGTGTTAAATAAAAATATTGTCATTTCTGGTTAACAGAGCTTTCATGATATTCTAAATAGAATCCGCTATAAAGAAGACTAGAAAATTTAAAAGCAATATTAAAATTCATTCACTATTTCTCTCCACACTGAAAAGAATGAAAACATTCATTTCATGAGAATGTTTGCTGTCTCTGTACATCAGGCCCAGAAGATGAGCAGTTGCAGCTAAGAAAGGTGTTGGCTACTGAAGAACAAGTGTGATCTTTAAAACCTGACACCACTGCTGGACTTCTGCCTTAACTGTTTGAATCTCCAACTGCACCAGCAATTCAAATGTATGCAATATGTAACCACAAAATAGCAATGTCAAAGAAGTCAAAGCATAAGAAAAATGAGTAAATTCAGCACCGAAAAGCTGAAAAGGTTTGGCAAAAAGCGTGTCTCTGCAGTTAAAATGTTCATCCTGTATTCTGCTTCCTTCAGACTGCAGCAAAGACCATTTTCAGAGAGTTTAGCAGTACTGCCCTGAAGAGGTACCTGGAGAAAGCTTAGATAGATAGCACACAAATTGGTGAATTCTTGATAAATTCCAAACTACTGCAACTGGACAGCTGCCCTCTTCACTCTAGGAACAGTAATTTCCTTTGTACCTCCAACTAAGTACACCTGAGTTTAAACTCCCACCTGCTTTGCGTTCTATTGGGTGTTAAAAGCAAGGGTATTTTCAGAATAAAATCGTGGCCTGCTCCAACTATCCAGCTGACAGATCCCTTTGTCATTTGCAAAGAAAGTACTTTAACAATCTGAAAGCCTATGCTTTGTTTGCTAGTCCTAAGGAGGTACATGAAGTCAACTGGCCTGGATCTAGTACCTATCAAAATCCTTACTAAATTATTAGGTAAGCCGGTGCTTATGCTAGCTTGAATCTAGCACCCCATTATGCCTCCAAACCATCAGAGTAAAAGACTCTTCATCTCATTGGAAACATATGGACTTTTGCTCTATGTCTTGCTACTTGCAGCACACAATCAGCTGGCAGTAACAGCAAATGACAGCAGCATGAATGAATAGGAGCTTCTCTAACAGATGCCACTGGCTTCTTAATTTGCAGTTACACTGGTGTGCTTTTGATGGTAACTGCTTCATAGAGCCGTTGAATCATAGAATGGCTTGGGTTGGAAGGGACCCAAGGATAATCAAGTTCCAACCTCCTTGCCACAGGAAAGGCCACCAACCTCCAGATCTGGTTCTAGACCAGGTTGCCCAGGGCCCCATCCAATCTGGTCTTGAACACCTCCAGGGATGGAGCATCCACAGCCTCTCTGGGCAGCCTGTTCCAGCAGCTCACCACTCCCTCTGTGAAGAAATTCCCCCCAACATCCAATCTAAACCTTCCCTCCTTGAGAAACCTTCCTTGTCATGCTTCTTCCTTGTCATGAGCCTTTAAATCTAAACTTCAGAATAAGCTGAATTTTGGTTGGCACGCTAATTTTTTCCTTATAGGTGTTTTGTGCCTCTTGGGAAACAGGAACAAGTAACTTAGAGTAAACAGCGACCTTGAGGATTTGGAGAAATGATTAAGTTTTACAAACCAGTAAGGAAATACCATCAGTCCTAGTACATTTTATGGAACTTAACAGCAGGGTTTCAAACAAACCACATGTGAACTCAGAATTTCAAGACCATTTCTTTTGGAGACTGGATACCTTTCTGAACCTGTCCAAACTTTTTGGCCTGCAAAAAAAGTAAAAGCCCAACGCAGCCAACACACTCCAAGCTCAGAAGCTCTGGATGCAGTCACCAGAACTCAGAGTCTGTGAGGACATCGATTTTCTAGTCTAGAGTATCGATCTCCCTGCCTGTACAAATTACATTGATGAACAAGTCTTAAAACATCTTTCTGCCTGAACAATATGTGTTCTCATTATATGTTTCCTGAACAGCATGGGCAAGCTTTTCTTTAGGAGTTAATTCACTCACACAAGCCCCACCATTTTTGTCAGAAAATTCAGTTTTCACCTCACAGCTGTCATTCTTGAGCTGCCACTCCCTCTATTGCTCTGATTTTTTAGGCAGGAAAATTTGAAATGAAAAGAAAAGAGACACGACTGTGAAAAGGACATTCATGTGGTCAGCATTGTAATGTCAGAGACCAGGGTAAATAAAACCACTTTGTATACACACAAAGATGTCAAACCATCCCTTCACCTGGAAACATCTGGAACTTGATTATATTTTCTTTCATGAAAGCCCAGAAAATGACAAAACTTGATTCTTTCACTGGGTTTTGTAAGGAAATAAGACTCATCTAGAAATGTTGCCTGTGAGTTTGTCCACCCAGCTGAATCACTTGAAGAATGCAGTCAATTGCAAAAATGTGTGAAAGAGAGGGAGATAATGAAGCTATGAAAACTGGTGTCAAACTCCATTGGGTAGAATAGAGAGTTTGAGGGAATGCAGAACTCAGCCCTTGCAAATACAATTTGCAGCAACCTTGCAAAAGAGTATACACATATGTGTAGTCCTAGAGTGCACTCTTTCTGGTGGAAATATCAGAGATAATATGGGCAGAGCTGAGGTTAATTGTCAGGAATTCTTCATGATGAAGAATCCAAAGGCATAGAAATGCTGTTCATGAAACAGCTGTTAATTATGAGGTCCTTATTAAGAAAGTAGCTCACATATGTAAGATCAGCATCTGCATGTGGTCCGAGATACTTTTCTCTTACTGAAGTGCCAGGCACTTCAGTTCTGATATTGGATCATTAAGAAGGACACCATATTGCTTTGGATCAGAGAAATACATGTGGAGAATCAATGCGCACAGCCCTCTGCAAAAACACCTGCCGTTTTACCACTCCTCCTGACAGTTTTAGTGCTTCTGTTTGCTGAAGAAAGAACAGCAGGGCTTTAACACTATGTAAATACCATTTGCAAATGTACACACATCTTTATGAATGAGACACGAGACTGTCAGCAAAGAAAGTGCAGCCATATGAACATGGAGACACTGCATGATACAGCCCACAAGTCTGCACTGATGTGACTTCATAAGGTCCTCTGCTGTCCTCTGCTCATTCACAATCTTCAAGCAGCTTTCAAAGGCCTCAGTTCAAAAGTAACTTAAATGCAATTTGATATGAAATTTTGCCTCTTCCTCCTCCTTTGTCTTCGTGAGAAAGAAACACACTTATCCAAGGAGAAAAAGAATAGTAACTCCTAGATATCTGGTAAGTTAAACATCCATTACTAGACAGCCATTAATTTTCTACTCAAAATAAATTCATACACTAAAAATTCCTGGCAAGTGGGCCCAAAATGAACTGGGCACTTCTAAATTATTGTGAAAAGCAAATTACAATTTGCTTGAAAATTCAGATTTTAGAAAGGTATTTTCTAGAATATGACTGGTTGTACTTAAGCTTATGGGCTGTGTCTTGTGCCTTCTTATCTGTATGACTGTTTATTAATGCAAATGTGCCTGATAGGCTCCTCGTGCCCTGAAGCCTTCTGAAAAAGGAAAATCTCCATCCGCTGACTTCTCTACTTCCAGTAATGGATATGACTGATTACATTCACTGTGAAGATTCTAAGCTGGTTATGGAGATTCCTATTTAAAATACAGAAGGATATGAAAAAACCCTGTACTTTGTGCCCTATATATTTTGATGTCTATCCTCTGTCTTTGGAGGTATTTAAAACTGGACCAGAAGAAGCCACGAGCAAATTTAAATAACTTGAAAGCAGGCTGAGTTGGGCTCAGACAGCATGACCTCTAGAGGTCCCTTCTAACCCAAAATTATTTTATGATTCTTCAATTTTGTATCTTTTACACAGACATGCACAAAACTGCAAACTTGAGAGAAGGAGGCTCTTCTATGAAACTAATACTTAATACTTCAGTTTATCAAATTATGGAAACCGTTACCATTTTGTGAGAGAACAGCATGTTTATTTTTCTACTTCATTCAGGATAAATTCCGTGGAAAAAATAGTTCAGATGCACATATTCATCTGCATGCAGAAAATCAGATCACCTTTCTATCCACAACCCACAGAAGCAGCTGTGCTCCGCTGAGACTAAACGTGAAAAGAAAGACATATTTTTGCTTTTAGGCAGTGCTAGGGGAGAATATTTTAGGGATTAGAATTACTGGTTACGGAGTTCTTTATGGGAGATCACACCAAGTACTGAGCCAATGTAGGTCAAAGAAACAGAAAGGCCACTTCTTCAGCAGTTTTCTTTAAAAAGAAAACACAACAGAATTGTCCTTTTGCCTCCCATATATCAATGATGGCCATCTCTGCTATCCACAGGGGGAAAAAGCACTGATTGTAGCACTTTGCATATATCAAAACACTTCGAAAACACTAAAAACACTGGCTAAAAACACAGGCTCTCAAACATAAGCATGCACTCATTGCAAATCATAAGCTCTGTCTTTTTTTTTATAATCTAGAATTCTTATCTTTGAAGAGTTATTAGCACTTCTAATTGTAATAATACACTTATAATGCCTCACTTATAATACCTCATTCTTGTTTATTGACACATTTAAAAACATATACATGCCAGAACTAATGAAAAGTCAAACAGAAGCATAAATAGAAAACACAGTTTTCAGAAACTCTTCCATTATTTATAGAAAATAATTCTGCATGCATGTGGTCAGACACAGACAGCGCTGGTGGTCTTGGACTCCCCATCACTTACTTCAAAGTACAAATAATAACAAGAGAGACCAATAAGCACCTATTCACAAAGAAATGGCTCAAAACCAAACAGAGTTGTGGCAGATGGCTTACACATTTCAGAAGAAGCACGATGTGCGATTGCAGTTTAGAAAGTCTTGCATAGGACTGGATGAGTATGATGTGTGCGAAGTGGGAGGGGGAGGGATTGAGACAAAATCACATTATCTCCAACTTCCCTGATGGTGGTAGTATGTGTGTGGTATTGTGTGGTATTCTGTAGAACATCAGCAATCAGTCTGGGCTACAAAGCTTTGTGATGCCCTAAAGCAGTGCTTTGTAAATCCCAGGAAGGTTTCTTCATGCATCAGGGTTGTCACATGATTCAGTTATTTTTGTCATACCCGTGGACAACAGTAATTTTCGTTCTAGGTTGTTTACTGCCTAAGTGGGAAGGAGATCTTTTGTTAAACATTACTCAGGGCAGCTTTCTAAGTTTTTCCAGTCAAATCTTATGCCTATCTTGATATCTGAACATTTTAGTTTCTGTTTTGGTTATAAGTGTTTCAAGTACATTGCTTACAACGTCATTATCATTACCACAGGAGCAGTTCTTCTCAAACAGAAGACACAACTTCTGTTCCAAAGTAAAGACTGAGAGGTGATGAACTCAGTCACAGGTCTCCACCTCCCATACCTTCTATGCACTGATGTCTTATTACTTCAAAAAGTAAAAAGACTCAACATACACAAACAATTGCCACAAAATAGAAGACAGAAAATGTTCTTCATGAAGCATTATTGGGGTCTGGAACTCCAGGTCAGTGTTTATGAAGATAGCTCAGCTTTTATAATTTGTATTAGACATTCCTCATCAAGAGCTAGGAAAGTTTCTTCTCTTGCCTTTGCTTCTTTTTCTTCTTTGCCTTTACTCTATTATCTCCCAGTATGATTCCTTGTGAACTGTGGCTCAGACTTGTCTAGATCACAGGATGCATAAAATAGGAGAGCCAATGTAACTGAAACATGCCGAGATTTCTCCTGTTTTGCGTGCTTTGTAACAGTTAAGTAAATGTTGAACTATAGCTTAAGATCGAATTTATTTCTTCCACCAATTATCTCCCATGGGAAAGCACGTAATCTTTCATAATAATTTCATGTTTTCCTCTTAAAGCATCTGACAGCATGCTGGAAGCTGGATGACAAGCTCAATGTGCTGATAGCCTGAATGAAGGAGAATATAATGCAGTGTAAATCCAGAGAATCAGAGGTTGAGAGGGTAGTCCTGTGAGTGACCACAACTTCACAGAGATTTAGTTTAGAAAAGAAATACATCAGATTTTTAAAATCCTGAAGAGAGCCCATTGGCTCATGTCACAAATTATACTCTGAATTTCTGAGTGATTTGGGGTGAATTATATAGGCATTGCCGTGTTTGGGAAAAGGGATGTTTTTATGTCATAACTAGGCAACTGGCATTCACTCTTCCAGGTTATTCAGACTTGACAACAGGCAGGAATACTGCAGACTTTCTTGACCATATTAGAGATTTACAAGACAAATGGTCATAAGATCCTGACCTTAGTTTGATTTACAAGAACATTTTACACCATTCCAGTATTAAGGGTTTTTTTTAAGAGATGTCTGTCCACTTTAAGTCTAGTCAAATATGCTGCCAAATTTAAATGCTAATGAAAACTAAGGTGTTTATACTTCTGTGCTCTCTTTCCCCACTAGATGCAAAACATTGTTTCCTTTGTCTGTTATCTCTTACAACTGAGACTGTGCTTCATTACATGTATTGCTGCACTCAATGCAAGAAAGTCATTAGCATGGTTTGATATGTGAGATGGTGTGATAATGAGAAACAAAACAAAACTATAAAAGAAAGATGATTCTTTTTAAAAGATCTCATTTGTATTCAGTGATCCTAATGTCCTTCTAGAATGACATAACAATGCATGCACAAAAAAAGGTTTAGAATGTGAAACATCTCCTAAGCACGTTTTTTAACTTGTGCTCTGAATTCCCCATCTGTCAACCAACACTGAACCTCTCTGCTGCTGCAAGGTGCCTCCTCTTCCTCAGGCATGGCTGAGCACAGGAGGTCATGGTTAAGGTCAGACCTTCTCTGCCTCCTCATCTCTGCCCTATTGCAAACAATGAATTCCCCTCACTTTGGTTCTGTGGGATGGGGAGGGATTTGCCTTGAATCTACAGCCACCCCTCCAGAGTTGGCTGTCTGACATAGGAAATCAAGCACATTAGCTCAAAGGAGGCTGTTAAATGGAGATCAGTGTTTCTCTCTGTCACAGGGACAGATAGTGGTGCGCCACTGGGAGAAGGCACCGAGGACAATAATAAGCATTTAAATCAAGATCAGTGAAAAGGGGCAAGCAGGTAACTCACAAGGGGAAAAACAAAGGAAAGTGGAATACTGCGCTGCACAGTGGTAGTCTCAAGCTTACTTCGTAAATTGTTATCTGAGCTGAAAATCAATGAAGCAACCACTACCTTAGCTCAGTCACTTGTGTGTTTAAAGGAAAGGCCAAATTCATTTTTTGTGAAGGCCTTGCACTGAAGCAGCGATGCTTCTACACATAATCCCCAAGAACACTGGGAAAATTTATTGTATATTCCATAGTAAAAAAAAAAGGTCGGGAAATGGATACAATAAATTGCCCACCAAACTGTGCACGTAAAGAAAATAAAAAGACTGTTTGAACAGCTGGAATTTAGAATTTATATTTTCAAGTTATTTATTTTAATAAACGAACAGCTATAATTAAGTTCAAAATGATCACACAAGCAGGAAGAGAAACAATCTTGTTATTACGGTTTCCAAGAAGTTGCAGCCTGCAACAGGCTTTGTAGTGGGCCTGTATTATTGGTGGTAACTTTGAGAGAAATGAAAGTGTTTTTAACCACAGCCATTTGAAGGATATGAGCTGCTGTCCCAGCTAGTGAGAACTGAGTGAAGAGAGGGCTGAGCTTGACGTGTCTGCTTTTATATTTACTGCCTTGATATATTTTTCAAAGTACAGTTTCAATCATGAAACAGGAACAATGATGACCTCTGCAGTAGCCACAAAAGTGGCAAGGAATCAACCTCGTGAAAGCATATATTTTATTATGTATGTGCACATATTTGTTTGCTACTGTATTTGTTTATGGATAGATGGTACTTTAAATCTAAGGGAGAAAATGCATTCTTCAGCCTCTCAATTAAAAAACAATGGCCTCTGCTATGAAAATTGTCCTGGTTTTTACCTGGTCAGAAATTCCTCAGGCAGGAGACACATAGGAGAAAACCCTCAGCAACTGTAACATTTTTGTAGGAGGGATACAGGCATTCACCAGGGTTACCCAAAGTACTTTCATCAATGAATACATTGGATCCGATGTAAAGTCGATGTAAAGTTGTCTGTGTTCAAGTTCAACTTAGCCAGTGCTGCTGGAATGTGGCAAATAAAGGGAAGCTCCCCATTTTTTGAAGAAATCCTCCAGAGGTAACCAACAGTTTTATGTGGATCTCATCCAAGAACCACTGAAATTAGTGAGGGCAGGATTTCAACCTTGAAGTCATTTTTGAAGGCCAATGAAGTAAAAGGAAAGGCTGCCGTTGATTTTTATGGGTTTCGAATCCACTTGTTTTTCACTCTTGGGAATTTGAATCAGAGCAGAGTTTCCTAAGTCCGATTTGAGCAGCAAGATTCTGACCTTTTTGTAGGTATTTTCCCACACCCAAAACCTTCCCACATTTCAATAAAAATCTTCCCGCATTTCAGTAAGATTAGCCCTTGCTGTTCATGATAGGCCCAGGTTTGTGGAGAAGTTCCAACCAGAAAAAAACATATCCAGGAGAGAAAGCTATACATTTTGCAATCATATTTCATCATTTATGCCACGATACGCATTTTTTTCTAAATAATATTTAATTGCTTTCTTCTGAGAAACTTCTTTTCAAGCCACGTTTTCCTAAATAAATCCAGAAGTTTCTACATCTCAGATGAAGGACATATCCTGCATCTAGTCTGATTCCAAATAATTCCCTATGAAAACATGCTCGCTCACTTCATTATAAAAGTAAAACAAAGATAATCAGACTGGAGAAAAAAAAACACTATTATTGTTTCTCAGTTCTTTTTTTGATTTTTGATTTTCTGTTTTAAACAAATATCTTCGTAAATGAAGCATTCAAAACCACATCTTATGAAAAGAGATGAAGGAGATGGCACCATGCACACGTGTTTAATAAGGGCTCAAGAAACTACTAAGTATCTTGGAAATCCCCATTTTTTTTTTCCCTCCACACATATGGAGCAACCTCTTCAAATAGGAAATCATGAATATACAAGTCTAGCAAGGAAGTCCTATTTCCCCACAAAAAGGAGCTGAAGACTTCACGTGATTTTAGGAACTGTGCCTTTAAGTACAACATTTAAGAAACGTATTTAAGAAGATATAGTATGTAGTGATAACAATAAACAGATTTCTCTTCCACCTGGTTTGTTCGGTTCTGTACAGCAGTAGCAGCTCATTACATGGGCTGAAGTCTGTGCTCTCTAAGACAGGACACGGTCCTAATGAGCTGGTGCTACTTGTCTTAGCATTTTCCTGTGGAATGGGGTCTTCCCAGAAGTGTTCCCCCATGCAAAGCATTCACCATTGCCTGTAGTCCGAGGCTAACTTCTTTTGGAACGTGTTATTGTCGTAATGAGTTTCCCTAGACCACATTTAATTCAAAGTCTTTGACTTCTGGTAAGTATTACATCAGGCCAGCTGACACTTTCAGCTGTGGTGCAAAGCTCTGGCTGAGCTCCTGCATGGAGGCAACGTGCAAGGCAGCAGCCATTTCCTCCTGCACCCACATTGGCGTAATTTCAGAGAAGCCAGTCAGATCCTTTAGGTCATCACTTGGAGCAGGTCCCCTGTGTATGCTGAAGTGCTGTGGATTTGCTCAAACAAAGCCAGGAAATGGAGAAATGTAAGCCAAGATGAAGTAATTTAAGCAACTGCTATAATGAACTTAACTCATTACAGCATATAGTACCTGTATGAGCAAGTTTTTAGAATCTGGTAATAAAAGGGTTTTCCTGGTAGGAATTTGGATGGGGTTATTTTGAATATAGAGGAACATTATTTTTTTTTTCAGTGAGTGGTAGAAGAAATGGAATTCTGGAGGCAGTGAAAGAGTCCAAAAATTTGTATCAAGATCAACTGAAAGAATTATAAACACTAAAAGGCTATTACTTCAGGTCTCTTAGTATGAAATATTTGACTAACAAGAGCTAGAGTGGTCTGCCTTGACATTTCTAGTTCTGATTTTAAGACGTCATTTCTCCATTAGGAAGACATATATTATAAGAAAGGAAGAACACAAAACTTGTTAAACAAAACAAATGAATCCAAATTATTTTTACCTCAAAGTAAATGAAGCATTTGGAGTGATCCAAAAACATCTATCTGTTGTTTCTATTTTCCCAAGCCCTCTAAACTCAGCCTAAAAAATTTTTGTTCAACTTTTTCCATTCAGGCATAGAGCTAAAAATCCATTATTCTCCCAAGACAAGTTACCAGGCCTTACTTGAGTTATGGGAATTATCTTCAAAGGGTACAGCTAAAATCTTTACAACTTATCAGGCCAATGATTAAGCATTCTGTACATTAGAACAGAGACTGCTGTGCACTATAAAGGAAAATATACTGGAAGTACAACGAGAACTTTTAATTTTCTTATGTATCTACCTACAGCTACAATGGAACTCAAAAAGAGATAGAATCTGCAGTTAATTAATTCAGAAACTTCTAATAAATCTGGATAGTGTTCCTTTATTTGTAAATATGTTCCTTATGTTCTTGGAGATTTCAAGGTACCATCTTCACAAAGACCTGGGAGCTCTGATGAGATGCTGCATCTTAAATCTTTCTTTGTTTTACACCTCAGGTGAGTGCAATTTAGAGCAAATGAACAAAAGGAAAATTTCATGGGTTCATATGACTGAAATAATAGGTCCATACTTAAAAGAAAATTTGTAAAGGTCTCTATGCTTTGAAAATTAGAAGTGATCCTTGAGGGAGACTGAGAGAACCTAGGGCAGTCAAAATACAAAATACAAAATACAAAATGATATTTAACTTCAATATATAGACATTACTCTTCAGCATCCAGAAAGTTTGTAACTTTTATGTCCTGTCAAGTACACTGTTCTTCAGATTCCACAATCTGAATGAAAAGAGTTCCAGAGGTTAAAATAACTTCCTCCTATTGTACAAAACTTACCAAAATGACAGCTCCTTGGTATGTCAGGGTATGCTGGCATTTTCTGCGCAGAACCCAAAAAGCAAAGGGCTGCTCACAGCGGATAAGCCACAGCTGCATCATTCCTTTCAATAAGCTTTTAAGAAGACCTCAGGCACTACCAGTCTAGGGAGAGTATGCCAGATATTTCCCATATTCTCCGTGCCACAAGTACACTTCAACAGCAACAAAACACCACTGCAGCTGCCAATGAAAAAGACAACTTCAGTTGCATCCTTTTTTTTCAGTCCTTAATAGAGGCAGTGAGGAGAATGCAGGCATCTTGATCTCTGGCCCCAACTAGAAACAAAAAGCAGCATGCATGCAGCTGGCACATTTGCTCTCAGCAGACATCTACATCAGGTATGCCCCATGGCCCTGATATGTGAACTGTTCAGCATGGTGACCTGTCTGAAGCATGGCATTGACCCCTTATGCCCATGGTTCCCTACATTCCTAACAAGAAGGAGTGCCAGTCTGTATCCCCAGGAGCCAAAATGCAGTCAGACTATGTACCCGTGACCTGGAAAGTTATCCTTGATCTGATTGATCAGAAAGAGCCAACAGAAACACTCCACAATGCTAAACCTTAAAGTAAAGTCGTTTATCTGAATTTTCCATCAGTAGACTTCGTGTAGGGTTATGGTTACAGCCTCACTAGCCCAAATCTATGGACAAGAAAAATGAAGTGGGCAGTGGGAAGGACAGAAACTGCAGCAACATTCCTGCTATCTCCCAGTAGGTTGCTAGCAGAGATAGAAAGAGATCTTGTATATTTTTAGTTGCAGACCAGTGTTCTGTCCTTCGAGTCACAACACTGTTAGCCACACCATTACATTAAGAGCATGACCACAGGACTCTGAGATGTCTTGCTGAACTGTTCTGTATATTAGTTACATAAAGAGACTGGAGAGCAGTTAAATACAGAAGTACAACACAGGATAAATTTCAATTTATTCTGTTGGGGAAACACATACCATTTTGAGAAATGCTGAAATCAATACAGAGACTGAATCCTTCTGATTTTCAGTCACTTAGTCCCTTGGGAAATTGAGGAAAAAAAATCATCTAATTCTATGCACCTTAAACATCAGGCCAAAAAGTGGCCTTCCCCATTGCTCCCAACAATGGCCTAAAATGACTGTAGACAGAGAAGCTCTTTCAAGAGCATTTCATATTCTTCATATTGCTGGTCTGGATCAGTCTGTGTAGAAGCCTTTATTTGAATACTGACAAGAACTGGTGAATCCATGGAAGCAGCTAGTTAAGCTGGGTGAGAAAAGATAAGTCATAAAGATAACATCTCAATACTTCAGCTTTTGCCTAACACTAATTACCAACTTTTTTGTTCTCTTTTTAATGTTTAGGACATGTACTGGCCTCAGAGAGGTCAAAGCTGTAACTGCTAAATGATGACACGTGAACCAACATATTGTCAGCCTAGTGTATAGAGAAAAGACAGACCTTCTAAAACACATTACAGCACTTCTTATTTCCCTTCTGGTACTCACTGTGTATTTGCATCTATCACAGTGCAGTTCAGACACACTTCGAAATCGCCAGCTTGGTAATTCTGAGCTTTCTTAGCTTGTCCTTGATGGGGACAGGTAGGTCAACCCTGGCTTTTGAGGCCTTCAACAATGCAAGAGAAAATAAAAAAGCCTCTGAAGGGCACATTTGTGCTCCTGTGAACTAGGGCAGAAGGTTGTGTTGTGAATTCATCAAAAAGAAGCTCATACACATTCCACTGAAAATCTGTCTCAATCAGTATCTGGTAAATCAAATCAACAACCTACAGAAACTAAGCAACTGGAAACTAAGCAGGTTTTGTGCATATACTACCTACCCACTTAACAGTTCTTGTTAGGAAGAGTCATATACGCATTAGCATGAAGAACTTGTAGAGCTCGTTTGCAGCATGTGGTCAGCATAAAAGCTTGATGGATCCTTGGCAGAAATTAAGTCGGCAGGGCTGTGATCCAGTGAGTAGAAATGAAACACTGAAAACTGGATATTGAAATATTTGATCAATGACCAGGAAGATCTGCCACTATTTAGCTAACTAATGACTTATCATATGCCAATCTACGCTATTCACTTTCTGATTTGGTGATCATTATGCATGCAGCAAATTATTATTCATTACTGTTCAGTTCCCTCTCCCATGATACCCGGAGCAGTAAAGGACATGTTGCTATATGCCAGCAGATGGCCACTTACAAAGCTAAGCTTAATTGCACTTTGTTGTAGTCGAAGTCTGTAAAGATAAATTAATGCTCATCAGCTGAAAGATCTGGTCTCTTTCCTTCTGAAGGAGACCGCTCATGCATGAGTTCACTGAGTCACTGCTTCTAAATAAAAAGAGTTTTTTTCTCTTTTTTCAACTGTGGCAATCCCATCTACTCCTTTTGGCTCATCTGTCTTGTGTGACTCCATGAGTGAGCTGCAGCTCTTTTTGTTCTGGGCAGAGCGCTGAGAAATTGCTGCAAGTACTATATGAAGCCATAAACACTCTTTGGATGTTGCAGATAATAAAATTTTACACGAGTTCAAGAAAAACTGGAATTTCATAGAAGAGATATCATAGAAATCATATAACATCCTGAGTTGGAAGTGACCCACAACAGGGAGTCCAACTCCTGGTTTCACACAGGACCAGCCAAAATTCAAATCATATTTTTGAGAGTGTTGTTCAAACTCCGGCAGATCTGGGGGACTGACCGCTGTCCTGAGGCCCCACCGCCCTCTGGCGCAGAACCTGTCCCTAACCCCCGCTGCCCCTCCCCTGACACCGCTCCACGCCGTTCCCCCGGGCCCTGTCGCTGTCACACAGAGCAGAGCTCAGCGCTGCCCCTCCACTCCCTGTGAGGAGCTGCAGCCGCCACGAGGCCTTCCCTCAGCTCCTCAGCTCTGGGCTGCACAAAACGAGGGATCTCAGCCGCTCCTCATACATCCTGCCCTCCTGACTCTTCTCCATCTTTGTTGCCCTCCTTTGGATGCACTCTCATACTTTTATGTCTTCCTTACACTGCAGTACCCACCCAAAACTGCACCCAGTGCTTGATGTGAGGCAGCAGAGCGAGACAATCCCTTCCCTCGGGCTGGCTGAGGGGTTGCTCACTGAGGGATACTAAATTCAACAATATCTAGCTCAGAAAGCTAGTGAGTTGCAACTGCCTGGAACAGGAAGGATATTTGGGGAAAATACTGTGTGTCTGCCTTCTCCATACACTTGTAGGCTTGTGTTTGAGGCAGGACACAGAGATAATAAGAACACTGGTCTGACCCAAAATGACTGCTTACATGTTGCATTAGTTAAATTCTTATGCCCTTCATGGAGACGAACTATGTACAATTAGTCAGTTTGTCGCTTCCTGGTTAGTCTAAAAACTACAGCAAATAGGAGCTGATTTGATGACAGGAGTTGGACTCAATGATCCCTTCTAACTCAGAATATTCTATGAAACAGTCTATTCTGTTTCCCCTCCTTCCTCCAAACCTTGTGAACTCACAGCACATGCTCCCAGTTTGGTGGCAATATTGCTTAAACTGGTGTCTGTGGCTTGTGTCCTCCCCTCTGTGGAGCTGCTTGTTCCTACCCTGTGCTGCAGCCTGCATGAAGCCAACAGGCACTTCTGTGTTTTGTGGCTGTACAATGAACTGGGCTTGGAAACTGATCTGACCGTGACAGAAAGCGTGTTCGTCTGGTGGAGTGTTTCTTCAGCCAGGTCAACCCCTTGATGTGGTTCCTGACTGTGTGGTTCCACAGACTTGTGCTGGAGCCATGCAGAGGCTGGCATGCAGGACAGGAGCTGACAGCCGGGAGGAAGGACGGGACAACTGCTCACACCAGCACTGCAGCCAAAGCAAAGCCAGTGGAACCACAGCGGGGGCTGCTAGTGATTAACACCACTTCTCCTACAACTTCCAGTCTACTCTTTGATCCTTTCCACAGACCCCAAGGGGACCATGACCTTCACTTTGAAAAACACTCCTAGAGAACAATGAAACCGAGAGGGGAAGTCCACTGACCCTATGCAGCTGTAAATTTGAGCTAAGTAACAATTTACCTTGGATTTATGGCTGCTTGCCTTCCCTGGTGTACAGAGGCAAATGTGACCTATTAACAGCAGATATATATTTCTTTAAATTAGCCTTTGACAGTAAAACCCAAGTGTAAGTGAAATCAAAAGCAAGGCCTCAGACTTTAAAAGACTGTGAAAGAGAAAAGGCATATACACACAAACTCTACTACAAGAAGCCATTTTTCTTCCTTAGGCAGAGACAAGAACAAAGATTAATAGTTTGACTAACCAGTGCTAGAAATCAAGATGATCATTTCTGCTAACACTAAATTTGTTTCTTTACTTTTTTCTTCCTCAGCATAACAGCCATAGTCATTTTTTCCAAGTGTTTTTCCATAACTAAAATATAGCACAGTCCTTAGTGATCAGTAATAATGACTGTGTGCAGACATTACTGTGTAAGCCACCTGAAGCTCCTTGTAATTTTTTGCTACACGACACAAAACACAATAAAAATGATACCAGTTCCCCCCCCCTCCAAATTAGATCAAGTTGAAAATGACACAAAAGTATTTCACAGAAAAGGCAGCTTTCCAGTATAGGGTGGAAGAAGCCAACACAGACTGATGTGGAGAATGTACAGTCTTTTATGAGAACATGTCCAATTTTAAAAAAATAAAATAGAATCATAGAATAAATAAATCATCAGATAATTAAAATGTCTTGGCTGGAAAACGGATTGAAACACATTGTATCATGTCTGGCTAGGTCAGTAGCACATCGACCTAATGAACACTTAGCAGTTTTTTTGAAAGTCCTCTCCTTTGGTAAGTGATCCGTAGAACGTCATTGTCTCTCCTTTCAGTTTTTTGGATTTTAGACAATGTAGGATTCACAGAATCTGAGCCAATTACCAGTGGCTTTCTGAAGACATATTTGCCATGTCTGCTGCCCAACCAGAAAGCCATCTGATACTACTTCATTAAATAAATGCATATATTCGCAAAAGGAAATCTTGGCAAGTGGGAAAATATTATGACGCATTCCACTGTTTCATGTTAAGGGGAAAGTAACAAATTAAATTAAGCCTTTTGGGGAAAAGTATATTGGAGGACAAATGAAGCTCAAACCTAGAGAAATATTCTCAGGGAACTAAATATAATTACATTCCTTTCTTTGGAATATGCTTTTCTACTCTTTTATCAGAATGTTCTGAATTTGGCATACCACAGAGCTCCAGCTTTCATAAAGACTTTCACACAGACAATGTTGCCTAAAGGATTCTACCCTGTGTGGACTGGGATGTACTCCTTTCTATTTCAGCAGAAGAAAACATTTTTTTCTATTGTTGTATGTTCTAACAGCTGCAAATGCTGACTGCTGCGCCAGTGTCTATTTTGAGGCCCAGATGGATTACAGCTGATTGAATATCTTTTTTTTTTTTTTTTTTTCCTATTAAAAGTAAAATAATTATTTAGAATTTGGCAGAAAACCCATGGTACATGTTAAAGGATCAAATTTGGCTGACGAAATAGAGTGGTTGGAAGAGACCGGTCTGACCTGATATGCCCTTAAAAACACAAATAAGTCTTCCAAGAATAGGTGAGAAAGAAGATGTACAATTGTCCCAGTGTATTTTATACTACTCAAGAACTGTCTCATAAGAAAGCCTAAGTGTCTGATTCGTATAGGTAATTCTTTCCTTATGAATCATCTGCACTACAGATAACAAGGACCAAGAATCTGCACTACGAGTTACTCCTGAAACTTAGCCAAGAGCAAGTCCCAGGTAACAAAGCAATTAAGTGTTTCTGGAAGGTTCTGGTCTGATAGCCCAGGGGACTGGTAACCCTTTGTTAGCCACGGTGAGGGGGCAGTATGACAGTAAATGGTTCTCCCATCTTTGTTGCTAGTATACGTTGTTCCTCAGAAGGAAAAGCTAGCTTTAACTTGCTAAACACAGAACTTCAGCTGGAGCCTCTTCATCTTGGTGAACTTACTGGTTAATTTCTGCTCTGATGCAAAGTTCCATTTGGAGAAAGAAGAAAGTTAACTGACATGCATTAGACTAGATTACAAAAATATCAGGCTTGAATGACAAAGCAAAAAGATACCCATGAAAAGAGTTGTATGTTTGAAAGCATTTAGTGCTTACCACCACTTTGCGACATTCCAGTGTTTTATATTATTCTTACTGGAATAAAGATGAGGTTAAATTTTATTAAACCTGTCACTACCATTTCTTATGATTAGAATAGAATATGCTATGAAAACCAGGCACTAAAGTGCTTCCTAGACTTCTCTACAACTCCTATAGCTTGCATGCCCTGCCTGTTACTACTTACTATTCACTTATATGCATGTATTTCTCCGGAGGTGTTATTCCTTCCCTAATCAACTCTCCACAGAAATACTGGATTTGCTTCACCATTATTTGATCATTATTAAAAGACTTTTTGACATTTCATGTTGTAAGAAACTGTTATAACTTAATTAAAATTTTACAAGTTCAGTTGAAATTTTCCATGCCTGGTGTTTGCTCCAGGCGGCTGTTTTTCATGCATTTTTAAATTACAAGCATCATGATTTCTGAAAAGAAAGTTTCTGAAAAGAAAGTGCGGGAAAAATAAGTTTTGCCCACATACCAAAAAATTAGATCATTTCTTGTATGCAATTTGTTTCACGCACAAACAAACAACAAAAAAAGCACACATGAAATCTGGCAAGGAAAGGGGCAATTCTGCCAGGAGTCCTTTTTGCTGTCCCTGTGAAAGCTTTTTAAAAAAATGCATTTCACACATTCTTAGTAAAACTCTTATTAATTTTCAAGTAGCTGTGATCACTGGGGGCTTCTGGTACCACAGAATACGGTCAGACTGCTGCCAGCTTCTAGTGATTACCAACTACATTGTGCTGTCATGCCAAGTTAGGCTTACCAGAGTAAGGACAGTAATGGCAACTTGAAATTAATCTGTACTATGTATAGGAACTGAAAACAGGGAACCTCTTTGTTAAAAACATGACTGCCAGTAACCAGCAGAATGAAAGAAAAAATGTGGTGAAGCAAATCCAGAGGGAATGTATGCTGGACAGACTGGGAAAGAAGGGAGTGGCTGAGAACAGCAAATCTCATGACAGAATGAAACCAGTACCATATGCCTGGGAGCAACTGAACAGACAGATTGGCTGAAGGGAGCATCAGTGGGATCAAGCAAGAGGCAAAAAGGATGCAAGATTTTTTCTTACTATTATACCCAAAACTGGAAAATGTCACACATGAAAATTGACATCTGATATTTACATCACTCTGAGTGTAACAACTTTGCTGATTTCAGCTGGTGTTACTATCACTCTTTGGTAGCATTGCAAAGAGCAAAACTGGATCCTTGAGTTGCACTGGAAAACTCACTGCTTTCCAAATGCACCGGTAGCACAGATGACTTTGCATGTGACCACTACACATGTGCTTGGTTCTAGGATGGATCAAGTTGTTCTGCAAACCTGCAACTGTTCTCAAACATCATACATGTGCAGCAAACTATGGGCTTTTAGCAAGAACAGTCAAGCAGGGCAGAAACACGTTACCCTTCAGCAACTTTAAATCTTGTTCCAAGTGAATCATGATATATTTGGTTTGCTACATTTTTCTTTATACTGAAGACGCCCGGATAGTAGATGAAAAAAGAAGCAAGCTGGTTATTTATTTTATGGGTTAAGCAGTACAGAAATGTTTGATTTAGAAATGTCAGGAAAACACGGTCTTAGAAACTTTGTTTCATTATGGATGGCATTAGTCTTTTTAATCTTTGATGAGTGTTTGTATTTGCAATTAAATGAATAGAGCATGTATACCTAAGGGAAACAAACAAAACCTCCACATCTGGCCATGGTCTTAATAGTATATACAAAGCACTTGATGTGATGTAAAGTTCACTTTGGGGTGGAGAACTAGAGTAGGAGCTGAGAGGAGTGTAAGGCCTCCAAGCCCTGCCTTGCAAAGGCCACATACTCTGCTCACTAAACATGGCTGGCAATTAAGGGGGTCTTGCCCACGGAACTGGAAGTTGAATAGATTATTGAGTTTAGACAGGCTCTATCAGCCTGTTTTATATTAAGATTGCTTTTCTCACTTGATTACCTGCATGGGAAAATGTTATGACTTCCCACAAAAGGGAGACCATAAAGCCTGGGACTTGCGTCACTCTTAAAGATTAAAAAAAACTAAACACCCGAACAAAACTATGTTAAGACAAATACAATAAAATTTGCAAACATATGCTTGGCCAACTTCTGATCTCAGCTGAACTGAGGAACTGCTAAAACAGAGGGAGCTGGAAGAGAGAAAGGAAGAGAACAGATGGCAGAAGCAGATGAAAACAAGAACAAATGTAGACAGTATGATTAACTTATTTCAGAAAGAACAGAACCACTTATCCTTTACAGAACTGCCTGTAATGCAGCACACACGTTTTTCCATGTACACAATGCTTGAGTTGGTACAGAGACATTATGTGATTGTGAATGGGAGGGCTAGAGGGGATGAGACAGTCTCTCTGGCCCTGGATCAGAAAAGGATGAGCTTTGTCTTCTGTGGGCTTAAGAACATGCTGTAACATTTTCCTGAACTGGAATTTCGATCAAGAGATGCTTCATACTATGAAAATGTTGAGAAGTGTCTAGTTAGTAATCATGAGTACTTTGCACTAATAGCCAAATGATGTTGTGAAACTTTCTCTAAGTGCTGCTTTATCGACCCTTAACATCAAAACCAAGATTTTCTTATGCTGTTGAAATTCAGTGGAATGGATTTAAACTAGAAAAGCGTGGCACAGTAATTATGCAGAACTTTTGATTAAAGAAAGTATCCAGAAACAGCACTACTGAGACCACAAAATAAAGCACTCAAATTTGACGGAATATCAGAATCAAGGGCTGCTTGATCAACATGAACAAGGCCCTACCACACGAATGCATTTTGGGGCATCATTTGATCACAGAACATCTATTAGGTTTTCCACACAGAAACCCTATCTCCTTCCAGTGGGCAGAAAGGATAGTGATAACTTTGTTAAACAAACAAACAATAAAAAACCAACCCATTAAATTGTTGTCTTCACTGTTTGATGTGCAACTGCCTTACTCCTCAAATACCTCAGTTCCTCAGATCAAATGACATGGATCTCTTAGCAAAGGCCCATAAGGCCTGCTGACAAAAGCACTATATAAAAGTTAGGTGTACTAATAGTAAATGCTTTATGATAAAGCTAGATAAAAACAGAGAAAACAATCAGAAATATCTTTTCTCTGTGATTTTACATTAATAACTGAATAGAAGCAGCTAGCAGTAGTGCAGGAGAACACAGACTTTTAGTCATATCCTGAAATTTGTGTGTAATGGCACCAAGGCACAAGTCCTGCCCATGAGCACCATGCTTAGAATCAAAGAATCATAGAATTGCTCAGGTTGGAAAAGACCTTAATGATCATCAAGTCCAACCACAACCTAACCATGCTACCCTAACTCTAACAACCTTCTGCTAAGTCATGTACCTGAGCACCACATCCAAATGATTTTTAAACACATCCAGGGATGGTGACTCAACCACCTCCCTGGGGAGCCTATTCCAGTGCTTAACAACCCTTTCTGTAAAGAAGTTTTTCCTGATATCCAACCTAAACTTACTCTGGCGCAACTTGAGGCCATTTCCCCTCACCCTGTCACCTGTCACCAGTGAGAAGAGACCAACCCCGCTCTCACTGTAAGCATCTTTCAGATATTGGAAGAGAGCAATAAGGTCTCCCCTCAGCCTCCTCTTCCCCAGACTAAACATCCCCAGTCCCTTCAGTCACTCCTCATAGGGCATATTCTCCAAACCCTTCACAAGCCTTCTTGTCCTTCTTTGGATGTGCTCCAGCACATCAGTGTCCTTTCTGTACTGAGGTACCCAAAACTGAACACAGTACTTGAGGTGGGGCCTCACCAGTGCCGAGTACAAGGGCAGGATTACTTCCCTAGTCCTGCTCACCACATCATTCCTGATACAAGCCAGGATGCCGTTGGCCTTCTTGGCCACCTGGGCACACTGCTGGCTCATATTCAGCCGATTGTCCATCAGTACACCAAGGTCTCTTTCCATCAGGCAGCTTTCCAGCCACTCCTCCCCAAGCCTGTAGGGTTGCCTGGGGTTGTTGTGACCAAAATGCAGGACCCGACACTTGGCCCTATTGAAACTCATACAGTTAACCTTGGCCCATCGATCCAGTCTATCCAGGTCCCTCTGTAGTGCCCTTCTCCCCTCTGGCAGATCAACACTCCCTCCCAACTTGGTGTCATCTGCAAACTTACTGAGGGTGCACTCAATCCCCTCGTTAAGATCGTTAATAATGCTTAGCTGATGTAAAATCACCAGGCTGTCACCATCATGCTATTCGACATCTTTCAAATGAAAGTCACAGGAAAGGAATCCGGTTGTAATAAAACAACTTAAAGAAAGAGGGGCCTATGCAAATGACAGAGGAGTTTTGCATGAAAGGACTGCTGTTTTCCTCCCTTTCAGTAAAACTGTATTTCAGGGATAGTGATTTTTGATAGTTGGCCTTAAGAGGATGGCTTACATGCTGGCAGATGTAGCTTTATTGATCAATCTGTTTCTATACACATTTGTAGCAGCAATAGAAACAGTGGTTCCAGTGGTGGATGTGTAAATACATTTTCTTGTATTCAGAAGACAGTCATTCTTGTACTCTCGCAAAAGTGACGAAGCATAAGAAGAAAACAGATTTTGTGGAAGGTTTTCAGAGGCAGATTGAGAACTCCTGTTCTTGAAAGGAGCAAGAAGAAAATAATTGCTGTGGGAGGATTCTTTCTTCCACAATTAATTCAAGTGAGACATCAACTTCATTATCACTTTCAGCTTTGTTAACAAGATTACTTACTCTTAGTACAAATACTCTCCTAGTATGCTTGGAGCAGTGATTTCCTGACCATGTTCTGCCTACTGAGTTTTCAAGTGCCCAGTTATCAGCAAAGTGATTGGGAGAAGCTACCTACTGAAAATGCATAAGAGGATGTACAATATAGGAGGTACGGTGTTGACATGGGAACTGTGAAGTCTAGATTTTATTCCATGTTTTGGCATGGGAATTTCTGAATGACTTTGGCAAGATCTTCTCCAGATGAAAATCTTTGCTGGGCTAGGGTAGATCTTCTGTAAAATGATGTCCCTCTCTTCATTCCTTGGAATGTATTTTTTCATGGCAGAGGCTGTTTCATAGGGTTTTTTAAATGAAGATCTATGACAATTAGGGCTCTTAAGCTACCTTGTCAGTATTAGAAATGGTTAATGTTGGAAAAATATCTGCTCCAGTATGCTTGTTCAGTCATCTTTATCCCAAAAAGAGACAAAGGAGAGTCTTCAGTTTTCTTTATTTGAATAAAGAGCACACTAGGCATACTCTTGTGGGGTCTCTCCAAGGGGGGACACAGCCCCTCTTTTATCACTGCACCCTGGCACCAGAGAGCCCTTTCCCCTTTCCCCATTTGCTGAGGTAGTCAGCGTTCACATTCTTCTCGGTTCACCTACAAGTGCTCATCCCCCCCAGTAGGTATCCTCTTTAGTTTCCTTTTTTTTATACATACTTTGTAATCTGGATTCAGAGTTTGCTGTTTTTCCCAACTAGAACTATCTTTGTATCCTGTAAAGTCTATCACTCTTTTCTGTTCATCAAACAAGATTTACATGCAGGTGCTAAGCTAGCATCTCCTGCCGTATACCTGCAAGATAAGTTTGTTTAGTCAGAGCCTTGTGACTGAAACTCTTCTTCTCAGCTTTTTCATTATCTTGTTTTGCAGAGACCCCTCATCCCTCATTTGTTCTTCCCAAATTTCAGCTTATTTTGCAAGGACACTTATCCTTGTTTTAACATCAGTTAACATAAGTTATTTAATTTGCATCCTCTTCCTGGATAATCTTCTTGAAGTCCTCTTATCAGTTACAAGGTAAAACTCACATCAATATGAATAATGTATCACATCATGACTGATTTTTTGTTTTAAATTATCTAGACATATCCAGATTTGTTACATTTTTTTCCCTGTGGTCTGGCAATCATTTACAGGGCATGAAAGTGGATATAATAAATAATATGACTGTACAGAATGGAATCATAGAATCGTAGATTATTCTGAGTTGGAAGGGACCCGAGAGAATCATTGTTTTCAGCACCTGGCCCCATACATGGCCAGCCAAACTTCAAATTCTATGATGTCTGAGAGCGCTGTCCAAACATTTCTTGAACTCCAGCAGCTTGACCACTGCCCTGGAGAGCCTGGTTCCAGGGTCCAACCACCCTCTGGTAAAGAACGTTTTCCTAATTCTCAACCTGATCCTCCCCTGATGCAGCTCCATGCTGTTCCCTTGGAAGATATTGCTGGTAACCAGAGATGAATTTCTTCTAAATGAGCTCAGTGATATGCCACACATTAAGAGTTCAGAGTCTGATCTCACAATGGCCAGGTTAAGTTGGGAATCATTACAACAGCAGACTACTGGAACAGAGTAAGTGTGACCCGAGTCACTCTACATTCAAGTGACTCCAACAAAGAGAGCCTTTCTTCATTCCTGGAGCATTACCTGCAGAGGGGACGGGGAGCGAGCTCTAGACTTCTCTTGAATCAATTCAACTTCCTTGTATAGTAAGCCTTGTGCTCAACCAGTACCACCCACTTCTTTTTTTGTGCTGGGGTAGATTCTATGAATTACAGAAAATAGCACAATTCAGTGTTGTTGATGGTTGCACTGAAAAGACTTTTTGGTTGTGTATGACCTAGCTGTCAGAGTAGTTTCTCAGAGCTGTCACTCCTTCTCTTTCAAGACTGAAATACATAAATAACCAACTTGAAATAAATAACCAACATTTGGGCTGTAGACGATCCTAGAAATTCAGTGCAGCATCTTACAGAGAATAAAATTTGCAAAGTTCAAGATTGCAGTCTCAATCTAAGACATTAAGTCAATGAGCATCAGGGAACACGGACTGGAGATAATGCTGCAAAACCATTAACCTGAAATATTTTTGGAGAACTTTCTGTTCAGCTCCATGTCTGCAGTAATATATGTTTTGTCTTGAAGGAATGAGTGGAATTATTTGCTTTGCCTGGCTCTCAAGTCTTTTTTGGCCCACTGGAAGAGAGTGCTTGTTTTTTTACATTCTGATCAATAAATGCATGAGTTCCCCATTTCTTTAGATGTTCAGTCATGGCCCTCCTTAGTGCAGACCAAGGGCACTGTACTAAAGGGAAAATACATTCTGCTTCTTCACATTTTTTTCCTGAAAAACTTTTAAAACTCTGACATTGCTCATCAACTAAATATCACATTTTATGAGGAAGGCTATTGGGATCATTTCCAGTACTGTTAAGAGTCGTGTTTTCACGGACTTACTTAGTAAGAAAGAAACATCAAAGTATTGGCCAGATTGTTTCATTTTTATTGCAGTTTTGGGGAGAAGTTAAAGCCATAGTGCTAGACTTACTGCAGCACCCAATATTCCTGTATACAGCTGATACAGAAAGAGAAGCAGCGAATGGAAGCATATCAAGATAACACGTCCTGTGTCCAGAAACTGGAGCCACTTCTGTGCTAAGCCCAGCAAGGATTAGTGATCTTTTTCTCAACTTGGAACGGTATCTGGAAGGTTTTCTGTATGTCAGGAGCCATGAGAATGCAGTAACTTTTTATCTATGCTTGATATATCAGCATCTTCCCTTGCTGCCTGTCTGAGAGCAGGAAAGGGATGTCGGTGGCTAGTATGAATTGTTAGCATCCTTTCACTATAGTAACTTTCTTTTATTTCACACTGATAAGCAAGCTATGTAAAACTTGCTTCCCACATATTCTGTTTCTGAAGTAAAATTGCACCAGCATTACACAGCATTTCTCAGTTTGGTTCCGACATGTGGCATCGACAGATGATGTATGTCCAATGGCTGCCTTTTTGGGTTATACTAATGATTAAAACAAGAAATGAAACACCAGCAGTAACACCAAATCAATAAATTACAAATGAAGGTGTCATAAGTTGTAAAAGAGTTTTGAGAATAAAGTCCTATCAATCTGAGTATTACAGACATAAAAAATCCCAGAATGTCCAAAGTTCAGTAGTATTCACTATTTAAGAACCGATTTAGCTTTCCTTTTCATTTTTCTTTTCCAAAGGAATGTCAGCAATGAAATCTGACTTCCAGTGCACAAAGAATGTAACATATCTATCTCCTCCTAAAAGTGCTTTTCAAAGGGGCTCTAATCCTAAAAATGCCTTAGAGGTGTGTAATTATATCACGAAATTATCACTTTTTGCTCATTTAAGATTTGGATAACCAAAAGCAAAGAAGCAAGCATTCCTGCAGGACTAAGATTGTTAATGCCAGATACAGTAGTTGTTGAGGTTAATACTCGTGACTCCAAAGGTTGTCATAAATGTATTTTTTTCTATGACTGGTAAGTATAATTCTCCAAAAGAGGAGTTGTAGCCTCTATATTCTCCCCTCAAAATTAATCTCACTAAGCCAAACTGACCAAACTCTTAATCTTCTCTCCTAAGATAGGTTCCTCACTTCCCATTTGATTTACCAGCCCTCTTCCGCACGTCTTCCAGTATGAACTCAGCTTCCTGGAGTGCAGGTGACTTTAAGTCTTCACTACTGTCTTGTGCAATGGCATACAGGGACAGACGCTGTGCTACAGGAAATGCTTCCAATTTCATCCACAGATCAATTTTTTATGACTCTTGCTGTGACAGCCATCTTCAGACTGGCAGGTTTGCCCTTCCTAGTTGTTCTGAACTAAAGAACTTATTGGCTATAGTAGAACTCCCTGTAAGTCCCTGCGGATGGAACCGTAACAATGCTGAACTAAGCCGTTCAGGACTGGCAAGGCCAGAAAGCGAGCAAATATAGAGGACTTATTTTTTATTTTAAATCTTTTCTTGTTTCAATCTTGCTACGAATGAAGACACATCCTGCTATGTTTCAGACCGGGGACCTCAGCGCTTTTCTGGTTTTCAGTCCTAAGTTCCTCACTTGGTAAAGGTCTGAAGGATGCGATTCAGGCTTCCTTGGATTGCTGGGACTGCAGCTCCATTCCTAAATGTCTAATGGGGCTGCCAGATTTTTAGAGGGAATGAACACATTTACAGCCTCTGGGGAACTGAGTGGAAATCCCGAGTTGTTCCACACCTCTTAAAAATCAGACCCCTGTTTATTTTGATGCTTAAACACAGATTTAAATGTTTAGCTTCAGGCTGCGCACTTGAAAGCTCCAGTTTTAAAAATCCCTTTGAAATCCTTTGCTTGGTGGTTTAGGATCACCCGCGCTCTGCTGGGCTGTCCACAATGTGCAATTTCCCCCTCGGTTAACGAGCAGCAGGGCTGCAGGCCGGCCCAAGTGCTGCACTGGGGCAAGGCCAGCAGCAGCAAGAGTCTGGGGCAATGGCAGGGGCTCAGAGCCAGACAGTCCTCCAGCCAGGAGGGAGAACAGGCAGTCAGCCTCTCCAGTGATTCCAGAGGGGGAAAGAGTCCATCCGGGGAGCCCTGTTATTTTTACTTACGATACATCTTTGTCGAGAAAATACAAGCCTCCTGAGATGCAGCAATACTAGCAGCTGCAAGCCACTAGCACAGTGTAACAATCCCCCATAAAATTTGTTTTTTACTGGACTGCCTGATCCTGCCTGTGTTGGTTGGTCAAATGAGAAGGCAGCTCAGACCTGGAGACTGGCCAGAACGGTAGCATGGCAAAACTTAAGTGCCATCACTGCTGCCCTGGAACAGCAGCTGTACCCAGGGGGGCACACACTCACAGAAGCAGGGCCAAAGAATCAGTCTGAATAAGCACTGCTTAGCTGACTAGAAAAAAAGAGCTGGACCACCTGGAACTGGCTGAAACCTTTGCGTCTACTTTACTTCTGTAATTTTGTGTCTGCGCACCTTGCAGAAATCAGTGGTGGCAGAAAAAAGGAGAGAGCTGAACACAAGATGCCCGTCTCACTATTGCCCTGAACACAGAGGGTGTTATGCTTTCTAGGCCATGTCTTTGTAATAATGTTTTTGGCATTTGAGGGACTTTTTTGTTGTTGTTTTTGCTTTGTTTTGCAGTGAAACGTGCCAATCTGATAGAGTTTAGGATTGAAGCTCTTTACTGAACAGAGAACATTTGCTGGGGTGACATAGCCAGAGGTGGCACAGTCCTTTCCATTTCACAATGCACTAAATGGAGAGGCTGCCATACTAATATAAACTGTACCTCAACTGAAAGAAAAATATCAGGTTCCCACCACTAAATCTGTTCCAGGAGCCCATCAGGGTTTTCATATTTTTATGACCTGTCTGTAAGCAGTTACTTTAACCCTCTGATGATATTTAGAAGCATAGAGTCATAGAATCATTGGAAAGGACCTCAGAGATTATCCAGTTCAACCATCCACATACCACCAATATTTCCCCACTAAACTACGCCTCATTGTTCAAAATCTAAATGTTTCTTGAACACCTCTAGGGATAGTGACTCAACCACCAACCTGGGCAGCCCATTCCAGCACCTGACCACTCTTTTGGAGAAGAAATTTATCCTAATATCCAACCTGAGCCTCCTCTGGTGCAACTTGAAGCCATTCCCTCCAGTCTCACCTCACCACAACCTCCCTTCAGGTAGTTGTAGAGAGCAATAAGGTCTTCCCTGAGCCTCCTCTTCTCCAGACTGAACAATCCCAGCTCCGTCAGGCACTCCCCATAAGACTTGTGCACCAGACCCCTCACCAGCTTCGCTGCCCTTCTCTGATCACACTCCAGGGCCTTGGTGTCTTTCTGAAGTGAGGGGCCCAAAACTGAACACAGTACTCAAGATGCAGCCTCATTAGAACTGAGTACAGGGGGTGATCACCTTCCTGTCCCTGCTGGCGACACTATTTCTGATATAAGGCAGGATCCCATTGGCCATTGATGAATACCCCCAGGTCTATTTCCTCTACACAGTCTTCCAGTCACTCAGCCCCAGGTCTGTAGCACTGCCTGGGGGTGTTGTGGTCGAAGTGTAGGACCCGGCACTTGGTCTTGCTTCATTCCACTGGCCTCAGCCCAGTTATCCAGCCTGTCCAGATCCCTCTGAAGGGCCTTCCTACCCCCAGGCAGGTTGACACTTCCTCCCAGCTTGGTGTAATCTGCAAACTTACTGAGAGTGCACTCAATCTCCTTGTCCAGGTAATCAATAAAGATATTGAACAGGACAGGCCCCAATACTTACCCCTGGAGAACACCACTCGTGACCAGTCGCCAGCTAGATTTAACTCCATTCACCATCACTCTCTGGGCCCAGTTCTCCAGCCAGTTCTTTACTCAGCAAAGAATGTACCTGTCCAAGCCACAGGTTGCCAGCTTCTCCAGGAGAATACTGTGGGAGACAGTGTCAAAAGCTTTGCTGAAGTCTAGAAGACTATGTCAACAGCCTTTCCCTCATCCACAAGGCAGGTCACTCAAGTATAGAAGATCAGGTTGGTCAAGCAGGGTCTGTCTTTCATAAACCCATGTTGGCTAGCTGATCCCCCGGTTGTTCTGCACACACTGTGTGATCTCCCTCAAGATGATCTGCTACATAACCTTTCCTGGCATCAACATCAAAAGTTATATACTAAAGTTATATAAAGGATAGCAATGCTTTGCAATTCAGGCTCATTGGCTTGGAGTCCCTTGCTAAACATCTATGTTATTCCCTTTCAAGAACAGCATTCGCTACATAATGCTTGCTCAGTGGAAACCACCCATTAGATCCCTTATCAATTAATGCCTAAGATTTTTGGTGAGACAGTTATACAGCAGTGAGCAAGATTAAAAAAAAAAAAAAAAGAAGAAAAGAAAAAAAAAAAAGAAGGGGTTTCCAGGCTTCAGAAATAACTGAGTTAGGACAAGAGCTCAAGAGTCTAAGAGGCAGCCAGGTTACTACAATACACAAACCCAGAGAGTGCAATCCTGACCTGATAAACCTGTCCTCTCTATGGAGATTTCATCTTCTTGTATCACTTGTCGCAAATTTCTCTTCAGGTTCCAGCTTATGAAACACTCACTAACTAAAGTTACATGGGATTTTCAGCATATTCAAAGTCAAAGCATGAGTTTGGCCAAAATACCTCACCCGAAATCTGAACTCAGGAAACTTCTGGGCTTTGGTTACATTGTGGTATTCTTCTAAACAGCTGTCACTTCATGCCCCAGTTGTACAAATCCAAACTGGTTCCTACAACAGTCCCTCCTTGAACTTTGTCTCTAAACACTCTTTAATTCTGAGCAAATATATTCAGAGTAGTGGACCTGGTCTAGCTCTAATTTTCCCTGGCTTCCTGTAGCGCTTCTATCAACATCAGCTAGAGTCAGATTACTATCATCATCTATCCCATGGGATTCACTACTAAAGCCACAATTTTCTTCTATTCTATATGCCTTCCATCCAGAACATTTTCTGGAGGGAGAAGAGGTGGCCTGAACACATAGCCCCAGATTGGAACCAGTGAGGACAAACTTCTAATCAAGAACAGGCTGGGGATGTGAATGAAGGAATGAAATGGGGGGAAAATGATAGGTAAGGAGTTTAGGCCTTTTACTTGACCCAGAGTAGACCTTTCCCATGTTATCTGGCTAAATGTCAACTAGGTAAGATTACAACTTTGTAGAGGGCAAGAAACACTGGAGCCACTGGATACAGCTTTAGAAAACAGCACATCAACTTGCAGGACTGCTACACTGCTAATGTCTCAAATAACCTCTTGCAGGTAGGAACCCCCTTGTGCATGTAACAGGTCGTTCAGCTGTACTTTAATGAAGTTCTGCCTAGACTTCCAAGCCTAGAGAAACAACACTGCTTAAGTGTTCACAGCACTACTTAGAAGAAAAAACCCAGACAGGACTATGTTATCATCAGTAATACTATAACACACTTTTCTCCTTTGGCAGTTTCACCAGCATTTGAAATTTTGTTGTAAAGTCCAAGGAAATCAGAATATGAGACCTTTGTCGAGATCTTTCTTTCTGACACACGTTTCTCAAAAAAAAAAATACCAACTTGGAGCTCAGAGAATTGAGAAAATAGAAAATTACACACTGTGAAGATACTGAGAGTTGCTTTTTTGCTTCGGAGACCTGGGCAGGTTCAAGGAAATGCCAGTCGGTGTAACAATGCAGTAACTCTCCTGACAAAGGCCTACTGGTCAATCCGTACTTTACCAGTTTTTTAAGAGCACCAATCTCCTCTAGGCCTAACTTCTGGGTTGGAAATAAATAACACAATTTTTTTTGGTAAGTAGTTATGTCTAATACAGGCCAGACATCATCATCTGCATCTTTGTTATTATTTTGTTCTAGTAAGTTAGGTTTGGAAATTGAGCAATCAAATCACCAGTGTTCATGAGCTGTAATTTTCAGTTTTCTAAGGAAGATGCATGAAATGGAAATTGGCAAACCTGTGATTCCACTTCAGAGTGTCTGGTGAAAATATTTTGGATCAGTAACGTATCTGAGAGAAGACTGGAGAATTGGCCAGACGTCCTGTATGAAACATGCCAGAAGAGCCAGAGCAGCATCCACTCAATTCAAAGGCTTTTTAAGGTTTTGTAGAGGTTTAATTAGAATAGTATGCACTGTTTATGAAGTAGGGCTTATAGAACAGGGTTCTATATGAAAGCTGAAATTATCCATTAATTGATAGCTTTATCCTGGGGATGTTTCCTCCTTCAACATAAACATTTGTCTTGAGCATTTTTTCAAAATTACAGTAGACTAGGAGCTTGCCAAATATTTAGTGGTTTTGTGAAGTTGTTTGGTATTCATGTCTACTACAGTTCTACAGAAAACATTTCTAAGACCCACTGCTTTCACCATACGGCAATCCAGGGAGGGGCACAGGATAATAAACTTTAAAGATGTGATAAAGAAAAATGCGATCTGAGCTGCTTTTATAACAGTTAAAAAAAGAAGCCTTTGCAGAGGTTGGATTCATGTCCTGCCAATATTTATAACAGTGTTTATCATTAGGACAATGACTCCGCACATGTTCAGTCAGTTCCAAAAGACAATGCTGTAATGTTTTCGGCGCTTGGGCTTCCCGCCTTCCTGAGAGTAGATCAGCAGCTGGCGGAAGCTCTCCTCTTCCCCACCCTTGTTTACATCCCCGCTGTCCTTGCAGCACAACTGGCACAGCAGAATGCCAGAGCTTCAGTGATCTTTGGTTCCCCTCCAGCCGTGTCTCACATGGAGACATTTCAGGCCAGGCCTGGCCATTGAGGAATGTGACAAGAGGATACAGGAGTGGTCTGTCCTGCATTTTGCCCTGAGGTGTGAACGTAAGTGAACAGCCATTTCTCCCTTCCCATTCAGCCAAGTAGAGATTAGTCCCTTCCTAGCGCATAGTCTCCAGCCTTGAGGTGCACTGAACCATCTTCTGTTTTAACCAAATAGGTGAATTGATCCACCTAATTCACAGACCCCTAACATGCTGCTTTTGCTCAGTCACTTTCAAGTTGGTCACAGCTACCAGCCAGCTACCATTACATTTAAAACATCAGCTTTGACCAGTGTTCCTCACCAGCAAGAATCTGTCCCTGGCTAAGCAGAACAGAGTATGCTGTGCTTCCACATCTGCACACTTTGCTCTAAGAAATGGTTTCTTGATGTTCTGCGATTACTCCATTACCTTTTTATTTTATTAAGCACCAAAAATGTACTTGGAGACAGACTCAGATGGTAGGCTCTGATAAAATAATTTCTAACTTTTTGTGTGTAAAATTTAAAATTAGAAGCATCAAGGCAAAAGCTGGGCTCTCAAATTAGCTGTTCTGTAATCTCAGTTCAGTTTCAGGAGTGTCTGCCTGGGAAATCCTGCAGACCATTTGAGGGCAGCTTTCAGTAACTACACAGGACAAGAAAGAGTTTGTCTGGAAAACATATCGAAAAGTCCCCAGAGACAGTGTCATCTCAGGAAGAAGCACCAGCCCATAGGAAACAATACAATTCAGTACCATCAGCACAGTTTTGAATTCCCTGAAGAGCTCAAAGGAAGGTTTCTGTTACAGTACTCCCATGAGTCTCATTGGAGACTCTACCAAGTATCTTGACTTATTATGGTCACAAATGAGCAAATTTGTTTCTTGCTGCTACCATTTCAGAAATCAGGTGTTAAGTTTTTCATGTACATGCACTATAAACTCCGTCATGTGGAAAACACCCTTATCCTTTTGTGCCAGGAATGAAGTGAGAACAGGCTTTGTCTATTTTTATCAAGTAGCAATGATATGCTCAAGCAACTTTTCTATTTACAGGCCTGGCCTTTTGTTCTCACAGGCTGTTTGGAAAGAATATGGAGTGAGATCAAACTGCAGGACAGACAATACTTCCTCCACTGTCTCTTCTGTTAAGGGACAAATTATCAGCTACTTACCAGAGAATCACTATCTGAATAATTGCTAGTTCACTTGCAGGTCTCAAGTGTTTGTCTTTATTTAATATTTACTTATACATTCAGACAAGAACATGAGAGTGGCCATAGAAAACAACCTTTATATTCACTATATTTGACATTTGGCAGATAAAAAAAACAACAAAACCAACACCGATTTCTGTCAGTGCCAGACAGTTGCTCACTGTACTCCCTCTGTGCCTGATTTCAGCTTTTGATACACTCATTATTGCTCAGCTTCTGCTGTGTCCTCTCCTCCTGCTCTGTCTCCCATCTCACTGCAGGAGCCAACGTGGCAAATGGACTTCCATCGTGGCTTACAGAATTTAAGGGGTCAGTCAAGACTGTCTGAGACCTCTGTGTCTAGTTTCCACCCTCTACAAAACAGGCACCACTCTACTACGATTCCCTGGTACATACAGATTAATTATTTAAACAACATAATTTTCCACTTGTTAGGTATTAAGCATACGTATTTAATTCTCCCACTAGTGGCAGATTGCTAGGCTTTTCATCTGGATAACTGTTTTTAGTGCTATGGTTTCAACCAGATGTAATTGCCTCTCTGAAAATCTATTTCTGCTTTGGGATCTCAGCAATTGGTTCCCACAGGAAAAATACTCTACAGAATTACTTGTGAATTAACTGCTTAATATCTGGGCCACAACCAAAGGGTTTTCATCAACACCTAAACATGTTTCATCATTTGCTAACAACCAGTTCTGTGCTACTCCCTCCCAGGCTCCTAAAACCTTGTGCATCTCTTTATGCTTGGTGCTCAGTTCATACTTCATGAGAGATTATTCTTGAAGACAAAGCGCCAAATCTGGATTCAGAAATCCTAACACCCTCTTGAGCTTTACTTCCTACTACAAACAAAAGAAATATTTGCTGTCTGTCAGATGCCCTTATTTGAGAGAACTTACATTAATATTTATGTTGGTGCAAGTCCACATCCTTGACTAGGAGTAGGATTAGATATGCAGAGAGCTTCCCTATTGGAGGTGTTCCAATATCTTGAGCAATATGCCTTAGCTATTGTAAGTCACAGAATCACAGTGTCACAGAACTGCAGGGGCTGGAAGGGACTTCTGGAGATCATCTAGTCCAAATCCCCCGCTAAAGCAGGTTCCCTGCAGTAGGCTACATAGGAAAGCTTCCAGGAGGGTTTTAAATATCCCCAGAGAAGGAGACTTCACAGCCTCTCTGGGCAGCCTGTGCCAGTGCTCTGTAATCCCTAAACTACTACTTTCCTTACGTTCATATAGAACTTGCTGTGTTCCAGTTTGTGTCCATTGCCCCTTGTTCTGTCAGTGGGCATCATTGAAAAGAGCTTGGCTCCATCCACTCAACTCCCACCCATTAGATATTTATAAGCATTACAAGCATCTCAGTCTTCTCTCCTCCAGGCTGAACAGTCCCAGGTCTCTCAGCCTTTCCTTGTAAAAGAGATGCTCCAGGCCTTTAATCATCTTTCCAGCCCTCCGCTGGACTCTCTCCAGCAGTGCCCTGCCTTTCTTGAACCGGGGGAGCCCAGAATTATGGCAGTGATACCACTTGTATCACATACATGGGATAAAAAGAGTATAAAGGATAAAACTTATGAATATTACTTTTCTATATCCCTATCATTGCAATTCAGCTAACACAGGCTATTATATTAGAAGATGTAGAAGAACTAAAAAGAGTAATTGGCACCATCAGGAAGACAAGCAAGTCCAAAAAAGTAACTTAATATGGGTGCAACTGGACTATCGTAAGATATATTTAATTCAGGACTTAAAGTCAGGCATATAGCTAAGATTTTTCATCTAAGTAAAAATAAAACCTCATTTTGAATTCATAAGGACTTGCAAGACTCAAGATACATTCATTTTTTTTTGCACGTGAATAAAGTCCCCTTTACTTCCTACCTGGCGCTGAGTATTTTCTTCTGTAACTGAAGCTGGTAGAAATTCAGGCTATTCTTCAAGTCCAAGTGGCATTCAGCACCTCTGTCAACACAAATGCAGTCATGGGTTATACTGTAGAAAACACATATTCTAGGAAGTGTTTTATCAGATAACGTCTGTGCATGCCTAAAATTAGAAACAGATGTAACAGGATCCTTGTAATTTTGAAGGATTAACATCTTTTAAAGCTTAAGCATCTCCCTAGTCTTGTCACAGAGTGAACTATGGTTTTTTCCTCCTCATAAACTCTATTCCAAGGTTCATCTTAAAGTTGTGAGTACATTCTGAATTCAACAACTGAGAAGGATCATCATCAGCCAGAGTATTCTGTCTACTGTTGCATTTATTTCTGTATCTGGCACTTCCACATTATAGATGAAGTTTTAAGCAAAAACCTTCTTCTGTCAGCACTCTAAAATATCTGCAGATGTAGGCTATTTCCCAGAAGAGACACCAACATTTACAAGTGCACCCTTGTATGTGCATTTGCAGTGGTGCCAATAAAACTCCAATCCTTGCAGTTCTGAAAACGTTTCATGTAATACTGAAAGTTTCTGCACAAAGAGTTACATTTCTTTCATTCTTTTTAAACACGTTTGCCTTTTTCATGTGCTTTCTATCGTACACATTTAATACTATTTAATTCCCACTCCTCGTACCTCTGCTGATAATTAATCAGTTCCATAGGCCATGTGCAATAAAGAGGGAATCACTGCTATTCTGAATTCTTTGAACATCATTTCATGCTTTCAGATAGCCAGAATCACACGAAATAAAGTTAGATGATTTGTTACAATTGGATAATACGCTGACATACCTAAAGCAGGTGTAAGTATCTTTAGTCATCACTACTAGTGCTGGGCAACTGCATACGTTTTGGAATATCGATTTTCAGGGGAGACAGTTTTCAACAGGTCTAAATTACATATACTTGGTAAGGGCAGTTATATCTCAAGTTAGCTAGCTGATACTAGACTTAGCAGAACTGGATTTTGTCAGCTGTCATATTTTGCTTTTCCTATGACAAAATTAAAAAGCCAATCACAGTGCTGGCCATGGACTTCTGGCCTATAAGAAAGGGAAACACTATTCTCTTTCCAAATATTCCCTTAAACAAAACTTTCACTGTTGTCTTATAAATATGGGAAAATATCTTAAAATGCAATGTTAGGCATTAAAATATGCATGCTATGTGTACATCACTAATTTAAGTGGAAATGCTCACATCTAAAAATAACCCCAAATGCCAACAACCTAAATATAAATGGGAGTTGCTAATAAACCCTTCTATTGCTCGCATACACCACTATTCAAAAAGGATGCAACAGTAACAGCCTTCTGAAAACTGCCTCCCAAGTTGAATTTGTGCTAGGTGTAGTTCCTGTACTCTATTATTCACTATTCCAGCACCAGAGTTTGTTTCATCTTCTCATACAGCTGAAATGTTTCAAATGACACCCAGCTACTGTCTATCACTCCAGATCCTGTATTTTCAGAAGCTTAACATCATCTAGGCAGAGAAACTGAAGGGATACATCCGCCCAATTTGCTATATCTGTATAAACATGCTAAGGAGTACTTAATTACTGAGTTTTTTGTTATCAGTATTATGCTTGGTCTGTTGGGAATCACAAAACAGTTTATCTTACCTAAATCCACAAGAGTTTTCTCTTATTTGCTTGCATATGCAAACATTGCTGATGCTTTGAGGTAGCATCAGGCACTGGGTAACCAACACTAATACCCTGCAGACAGAGCTATTAACTGCAGTCTGTTCTCATGCTCATATAGAGCTATCAGAATAATTTTGCAAGTAATTACTCACTTGTAGCACGACTCATCCAATCACACAAAGACCTGCAGAATGCCCTCACTTGTCCAGCAAGGAGGACAAGCTGCCTGCAGCTCCAACTAAAGCAGCTGTGCTGGGGCTTCTGTGTGCATTTATAGAGAGGAAGCAGCAGGCACGTGCTGGCTCCCAGTCGGCAGTATCATAGAAAGGAAACCTCACCCATGGGATGCCATGCTCACCAGTCCTGACTGAGCTCTTTCTAGATGCTCCACATTATTTCTGTCAAAAGAAGAGGCAGGGAATTTTCATACATAGCTTTTTCTCTGTCATAAAGCACAGCTGTATATATGTATGTTGGAAGTTACCAGGCAAGTCTAGGTAAGCATTTTATATAGGGACTCAACAAGGTTTATATTTCTTGCTAACACTCCCATGTAACAGTCATGCTATGGTTAGTTAGTTTACAGTACTACAGTAAGAAGGCTGGTGTTTAAACTGCCTGAGACTGGAGATGCTGAGCATACCAGTGTTTTTGACTTTCACACCGCTTTGAAGAGGGAAACCTGCTAGTCTTCATTAGAATGAAAGGATTTGTTGCATATTGGCTAAGAGAAAGGCTGGACAGCCAAGAGCTATCATAATGATCATAGAATCCTTAGGGATCTCTGAGGGCCATCTAGTCCAACTCCCCTGCACTGAACAGGGACACCACAGCTACACCGGGTTGTTCAGGGCCCGATCCAGCCTCGCCTTGAAAGTCTCCAGGGATGGGGCATCCACCACAACACTAGGCAACCTGTTCCAGTGCCTCACCACCCTCACTGTAAAAGATTTTTTCCTTATATCTAACCTAAATCTACCCTCCCTGAGCTTGAAGCCATTTCCCCTTGTTCTATCGCTACACACCCTGCTGAAGTCTGTCCCCTTCTTTCCTGTAGGTCCCCTTTAGACACTGAAAGGAATTGATAATATTGAGCTTGATAACTGAATATTGATAACTGAAACTGATAATATAGTTACTGAAAGGAATGATAATATTGAGCTTTTGGTTTACAAGCTTCAAGTTTGCATGCTCAGATAAAGGAACTGAGTGAATACATTCACTTGGGTGTACATTTGTTTCATTAAGACATGTAGCAAGGAAGCTTGGTGAATAAATAAGAATCTGAATGTTTTGACCATTTCGAATGAAGAATGTAGACACAAAACTGTCCACTTCAGTAGATTAAAAATAAAAATCAGCTTATATCACAGCTTCAACATCTTCACTGTACCAAAAATCAAAAACTTTACAAAATTAGAGAGTGTCCGTGTGGACACCAGGGAAACATTACAAAAAATACTTGAAATGAGATATGTTCCTTGTGCTTCAGTGATTGAAAACTGGGCTTGAAAATTTGGTATATAATTGACCTCAGCAAGGCACAAGACAGGTCCTGGAAGGATGGGAATAATCCTGATCTCTTGGAAAAGGAATGTATGAGATTGATGTGCCCTATTATCTCATGATACAGATACTTTCCTTATTGAGAATAGAAAAATACTAACTGAAAGAGGTTATGGCACAAATATAGATTCTGCAAGGCAAAAATAGAAAACAAAACTGTTAAGATAAAACATAATGAATGAAAGTGATGAAAAGTAACTACAGACCAGAAAGAAAGAAATCAGGAAGAAAAAACAGACGGAACTACTAATTTGAAAATGATCTAGATGTTATGGAAAACAAATCAGTGAAATATCAAGAGAAAAAAGATAAGGAAAAAAAAAAAGATACGCCCCTGAGAACTGCAGGCTGGGGGAAGGAAAGCTAAGAGGGAGCTAAGCAGCAGTAAGTAACAAAGACTTGAAAAAGAAGCATGTATTTGAATTGGCACAAACAAGAAAATGACTACAAGTATGGCAAAAATATTTAATGCTCTGTAAAATAGTTATATGTTTTCTGCATATAAAAGATTGGCTGGTATTAAAATGTTTTTCTAGCTCCAGACTTCACTTGACATTAAGAATTCCTGGAAAGGTAGGCTTGAGATGTTTTCTTTTTCTACTCCAGGCCTAGCACGTACTCACTGATGCTCGTGAGCAACCTCACATGGGTGCCTTACTTTGAATAACCAGTGGGCTTAGCATGCTCCTTTCATAACAACCTAGACTATAGAAAAGGCATTTAGTCCTAGATGTGCAATCTGACAAAACACAGAATGTACCAGTCCTGTTCAACTGCACTGGTGAGTTACGGCCTTGGTGAACACCCGATAAGTTCTCCACATGTACCACAATCAAAAACAAGAATTGTGATCTACAGAATACTCTCCTAGTGGGAACTTTTAGCTATTTTTATGGTGTTAAAATTATTTTAAGACCTCTCTGTGATTCAATCTCATTAAAAATATGCAATACTTGGCACATATTTTACCTTAAAAAACCCTAAGTAGTTGAGTGACCCCTCTTTTAAAGTATCCTTTACATTTAACAGACAGAAAACTGGGTGAATAAACCAGCATGAAACTGAAGTTAATGACAGAACTCAGTGATGAGATTAAGGGTAAGTACCAAAGTTCACTTCAGCCTTGACCAAAATATAGTTACTTGGGCTTTTCATATGTATTCCAGTTCCCTGTGTTGACAAACAGTTTTCTTGAAAAAAACGTCCTTAGAATGCTGTGAAAGAAGTTAGGAGTTTTCAGTTTAATTCAAGTTCTGTTTGTGTTACATGGCTTTGAACACAGTACTTGCACTCTGAAAGCCATTTGCTTGCTACATTGGCACAGTCAGAATCCAGGGTATGGCATGATGTCTGGCTAAACGAGCTCCTTAGTAAACATAACATAAAGCACATAGAAAAAGGAAATTTCCAGTCCCTCCCTAGTGCACATGATGGGTAAGTTTTCCTGATGGGTAACCCACAAGCCAGCTTGGTCCTGAGTTATATTACAGTCAGTTTTATCGGAGCAGGCCTGAGAGATGTATTCTCACCCACTGTACTGACAGTGAATCATTATGAGAAATAGCCTGGGAATTTGGTTTGCTCGCGGGTTGTTTTTTGGGGGGAGTTTGTTTACTTTTGATAAGCACTGTATAATGAAAAAAAAAAATCTACAGTCCACAGAACTGACATGGATGTAGTTAGCCATGGTTTTGTAAAGAGGCTTTAACCTGTAACACTGGAAGTTGTCCTAAGTTCACAAGAACAGAACTTTTGCTAGTAAAGTGCCATCTAAGACAGCCAAAATAAGAAAATTCTTATCATGTTGTCACAACAGATAAGGGGCTGCAAAACAAGGGTCCTTCCCTGCCTTTGCCACTACACTGAAAACCATGGGACATGGTTTGCAAAGATGATCAGAAATTGACAGACAATTCTTACCACCCTGTAGGCATCTAACTCAGAATGGGTGGAGCCCTTAAGCTAGATATTGAAGTTAGATGCTGTTAATGCTCTAAGCATCAAACCTGAAATAGGGCATACACCCAGAAAATAAGCTCCTTAGTGATATCATACTGCTCATCATAAGTGTGCAGCACCCAAAATCATGAGTATCTGGAGAAACTTAGCCTCAGCATATTCCTTTTAACCACCCATAAATTCTCCATTAAAAAAATATTTTTTGTTCTATGAACACCCCATGGTACAAATAACTGCGTGTAGAAATGCAAGAAGGAAAAACAGCAGCTCCCAAGCAGCACTCCTGATGTAAACTGCTGACCAATAAAATGTAAAGTAAGTCTCTGATCATTTGCCAGGGTCACATCTGTGTGCAGAAAAAGCAGCAAGATCACAGAGAGAGAGTTTTCCTTGTTCCTATTACCTGAATGGATTATGACATGTGTTTTACATTGGATAGGCAAATTGATTCATATAAAATAAAAGCTTAAACATAGTCTATTTCTTAAGCCATGCTTTCCTAAGGTTTTTTCAGATTCAGAGAGGTATGTCTTCCTTTCCTTTTTAAGTCTTGTTGCTTGCTGCCTGGGTTTATCGAAATACGTTCCTAAGGGGTTGAAGACAGGTTCACTATTTTCAGTTCTTCTTGCCTCTCTCTAAGTATCAAGGGATATCACTGACAGCAAAGAAGCCAACAAATTCTGGGACCTTACAGATGATGAGAAACAACAATGAGAAAACATGATTTAAATAGAAAAAGAATAGATAAAATCCAGTTAGGAAAGGCTCATCCCTATGAACCACCTTTTGGTTACTTGCATGGCATTATTTCACAATTATCTAAGGATGTAAAGACTCTTCTTAAATATTGCACAAACATGGAAGCATAACTTCTGCTTGTCTCTATGTTAGTGGCCCCAAACCTATCAAACTGGACTAGTCAAATCTCAGCATACCACCAGATGGTTTAATGTGGACTCAGTAGCCTCAGCCCAATTCCCAACCACAAAACCTGCCCTTGGCAGTATCAGGAATGCTGATATTGTTTTCCAGGACCTCAGTGGTTAAGCCAGAGAGTCATTAGATATCTTTGCTTTTGAATTCTCTCTTAACAAGTCATGTTTGGAGTGCATGGAGTGCTGCATAAAGCCGGCTTGCCTGTGCAGGCGTACGCTGGCTGCTGCTATAGTACAAGCAGCACAAGAAATAAGAATGTCTGCTACAATTTTTTTCTGTGACTAATACTTACATGTCAAGAAGGGGAAGCCTACACCATGAAGCAGGGATGACTCCAATATGAACACAGACACCCTCACACAGACCCACAGAAATGTTCACAAAACTGCTCTTTGTGCTCATTTTTGCTTTCTTTTTGGAACTTAGCTCATTTTTATTAAGTTGCTCAATAAAATTTAATGGGATTGGAGTTTCATGCTGTGCTGAAGAGTTTACAATGCTCAAAAAACTGGCGCTGAGAGTAAAAATGACAAACTCATTAAAATATTTAGACATTGTACTGGTGTAGCTGCATTCATTCAAGAATTTCAGTAACACGTTCTGATCATTAATCACCACTCCCACATGCCATGTATAAAAAGTATTATTGAACCAAATACAGATGAGACAAAGAAAATGTGCTAATTGATTTGGCTGAGCTCATTTGGGACTAAATCTAAAGATTCCGTTCAAATTCATGGGCACTGTTATTGCTGTTGCCTTAAAATGGATAGAGAGGCTTGACCACAGCTCTGGAGAAGAATCTAGGGATCCATAACCCCAAGCAGCCAGCTTGGGGTCACCTGCTCCCAGGATGAACAACAGACAGGTTTTGTGGGTCTACACTGAAATATGGCTGAAAAGTTATCATTGTGTAATTTTATGGTTTTGGTGGACTTTCCATTTTTAATCAGATCTGTCATGTGCACATGCACAAATTGATTTCTTTCCTCTTTGTTTATTGTTTATTCCCAAGCCAATTGCTTTCAACCTGTATGCAACCTGATGAAGGAAAAAGGAGTTGACACATGTCCATAAGGACACCAGTCAGCCATCTGCCTTTAAGTCCAGGCTGAGTCTGCACCTCTAACACTTCAGAACAACAATCTTTCTATACATGAATAATAGAATCATAGGATGGTTTGGTTTGTATAGGACCTTAAAGACTGTGTAGCTTCAGACCCTGACCATGAGTGAAGACACCTCCCACTAGGTCAGACTTCCCAAAGCCCCATCCAACCTGGCCTTGAACACTTCCATGATCAGAGTCCACAGCTTCTCTGGGCAGCCTGCTCCAGTGCCTCATAGTAAAGAATTTCTTCCTAATGCCTAATCTAAATCTCCTCTCTTTTAGTTTAAAACTGCCTGCCCTTGTCCTGTCACGACACTCCCTGATAAAGAGTCCCTCCCTAACTTTCCTCCAAGCCCCCTTCAACTAATGGAGTTCCCATAGTCTTCCCTTCTGCAGGCTGAACAACTCCCAGCTCTCTCAGTCTCTATTCACAGGAGAGATGCTCCAGCCCTCTGAGCATCATCATGCCCCTCTTCTGAACCTGCTTCAAAACGCCCATGTCCTTCTTGTGCTGGTGGCCCCAGAGATGAACACAGCACTGCAGGTGGGGCCTCATGAGGGCAGAGTAGAGAGGGAGAATCACCTCCTTTGCTCTGCTGGTCATGCTTCTTTTTATGCAGGCCAGGATATGGTTGGCTTGATGAAGGCTGATGATAACAACACTGACATGAAATAAAATCTGGAAGCTATTTCAACTGCCATCCTTCAGAGCACTGCAATAGATTGCAGTAAGAAGTCAGTCAGTTCTGATAGGATGCCATTCCAGGTAGAAGGAAAGTGGCGATGGGTCTTTGGTAGTATAGCTGACATCCCACTTTCTGGGTAGCATGCTGCTGACATTCCCATAGTTTGAATGTGCTGCTACCTATTGCTGACAGGAATGAAACGCGCTAGTGGCTGACAGGTTAGATCCAGGAATATGGCTGCAGCGCTTCAGATGCAAGCAGGCCTCCCTGCATGGACCTGCAACAAACCTTCTAGGAAGACATTTCTTTATGATTACTTTTGGGATCTGTTTACTCCTTTTTGTCAAGCTCTTTAGTGGCCCTCAAGCAAGGGGCACATCTACATCCAAACGTCTTGCTTGTGGCTGTTACACTACAAGAAAACATAGTCCAAGGATAAGTACAGCAGCTTAATGTACTCTAGGGAAAACAAAAACTGCAAGGTGAGCCCATAGGCACTACATTCTTTGGTCACACACTGCTGCAGGTTCTTTCCATGCTAAAACTTCTCAGTTTGAGTATGCATTCTTCACAGATGTTGTATATTTTGATTTCCATCCTGCATAAATTCTCAATGTAAAGTCAAGAATCCATGTATGTACTTTACCCAAATTTTTACAGAAAATTTCACTTCCTGGAAAAAAAAAAAAAAAAAAAAAAAAAAAAAAAGCCCCAACAAATAACAATGTCTGAAACATTGATACATTGATCTATTTCTTTTTTACCTTCTCTCCCAATTCTCATTCTGCTGGAATGTGGAAAAAAGCTAGTTTTAGAGGTCAAGATTTCATGTAAATCTGTTATACAAGGTGTAGAGCGTGCAAATGTCATTCCATAGGACTCCTTCAGAAGCTGTTAACTCCAATAATGTCACTGTCTAAGACCTAGTCGATGCTCATAGATTGTCCACAGCAAAAACCCACGGGAAACTTGTACCAGAAGAATGGCTGCTGGTACAGCACTGCTCCTTTCAAAACAGAAGTGGGAGCCAATAGGTTGACAGGATCTGTTCTTGACTTAAGACAAGTTTATTATTTTAAACTGCTTTTGAGAATTTCCCTGGGTTTTACTCAGTAAAAATAGCAAGCTTTACAAAGACACAACATAAGAATTTCAATAAATACTATTTTTTAAAATCATTGGTATTATTATTCCTTCACGGGTCTAAAACCTGAGGAGAAATTTGCTAAGGGCCATGGTATCACTCACACTAATATCAGAAGTGTTAACAAAATGACTTTGTTTGTATGTTCATAAGTAATTCAGTTTCAGTTTGAGAAAGCAACTCTTAACTTGTGAAAGGTTCAGGAAAAGGTGGTTATGAAGTTATTGCCAAAGACTCATACGTAACAAATGCCCTTCTGTGTTAGAAGTGTATTAAGTAACAGCAGCAAGACCTTTCTGTTTTGGAAACTCTGTAATTTTCATCTAGCTATCAATTCCTAAGAGATTATTACAGATGATTTTTGGCCCACTCAATGGGACTCATGGTATGTGCTTGTGCCATCAGAAACAGGCATCTAAAATAAACGCTGCATCTTGAACTGAACTTCACAGGCAAACTGGGCTCTCTTCAAAGTGCAAAGAGAGGACTGCTGTTCTTTTTATAGCCTCTCACACTGAACCTCACATGAAATATTTCTGTCCATGGCAGCACTATACAAGAGAGGTTCATAAAACCCTTCCATATCATGTACTAACAATTGCTGTGCATGATAAAGTCATTAGGTGGCGATGATCTTGCAATGAGCTACTCTCCTGTTAGCTTATTTTGCCAGTAAAAAACATCCACCTTTATCCTAGAGCAGAACATACAAGCCCTGTCAAAGCTTTTAAGGCAGTAGAAGTATTAGGAGTCAGGACAGACAGAAAGTCACACTCTGAAAAAAAATATGCTTGGGAGAAAGCATAGCTGATGTGCCTACTTCTTGTCATTTACATAATTCAGCTGTATGAATTCTTTTGAAAATGACTGCCACACCACTTCTGCACGCCAAAAAAGAATTGATATATGGATACAGGGGAGCACAGGATGGGCTAATGGATGTGTTGCTGTGCAGGTCCATGCCCACAGAATAATGTAGGAATGTTATGCATGAAAGAGCCAGGGACGTTGTTCCTGCCTTTCAGCAGGAGAAACAAGGGCAACACCTACTTCTGCTCCCATAACAATGGTTACTGGTTGCTGTTCTCTGTAGGTTGTTTTGGTGCCTAGATGAGACATCCAAGCAGAGCTCCAAGGAGATATTCTTTGATATTCCTTAATCTTCTCAGACATTGCATAACTTTGTGACTGACGTAATGGAACAAGCTCAGGAAGGGCAAATAGTAACAGCTCCACCATTCCGTAAGTCATAAAGAGTCCGCTTCTGCAGGTAGAGTCAAGTAGTGTGGCCCGTGACCAGCCAGAAGCCAAGAATAAAAGAATCTGAAGTACGTAGGGTTTAGAAAAAGGCAAGCACACCATCTTTGTGAAGACAAAGTTATCTTACCACTGGGCTGATATTAAGACATGAGATAAGAAGGCCTGGCTCAAGATTGTGGTGATTGAACAGGACCCATAGCAGAGATATCAAAAGTTGCAAAATTCTTTATGTAACTTGGGAAGTCAACCCAAACATTTGAAAGATCTAAAATACTTTTCAGTACGAGCTCCTGAAATGCCATAAATTGATAGGCAAAACCTTTCACAATTGCCCATCAACCAGTGGTTGATTAGAAGCTTTCTGATAAACCTATGATTTAGTAGCAATCACAAACCTCTGTAATTATTTACCTGGACAAAGCCTTATATTCAGGCAAAAGAAGAGGAGACTCAGTACCCTATTACGTAGCAAGAAAACAGAAGAAGCCATCAGGTTTTGTGGGTGGATTTGCCCTTAGTAGTGCACTGTAAACAGCAAGGAGAAATGCAGAACGAGGAGGTAAGCAGCATGGCAAAGCACCAGTTTTTAGACTGGAGCTTGCCAGGACAGGCGTGGAGCTATGGGCCAAGTCATTGTTTTGTTCAAATATGGTCAGATGAATATAATTTGTGTACATCCTTTATACATATGCAGGACTGTATCAAATATGCACACTTTCATCATTATGTTTTCTTTTTTTTTTCAACTGGTAATAACATATATGAGCTTTTATTGACTAATTGCTGGAATATAAAAGGCGTATCAACTTTTCTTACAAAAGGAAATCACTTTTTTAATGCTCATTTTCCCTAAAAGAAACTAATTGCAAAATGATAGTTTGCTATTATATGAAATAATTAAAAAAGACATTTTAATGTGAATTCAGACAGCTAACAGGATGACATATTACAGTCTGTAATGCATGTAGTAAAAGAACAAAACTTCCTCAAAAACTTCCAAATACCAGCCAGAGCAAGGCTGTTGATCCCCATCCCCAAAGCAGTTTGCAAAGAATAGCAATACCCGCGGAGATAGTAAAAACTGTCGGTAAAACATATAGAATGAATGTCACTTAATTATCAGTGCACCAGGAGGAGATAAAGTTGTAACACAGAAACAGAGCAAAAATGTCCAGTAGCTTTGCCTGGAATTGGAGTGAAAGCCATCGTGCTACACAACCCACAGGCAGGCAACACAAAGCAAGCACTTGGAGTTAAGCACCAGGAATGCAGAAAAATACATATTTATTAATCTATCAGTAGGAGGTTTGATCTGGAAAAGACTGAGAAATGATAAGGATACCTCAGTGTCATTTCTGATGTCACTTTCTGGATCAGGAGCTGGGCACTGGCTACCCAGAGAAGACCAACATCTTCAGAAAACAACTGTGTTGCTTGGAATATAATGTGATTCGTAGGTTAGCTTTCTCAGATGTTTATAAAATTCAGTATTGAGCACTAAGAAGCAGAGAATGCTTTAACTGCTACAGGGGTAGCTCTTCTGTACAGTAGGGGCCTGCAATTCATCACTACCTGAATATCAAAGGGTAAGGATAAAGGAAAGGCGGTTGCTGCCAATTTTTCTAAAACAGAGCTACTGATAATATGAAGTAATGGAAATGGCCTTCCCTCCTATTTCTTTTATTTTCTCACAGTCCTTTGAGATGTGGCGCCTTCTCAGTTCACTATATGGCACCACGAAGGTGTATTTGCTGTTTCTTTGTTTACTCTGTTTTCACGTTCCACAGGGAGAACAGAGAGATGAACCTTCTAACCTAGCATAAATGAATTCCCCTCTACCATACCCTTTACAAAACAGGTGTAACTTCTTTCAGATGTTGTCTCTTCCTCTTCCTTTTTTCAATTAACAAAAGGCATGTCCTGTTATGACTACGTTCTACTGTTCTACTTATTCTATGCACTTGAACTTTCCCTAAACCTTCCTTTCTGGGGAAATTCTAAAAAGAGTGTGGCAGGTTCTTTAATTCATTTTTAGCTGTAGCACAATATTGTATTTGGCTGAGTGATCAAGACTAACATTTACATGACACTTAGGGCACACTATTTTCTAGACTGTCTGTCATGAGTTGATGGACGGCAAAAAAGCTTGGATGTGAAGTCTTGTATATTCATGTGGAAAAGCAGAGTGGGGACTGCTTGGCTTGGAGGAAGAAAGAACTTGGGGCTTAGAAAGCCCAATTCTCCCAAGTGAGAATTTGTAAAGGGAACAATATCATAGAGTCATAGAATCGTTTTAGTTGGAAGGGACAATTAAAGATCACCTAGTCCAACTCCCCTGCAATGAACAGGGACATCCACAGCTAGATCAGGTTGTTCAGAGTCCTGTCCAGCCCTACCCTGAATGTCTCCAAGGACAGGACTTCTACCACCTCTCTGGGCAACCAGATCACGTGCCTCACCGCATTAACTGTAAAACACTTCTTATATCCAACCTAAATCTCTCCTCTTTCAGTTTGAAACCATTTCCCCTTGTCTTATCACAGCAGACCCTGCTAAAGAGTCTGTCCCCTTCATTCCTGTAGCTCCCCTTTAGACAAGGAAAGGCCACTATCAGGTCTCCCCAGAGCCTTTTCTGCTCCAGGCTGAACAGCCCCAGCTCTCTCAGCCTGTCCTCATAGGAGAGGTGTTCCATCCCTTGCACTACTTTTGTGGCCCTCCTCTGGACACATTCTAACAGGTCTGTGTGTTTCCTGTACTGAGGACTCAACATCTGGATGCAGTACTCCAGGTGAGGCCTCACCAGCGCACAGTAGAGAGGCAGGATCACCTCCCTTGATCTACTGGCCATGCTGCTTTGAATGCAGCCCAGGATTCAATTGGCTTTCTGTGCTGTGAGGGCACACTGCTGGCTCATGTGTAGCTTGCCATCCACTAGTAGCCTAAGGTTCTTTTTAGCAGGGTTGTGCTCCATCCTTACATCCCCCAGCTTGTACTGATAGCACAGCAAGAACTTGCACTTGGATATGTTGAATCTCATTTATGAGGTTCACTTGGGCCCACTATTTGAACCTGACTAGGTCCCTCAGAATGGCATCCTGTCCCTTGGGCATGTCAACTGCACCACACAACTTGGTTTCATCTGCAAACTTGCCATTGACCACCACTCTCTGTGAGCAATCTCATAACCAGTTCCTTGTCCAACAAAAAATCCACCCGTCAAATCTATATCTTTCCAACTTGGAGAGAAGGATGTTATGGAGGACCGTGTCAAAGGCCTTACTGAAGTCTAGACAGATGACATCAGCAGTTCTTCCCTTGTCCACTGACACATTTACGCCATCACAAAAAGCTACAAGGTTTTTCAGGAAGGACCTTGCCTTGTTGAAGCCATGCTGGTTATCCCATATCACCTCCCTTTCTTCCATGTACCTTAGCATAGCTTCCAGGAGGATCTGCTCCATCATCCTCCCCAGCACTTAGGTGAGGCTGACAGGTCAGTAGTTTCCTGAGTCATCCTTTCTACCCTTCTTAAAAATAGGTGCTACATTACTTTTTCTCCAGTCACCAGGGACTTCACCTGACTGCCTTCGCTTTTCAAATATCACCAAGAATGTCTTGGCAACTACATCAGTCAATTCCCTCATGACTCTGGGATACATCTCTTTGGGACCCACCATAGACTCATGGATGTTCAGGTTCCTCAGGCATTTGCAAACCTGATCTTACCTAGTCTATTATCATTCTAGATGAGTATATCTTCCTTAAAACACTGGAATATCTTTTATCATTAATAGACAAAAGAAGACGCATTTAAGAACTGGGACTGGAGATTTCAAATTGGGGTTAGATATCAAGTCTCACCAAAAAGAAATGGGTGCTTGGTATGCATTTCCCTTTGTAAATTCCAGTTTTCATTCACTTAATAACAGTACCTGTTACTTTGACAAATCAAATAAAAATAATTCCCTATGAACAAATGTCTTCAGTCTTGAATTCTTCACTTTTTAAAACAACTTACTGCATTTGATAGGTGCTACTGTTAAGTCAAAAAGATAAGAATTTATTTAAACACTAGTCTCTAGGCAGACTGCTGCTCATTTGCAATCTGATTTTCTCAAAAGAACCTGAGAACTACGCCTGAAATGACCCACAGGAAGCTCTGCCTGTTTGTCAAAGTATACTATCTAGCATCCATTTTAGCAAGTTTCAAAGAGAAAAAAAGACAAAAGAAAAAGGAAGAAGGGAATGAGCTTGCATTTTATCTTGATCAATATAACAGGCACTTAGCATTCTGTTTTGAATAGAAAAAATTGACTTGAAAGCAAAAGCTGCCCTACAGTTTCATACTATGCAATGAGTTAAAATTGTTAGCCCATCCAACTAACTATGTAAATCAATATAAAAACAGGCAAAAGAATTGATCCAGAGATAGAGGGCCAGTGGCATCCTTGCTTGTATCAGGAATGGTGTGGTGAGCAGGACTGGGGAGGTGGTCCTGCCCCTGTACTCGGCACTGGTGAGGCCTCACCTTGAGTACTGTGTTCAGTTTTGGGCACCTCAGTACAGAAAGGACGCTGAGGCGCTGGAGCAGGTCCAAAGAAGGGCAACAAGGGTTATGAAGGGTTTGGAGAATATGCCCTATGAGGGGCGACTGAAGCAACTGGGGCTGTTTAGTCTGGGAGGGAGAAGGCTGAGGGGAGACCTTACTGTTCTCTTCTAATACCTGAAAGGTGCTTACAGCGAGAGCGGGGTTGGTCTCTTCTCACTGGTGACAGGTGACAGGACAAGGGGAAATGGCCTCAAGTTGCGCTAGGGTACGTTTAGGCTGTGTATCAGGAAAAACATCTTTACAGAAAGGGTTGTTAAGCTGGAATAGGATCCCCAGGGAGGTGGTTGAGTCACCATCCCCAGAGGTGTCTAAAAACCTTTTGGATGTTTGGACATGATTTAGCAGAGGGCTGTTAGGTTAGTATGGTTAGGTTGTGGTTGGACTCGATGATCTTTAAGGTCTTTTCCAACCTGAGCAACTCTATGATTCTATGAGCAGGAGCACTCGTTACCTCTCTGCTTTTTCTCAGTTGCCCAACGAGAGCAACAGCAGGTTACACAGAGCAACCTCACTGGATACATCTGTATCATTCTCAGTATTTTGAGACTTTAAACTAACTATGTTTTATATCAGATGGCCAAGACAGAAGTAATGAACACAAAGGCTCTAATAATTCATCTTCTCCACTTCCAAAATACTCCTATTGCACGTTTTACCGAGGTACTTTCCCATTCAGATGCAGAGTTATGCTTAACCATTTAGAAACATTTAATATTTCTAACATTTAGAAACCTTTCCTGCTTGCCAAACTAGAAGATTTTTTACATTTCTTCAGTTCATTTTGTCCTTTTGCAGAGTATGGGAAAGAACATGCAGAAATATAGGAAAAGATAAATTGCTGCTGAAATCACAGCAAATAGCATTATCATCTGTCTCTGACACTTTTCAACTCTCACTTTTGAAAACATGTGTTATAGAAATGGTTTGCATGTACAAACATTTCAGCCCAAAGCAACATACACTCTTCACAACCCCCTTCAAAAGTTTCATTATCCCTATGTGTCTAAGTGTCTATGTAGCACCATATTTAAAAACTAAAGCTGCAAACTCATAGTAGAGTCAAACACTCAAAAATTCAGACATATGAAAGGGAAGATTAAGTTGGTCTAGCACATGTGATTATATCTTCCCTCATTGCGACAGTCTCCTCTTTCTCCCTGCTTTCTGCTTCATTCTTCCCAATAAGTCTTCATTATCTCTTTCCTTCTTTTGAGCTTGTCAGGCTTGTCCTTAACAATGTATCTAGCCAGATAATCCTTATTTCTAGTGTTATTTCAAGTTTGGGCCCAGGTCCCAGTTGTACTGTGGGAATGGCTTTTCTCCAGTTCCTTCACCTATTCAACCTCATACCTCCTCCTCCAGAGCTTCCCCTCTGACTGTCCTTTTTCTGCCCCAACTTACAGTTCTGGCTCAGTACCTTCCACTTCAAGTCTCCTTTACTTGGCTGCTGACCTGCTTTTGGCGTACTCTCTCAACAACACCTACAGCTTCTTGACTAGCCAGAAGCCTGAGCCTTTCTTGCTTTTATCACATCTGTCTCATCTCCTTTATTTTCTCTCTAGTCTACTGGCCCCAGTTCATAATCTCCTTACTCAGCTATTCCCAAACTCCAGGTCTCAGTTTTGTCTGGACCTATCCACCACGCTGGCAATGAACCCACTTTTCCAGAGAGCCCTTGTCACTTAGTCTATTCTTCTCTGATCCAGCTGCTGCTCCCAGTTTCAGGTCTGTTTTTGTTTTTGTCCCCAGTACCTTTCGTTTTGTTACTCTCCTTGTCTGTAAGCACTAGTAGCAAGCCTCCTGCTATGTTGCATGCTTCAGTTCTGGTTACTGTCCACCCTGCACTCTGATGGAACAAGTCTTTCTGGTGATGAGGGCGCCAGGAGCAGAGGGGTGAACAAACTTCTGCTCACAAACTTGTTCCTGGACTTTCTCCATGGCCCTGACTCAAGACCCAGCAGTTCAAAGCAGCAGTTGCAGGAGCAACCTGGTAACTGGGGTATGCTCTGCATGGATGCAGGTCTTTGGCATTTATTCTTGGAATTTAGCAACTAAAACCACTATACAGTCTTTACAGAGTATATATGAACTGCTTTCTTAATGTGTCCATATACTGTCTAGTATGATACAAACCTATGATCAGCACTTCTTGGGAATGTGACAAAGAAATGCACATCAATTTTAAGCAAATACAGGCACATTTTTATGACAATGGTAAAAGGTACATCTTTCCTATTTCAGCCATGTATCTGGGATGTCTGAAGACTCACACAGGGAATACTTACATCTTTTACAAAAGGTCATTTTTGCTTTTAAGCTGGGCACAGTAAGAAACAGAAAACTATTCTTCTGAGTTGCCTTCTCAGGAATGGCCAGATTCTTGGCTCCAGTTCTTACATGCGCACACACCAACTACGTCAGCAGAAAGCAGCCAGCCAGAGCAAGGACTGTCAGCCCAGTCCAAGAACAAGATGGAGAGGACACAGGCACTGCAGCGGTAGGGCTGGCAGCTTGGGAACAGCCACTGCTGCTGACCCGCAGGACGTGGCTGCTTTGGGTAGCAGGCCCCGTCTCTATCTCACTTACTAAATTGTGTTTAATGGGTGTGAACTCTGGCCTTCATGTGTTCCTGAACCTCTTCCAGACTCAGAGACCTTCCTTGCAGGAAATTTAAGTTTTACTGTTCTTTGGCTACGCTTTGTGGGAATGTAGATCTGTGAAATATGCCAGACTACATGATGGGGAAATGTTTTCTAAGCACCAGTTTTCTTCTGTGCAGTCACATGGCCCTGTGTGAGCCAAGGATGCAGAGAGTATTAGCAGAGGTGTAAAAACAAAAGTACTCTGAATTGACTTTGCATTGTCGATCTGTTTAGGGCTGTGAAACAACCTACTTTAACAAATTTCTTTCATTTTACACAATTTCTCCTAAAAATTGAACCACGAAACAGAGAGTTTTCTTTTTCCCCATATGTAGCATCTTTTTTTTTTTCTTTTCCTGGCTTATGCTTTGAAATTTATTTTGGAAGGAGACTGTAATTAGTGAAGGGTGCAAGACTGAACCATGTGTGTCACTCCAAGCTGCCAGGGAAATATACTGAGCCCTGCAGACACAGTGGTATTCTGTTGCCTCGAACATGCAGTATGTTGCAAGATACAAAGCTTCTGCCCATGAGGGAATAATAACTCTTTATGTACAAAGATTGAAAGAATAATGACTTTTACTGTAAGGACTGAAAATTCAATGCGAGGAAATGTCACCTGTGAAAATAATACCGATCAAGCTTACCATAAATCAAAGCTTAGGAAAGAATTCCTATTTTTTTTTTATTTTTTTTACTGGAGACAAAAAAGGAAAAAAAGTTTTGTTTACATGTGGCTAAAAGCCATACCTGAGCCCCACTCCAGTCTTCCATTTTCCCTAGACAGAATCTATAGCTAAGTAATAGCTTTATATTTAAGAAGCCTTATAATTAGTTCATATAAGAAGGCTTCTCATATATAAATTACTTTACATAGGAGCCTAATAATTACTTTATATCTGAAAGCAATGCCTCCTACTTTATTATATTGGCCCTCAACATCAGAAGTGGATGTAGGTGGTATGGCAGCAGAGGCTGAACCTTCTCACCAATATTCCGTGTTGTTGCTGTGCAACAGATGGCAGCAGGGGGGCAGTCTGACAAAATGGCGTCTGATGTGGAAGTGTCTATGAAGCAAAAGCATGTCAATGAAATCCTCAATGTAGAAAAAATGGCACCCATTGACATTCATGGACACTTGTGGAGACCAAACAGTAGATGTTTGCATAAGGCAGTGAGTGGTGTGTTTCAGCAGTGGCAATAGTGACAGTAGTCACCTCCACTGGAGGAGATTTTGACGAGCACAGCATGCATGATCTTGTTCATTGCTGGCAACACTGCAAAGGTAATGGTGGTGCCTATGTTGAAAACTAGTGTTTTGTAGCTGAGAATTTGCTCTATCAAACGGTGTTATTGTGCTCTTTGTATTTGTTGTAATTTCCATGGAAATAAATAGGCATTCCTTTTGGAAAAAACTACATATTTTATATACCTACTGTTGGGAATCTGCTTTAGCAGAACGGTGGGACTTGATTACCTCCAGAGGTCCCTTCCAACCCTTACATCTCTGCGATTCCTCCTTTGTTGAGCTTCATATTACCCCATTCCCTTCTGCACCAGTACTCTCCCCATGTTTCATCATAAAATATAAGCTCTCCATAGGAGTGCATTTTTTTTTCACATTGCATTGCATTAACTGCACTTGGACAACTCTCATAATGTAAACAACACACATCCGCACAAAAGGAAAAACAGTTAAACTATGTTCAATATAATCCAAAGAATTATAAAAATCAATCAAACAAACAAGAAAAGTCAAAATGAAGAGTGCTAAAGTGAAATCAGCATGCCCTTAAAAGAGGGTAATAATCATTTTCCAAAGCATCTCAAAACTAATTGCTGAGAGCAAGGGAAAAGTATCACTTTTGGAATCATGGGTTCAAAACAACATTTGCATTGTTTAGATGTACTGTTTGATCCCTTAGGGCTCATTTCCATCTCATTTCTTCATGCACCTCCTCCTCATAGCTTTTCTTTCATCCTAATGCTTCAAATCTTCGCTCCAGAGACTGAAAGACTCCGGAGATTCCTGATGGACTCAGGACTTATGTTGATTTTTTTAATCAACAATAGAGAAAAACAATGCAGTTTTCCCTAATCTTGTTCTTGGAAACATCTGCACCATTTAATCTGAAACATTAAAAAAAAAAAAATCAGGCTAAGACAGACATGGAAAATATCGCTATAAACAGTTCAAATTTGGCAAAGTTAATTCAACTGAAAATAGAGCCATATAAAGGGGTCTCTTAGGAAACCTTGAATTTAAAAGGGGAGCATTTAACAGTTTTGCATGAAATAAAAGGCTGTATAAAAGGCAGTATAGTGACTCCGTGCATAAGTCACTCAAGCATAGCAGCAATGCACAACAGCAACACGCGTATACAATTTCTGTGGATGGTATGGCCCTTCTAAGCTCAAGTGCAAGGAAGAAATCAAACACTGTCCAGATTCAGGAAAAAAACAGCTAAAACCAAACAGATAAGGAATGACAAAATAAAGACAAATCTAGTGAAAAGCTCAGAAATCCCATGCTGACCATTACTTTAAAAAGCAAAAGAATTCAAGGAGTCAGTTTTTAGTTGCTGGCAGTAATCCTCAGATCAGTGAGAATTCCAGTCCAGAAGAAAATAATGTCACAAACTGGCAACACACCAGCTGTGTTTATCAGCTCAGTTTTTGTCACTGAAAACCTGTACGCAGTGACTCTCTAGCTCAAATGTTATTTCCATCCTAACAGCTGAACATCCAACCTGGAACTCCAACATACACACTGGCTTTTCATTTAGGGTATTGAACAAAATGCATCTGCAACATATTTCAGTATCTGTCAGAACTAAACAGTTCCTTATCTTTTTGTTTATGCACAAAAGATGATAAAAATACAGCAAACAGAAACATGAGCCCAAAACTTGTGCCATGGGAAACCTAAACCTGACCAACTGAAGGATCATTCCAAAGGGACCAACTCAAAGACATCTTCCAACATACAGCAGATGATGAGGAAAAACAGACCAGACTTAATCACATAAAAGAAGCCTACCAAGCGTCCTCAGAGATGCTGGGAACAGTGACAAACTTTAGGAAAATCCCTGTGTTGTGGGAATGTTTAGAGTATTTTTTATTTCTAATGCAGCCTCTGTTCTGGTGCCCAGCACTTAGCCTAAGTAGCATGACACACTGTCAGATAACCAGTACTGGGGAATTAAACTCCTGGTGAGATGCTCTGCATTCTTAGGTCTGCAGCATCCCTAGCATACTCGGTTGATGAGTGGGTCATCTCAGAAACATGACTGTTACCTCTGTATGCAGGAAGTTGAGAAGGAACTCACTCATATGGAGGGTGTCAACAGGATGCAGTCCCTGTGCACCATCTGACTTCTGGAAGGGCAAAACTTCACTGACCCTCAAGATTCCCTCAACAAAACAGTACATCTCTAACTTTTACTCCTGAAGCCATTAAGAAGCCACCTGCACCTTCAAGTAGTGCAGAGGAATAATTCCAGTAAGAGCCATATGAGCAGCATTTGGCCAACACCAAATGCAAGTCAGCTACACCTAGAGGTTCCTGAAAACACAGAACCTAAACCAGAGGAAATGCATCTGCCAACGTAAGCCCTACAAAAACAGGTTTGTACAGGCCCTTAGACGTGCTAGTCATCATTCTATATGATTCTTCAGTACTGATTAAATGTCACTGCTTCTATACACGGTTTGGCCAGGAAAACAATTTTTTAAAAGGAGGGCAAATTCATCTTCCTGTGTAAGTTGTGCTTGCTTGTAAATTTCATGCTGGCACCTGGGCATTTGTCTGGCTCTCAGAGATAACCACTGAATCTCCCAGAATGGGATACATCAGTAGTTTCCCTGTCGGATCATTCCACAAATGCTGCTCTCTCTGTAAAAGCATGGAAGTACTACAGATCTAATATTATGTATCTCCTTCAGTTGGGTTCCTGAAAGTCTGTTTTTGTCATAAGTCTCTGGCAGTGCACCTTGGAAAATCCAAATCAAATTTCCTCTTACTTAATTCATTACAAAAGCAAAAATCAAAACCATTGTGAAGTCCAATAGCAAGTCTTCATAGTTCTACTCAAGTGACAGGCTTTTCCCTCACCTTATCAAGTGTGTGAAGTTTCTTTTTTATGAGATTTTTTTTTTTTTAATCTTCGTGCAAAAAAAAAAGAAAAAAGTACTGAAGTTATTACTCCTTTAATCAGGTCATATACAGTGTCTTACTTACAATTCCTGGAGAACCACATGGCTCTGAAATGGATACTGAAAAAGCACTAGTGTCTGTTTTCACTTAACCAATTCTAAAGTTCCTTTTTACTTAAGCTGCGTCTGGCTTGCTTGGCATAAAACATCCTACTCACAGTACTCATCAGTGTTTTCAGCCAAATACTGAAGGTGGGGTACAGTTAGCAGGCTTGGCATCTCTGTAAGTATTCTAGGCTAGAAATCAAACTTCAGCTACTCATTTGGGGTTCAGCATTTTTTTCCTCCCACATAAAGCCTGACATTAGTCACTTTGTGCCAAAACTTGTTCATGTGCACAAAGCTAAATGTGGTCCAAGGAACTTGCTGTTCGGCACCTGTCATTTTTTTTTACAGCATGACTGTAAAGGACACATTTACACCATAATGCCTATAGTTTTCCCTCGGCAACTCCCCCTCTCAGATCTCAAAGAATGATACGCACACTGAATTTACCCAGGCAACAAAAACAACAAATCCAATTCCATATGCTTTATATACGAACCAAAAAAACAAGTACGCACAGTGAGATATTATGTTTGCTTGGTTCTCCACTGCAAAGTTGCTGGATACATACCTCTAAAATTCTTATGGAAAAAGAGGTTTCAAACAAAAACCAAGACAGATGGGACCACAGTTTAGGTCACTGTTTCATTGTGCTACCTGCAGTACTTTTATTACTATCTCACAAGAGTGTCTTCAGGACAGGCTGTACCCATAGTCAGCATACTAAATTGAGTGCCACTCTAAGTATTACTACTAATCTCTGTTTATTTTCAGACTGCGAACTCAGGACCACTGAATTGCTTCTTTGGATTATGCAAAAGATGAAAAGGAAACTCACAGGCAATGTAAACTACCCAGCAGTCTAGATATGAGAAGGTCAACAAATCAAAGAGTGTTGAAAGCAATTGCTCAAGATAAATAAATGGTTGCAGATCACAAAAGCTAGACATTCACTTTTACAGTGGTGTTTTACAACAAAGTTCTCCACACAAGGTGAATTCAACGGTTTACAGTCCTGTTGAGATACAAGAATTCTAACACTTCATTTTTAAAAGAAAACCATGCCTATCCTAAAGATGATATTCTTCGTTTCACTTTTTTTTTAAAGCAAGCACAAACTAGATTAGATGAAATGTAATTTGAATGTATTTTGCATGTATTTAGATCTTAACAAAATTAACAAATATCTAACTTATCAGGCTTCTCTCTCCTGCATGCACGGCTGCTAGATTTTGTTCGTCCTGAAGAGTTTTGGAAGAATACTCATTTTTGCAAATATTAAGCACAAATACAAGAAAAGAAGACCTGAACTGTTACCAACTTCGTTTCCATTATCTGGTTTTTAAAGATAACTGAATTATATTTCAAAATATGTTATCACTTTGAATTAAAATGATAATAAACATTTTATTTCAAAATTTTGGAAGTATTCTCTTATTAGTAGATGACAATGTGATTGATCTAGACGGTCTCAATTAGCATCCTTGGGTTACAGTATTTTTTAAAAGCAACATTTTGAACATTTCCTTAGATCCACCTCAAATTATTGTGTAAAACTGCATGTTCAGAAAGGAGAGTTTTGCACAGCTGGCGTAGAGGTGAATTACTCCACATGAGACCCATGCTGTTTATGGCACACTTCTTTGGATTAAGATATACAGAAGCCATTGACAATGCAGCGGTTGCCAGTAATTAGCAACTGGACTAGCATAGCCATCTCTATCATTTGCAAGACATCTGGTGAAGCATTAGAATTCAAAAACATGAGGATGAGTGCTGGGTATCTGTGCAGTCACCTCTATGCCAATGAAAAAAGCATGCACATGGCCCGGGACATCAACAACAGCAGCAGGGATGGCCTTCTGCCTTCCAAAACTTAGCTGTGCCCTGCAGATAATGAAGTCGGGTGGGATTCCACCACAGGCAGACATGAGGGCTCTTCAGTAGTGTGGTAAAGTTGTGGGCAAAATCACAAAAGCTCTCTTACCTCCCATGGAGCAAATGGCTTCAGAATGGAGTCACATTTGTGAAAAACATACGATGTTCCTTCTGTCGCCTTAACTGTGGGTGTAGTTGGGCATCTAAACTTAGATAGCTAAGAGGTGTCACAGCAAAAATCATTGTGCATATTCTTTACTGTAAGATGGGACATTTTTAACCCTGTATCTAGAATTGCAAGCTGGTGCACTTTGACAAGCTGCATAAACATATGAAAGCTGTAAATGCTCATTTTCAGTTCATATACACTGCTATCGTTATGTTTAACCAAGGCAAACTGGAAAAGCCATTAAGTGGTATGAAACAGTGACTACAGTTTGAAAGAGATGCTCATAGGACCTTAGAAAAGCACATACGATTATCAGGATGTAAAAGACGCTGAAATGCTATTGGTGTTGATATTTCTTCTAAGAGGGTATATAGACACACTTAAATGTGTATTTCTGAAAGAATCCCAAAGGGTGATACTGGTAGAACTGAATATCCATGTCCTTCAAGTTTGCTGTAAGGCTCATCAATCTAATACTGGTCAATCTCTAGCTTGTAGGTGAAATGCATAAATATCTATGTCAAAATTAAACATTTGCTAAGAAGAAAAGGCAAGTTCTTCACAACTGACAAACTGACTGATTTCCATGATAAAACTGACAAACACATTAACTAATCTTCTTGGCAAATAAACAGAAAGGGATGGTTTTCAATGATCAACTGGTTCACAGAAGCACAGAATCATAGGGGTTGGAAGGGACCTCCAGAGACCATCGAGTCCAACCCCCCTGCCAAAGCAGGGTCCCTACACCAGGTCGCACAGGTGGGAGTCCAGGCGGGTCTTGAACATCTGCAGAGAAGGAGACTCCACAACCTCCCTGGGCAGCCTGTTCCAGTGCTCCGTCACCCTCACCGTAAAGAAGTTCTTGCGCACAATGGTGCGGAACTTCCTATGCTCCAGTTTCTGGCCGTTTCCCCTTGTCCTGTCAATGAAAGGTGTGAAGTCATTCAGAGATACTCGACCGTAACTTAATTTAGCTCATCTGGTACATAAATCTCCACTGCATCTCCTTCCATGAATGCCAAAAAGGGATACAAAAGGTGAATTAGAAGTTTCTGCTGTTAACACATAGCTTTGTGGCCTTACATAGTATTTCTGTAAGGAATGTAAAAATTTTATCCCTCTCCAATTGCAAGTGGTGATACACACTAACATTTCCAAGTAGCTTAATCTGGAAAGGATAATGTTCTGTCTGTCCTTTGATCATCTCTTGAATCCTTTCCAGTGGATGCACATGGTCTGAAATCAATCAAACATATGGAAGGAAATAAGGGAAAACAGAAAAGCTGCATAAACAAGACAGTTTTCCCTTTTTCTGCAAAATGAGATGTAGGGATAGAATACTGCACCCAAGCATTCAAAGAGGAGAATGGTACAGTTGACTGAATTTGTCAGTTTTTTTGGCTTCTCCAATGCCAAACGACCTCTGTCTTTCTGCTTTCTCAAAAGTTGCCACTGGTACTCTCAGCACTTTAAGATAACCTTTCCCTATACCTAACTTGCGTGATCCAGGAATCAGTATCTCTGGGCATGTGGTGTCCTTCCTACCCATCTATTGCCATGCTCATCATGATGGTATTGGGTAGATGCTGATACCTATACTTGTAGTCTTCCTTTTATATCACAGTAGAAAATCAAGAACAGTTACAATACATATATATTGACGAATGTTTACATAGGTGTGAACAAGGGGGAATGGTCTTAAACTAAGATAGGGGAGGTTTAGGTTAGATATTAGGAGGAAGTTTTATGCTCAGAGGGTGGTGTCACACTGGAACAGGTTGCCCAAGGAGGTTGTGGATGCCCCATCCCTGGAGGCATTCAAGGCCAGGCTGGATGTGGCTCTGGGCAGCCTGGTCTAGTGGTTGGCGACCCTGCACATAGCAGGGGGGTTGAAACTACATGATCATTATGGTTCTTTTTGACCCAGGACATTCTATGACTCCATGATTCTATGATATACAGACTGCATGCATATAGACTATGATTTCTCCTACAGAATCTCAAGTGAATTTTGTGGATTTGTTTTTGATAGTGACAGGAGTGCTGTAAAGACTAGACTTGTTCAGGTCTCTCAGTCCTTATCTATAGCATCTTGACTACTATATGGAGTTTTCTGAAATTACAGTTTGTTGGTGTATCCAGCAGGCATCCTACTAATGTCACAGACAAGAAAACTCCAAAGTAGCTTCGATAAATCTTTGAGCTATATATATTTTTTGGCAATTCTCATTTGCAAGTGAAAAAAAAAACAACAAATCTATATGCCACCATTTCTGATGTTCTCAGCACGCCACTCAGTAGAAATCAATGAAAACAGTTGAATAATTAAGCTCATTACTCTACTTTGTTCCTCATGTGGATTATTCTCACATATCACCTTTTCCTAACTGTGCCCCATCCTCAAGGTGACACCTACAGCATCACTTTTCCACTGACACTGAAAGATGTTAAGATGTCAACTTTCCAGATTTTTGCAATAGCTCTTGCACATGGTCCTGGGCATGACAACAAGGAAGCTGACTCGGTGATCTGTTGTCAATTCTGAGGCAGAAGATGGAGAAACACAGAGTGCAGTTCACTCTGTGGGCTGCTTTAATTAGAAGACCGTATGAGCCAGCGAGGTGAAGAGTCGAAAGTTTCTTTTATTAAAACAAGGATACAAGAACAAAAGTGTCTCCAAGGTACCTAGCTTCCTACATCCTTGCTTCAGGTCTTGCTCCTTTGTTCAGCTAAGACCTATGAACATCAATCGGTTATCCAAATACACTTTCATTTGTTGGGTGCATATTTCTGATACCAACACTTTCTGAAACAACGGGCTTAAAAACTCAAACCTGGACTGAATTTTTGTTCCAACAGAGAGGGCCCTTCACCTGTCACTAGTCGTTAGAAAGACTAGACATACAACATCTCTCAAGAGACTAGTCATTCCTCGTATTCAAAACCTTTTCCCCAAAATTATTTGAAACCACTTTCAATCTCTTTTCTTTGAAACTCCTCCTCTCCAGACCACCCACTGCCCTTTAGACAGTGGCATTTATCCAATAATGTGCTGAGAAAACTTTTCAAGTGCTGGCTTTTCCCCATAAATACCCACCCAGATCCTGTTCTTCCACCTACTAAAGCCACTGGCAAAACTCCATATGACTTCAATGGAAGCAGAATCAGGTCGCTGATGGATAACTGCACTTCTTTCACCAAACTCTGACATCGAATATTGAGTTGGTAACTGTGCGGATCATTTATTTTTCTCTATTGCATTATATCAATACTGCAAAAGTTCTGTAACTTTATAATGCTCTACGTGTCTCTAACACTGTTTTTTGATTCCTACATGAAGTACTTGGCTTCTTCCATTTTCTTTTGATTTCAGGTTCACCTGCCAACAACCACTTGTAGGAGAAAAAAAGGACTCTTCTGGCCAAACGAAGAAGTACATTCCTGATATGATATCCAGCTGAAAACTTGAATAGGAAGTAATATACCCAACAGTTACCTGTGCCTTCCTCCAACCCTTCATACCACTAATTTTCTGTTCTCTCAACACTCCCAGGGACTAAGCACCAGTAGTGCCTTTACAGGGTGGGCTCGCTCCAAGATATTTTATTACCTTAGCCATTTGTTTTACAGTGGTGGTTGATGAATGCAACCCGACAACGGCATAGACAAAGAGAGAGGAAAAGGTTTGAATACAATAAACCGCCCTGAATCTCAGCCTAGAACACGTGCTGACCTGTTTTTCGAATTACAGATTTATGCACACAGTGCACTGCTTGGTTGCCTTCCTTCACTGAGTTCTACCTAGTTAATGCTAGGGGCTGCTCTGCCCACCCGAACTTCCCTGCTGTCGGCCTCTCCAGTAATAGCCTTTTTCTGTAACTTACAAGCCTTTCTGTATAGTCAGACTTACATTTCACTACAACTGGCAGTCTTTGCTGGAAAGCAGGATAAAAACAGTCATATAGGCTCAATGCTACATATCATCAATACAGCCATCAAATAAACATTAGCAGTGAGCACAAGCCATGGTTGTTATGACCTGTGCTGTGAGCTTCCATCAAAACACAGAGACTCTGGATCTGAGAGTTCTCCTCAATCCCTTTCAGAGCCAGACAGTCAGAAAAACAGAAGTTTGAATGCTTCCGTGACAGGTTTTGGTATGCCTTTAATTATCCCAAACTGCATTAATTATGGAGAGAAAAATCAAGTTCATCTGCCATAATGGCATGATGGAAAATCTAAAAATATGATGAAAGGTATTCCAAGATTCTTGTCAGCTTGCTTAATCAAATACAAATCTTTTATTTACCAATGAATTCCCATGAATGTGTAATGAAGTCACGGGCACACTTCAATGTGAATTAAGATTATCCATAAAAATCTTGCGAATTTGCAAAGTTGAGTAATTCTTACTCCTGTTTCTTATTAGTAAAATCCTGTTGCAAAACATATAGCAGATCAGTCTGTGTTCTACCCATTTTTTCTTGGGACAGAACTGTTTTCATTTATTCCATGTCCAAGTGAAGTAAACTGTTTAGTCAGACAAATATCATTTACCCTCCCTGCACATTTAAGTATACTTAAAGTGAAAGAATTTTTAAATATACTGTTGTAAATTGAAAAGAATTAAGAGTACATGAGATATATTATTCTACTGATTATTTTACAATAATTATTTTATATGGATTTATCTTGCAAAATAATCACCCAATGTGGTACTTTGGATTTTGGAAATAACAGCTAGAAACTCCATTTGAGATTCTAGTAAAGTCCAGAACTATACAAATCCCAAATTAAAAACAACCAGATTTTAAGAAAATTCCAATTCTGAAAGATGTTTTGCATCCCAAGTCCATTTTGGTACAACACTCCTCAGAAGCATTAGCAGACATACAATTAGCAGACCTAGAAATTCTACAAATGAGCTCAGAAATGCCCCACAAAGAAGTCAAGAAAGTCCATGCCTTTTTGATTCAGCTTCACAGTCAGCCAACTTGGCATCTCTAATAAATGAGCTTACCAAAAAGCTTGTGAGGATATAAGAAATGTGGCAGCTCACAGGCCACAAGAGCTGAGGCACTGCATCATGAGAACAGCAAAATGTTACATACCTCTGTTAGACCCACAGCCTCTGTTACATTCTGTGCAGGTATCAGAGCCCAGTTTCCTTCCTTGATAATTCAAAAATAAATCTTCTCAGGCTGACCACATTCCTATTTTGGCTTCTTTCAAGATTAACAGAACATGACATTTTTTAAAAATCTCATCATAAGTCTTATTTGCTTTTTCCATTTCACCAGTCCCATTCCCCGAGGAGACCCAGAAAGAATCTTACCCCACAGTCATAACAAGAACAAAAATAATTGCACTTTTATCAGGACTCTCCCTATAGGGAAAAATCCTTTTTCACTCATTCTTTGACATCTAATCAAGACTTCTAGCTGCCTCAAGTAGCCCAGGACCTCACCGCTGTTTTTTTATAGAGAAGACAAGTGTTAGTGAGAGGCTACAAAAAAAGCCCACAAGGGCGATGGAAAAAGAACAGTTTGCTGAGAAAACGTGATAAATCATTTGAAGCCTGAGCTGTTTTTCCTCATGATAGAGGGGCACCAACCACACTGCATTCAAGCAGTATCAATAGCAATGCCAGAGGACATGTGATAATGAGGAACAGGAATATGTGCTTTTCTATGCTTCAAAATGGGGCAAGAGTTTCAAAAGCAGAAATGCCCATGCAAACCACTGATGTGCAACTCAGCATGCCAAATGATAAATAACCATCTGAGAACTTCTCAACAAGCAGCGGACCTTTTTATGCTTTTAAATATTATATTCAAAGCTTATAATTTCCTTTAAAACTAGGCATCTGTCTTAATATAGATGATTCCACAGTGCCCATTGTGACAACATCATCTGGATCCAAGGGCATCCAGACAGAAGCAGTCATTTTCACTTCAGTCCTTTGAGTCCCTCTGTATGTTGTCTTCCTCTCCTCTAGAGAGAAAATGGCTGAGATTGTGATTCAAGCAGAACGGCATGGATCCCAAACACTGAGGTAATTAGTGTAGTCAAATCCCACTGTAGTACCTACATGTTTCCAAAGCATTTCACAGCAGGCCTGCTACCTATGAACTACATCGTTGTGGTTTTACAGAGTCAATGCTATGTAAAGAAGTTTTTGCCCATACAAGTGCCACTCTATCTCATCACTAAGGGAAAATGAATGGGGTATGTGACTGGCAGTGTACGGGAAAGAAACAGCTGGATGTCATATGGCGAGACGTAAAATGCCAGGACCACACCACTGCAGGCATAAAGTCATTTCAACAGGACTACATCCTATCAACCTCTAAGCCTCTGCCAGACACCACAAAGGAAATTAATAACATTATAAAACAAAAAAAGCGAAAAACACAAACCACATTCCTTGCAGCATTTTGATCCTCAGCAACTTAACGACAGACTGCTTCTTGTAAAATGGGGTCCCTGTTATTGATGTTAATGTGACTTATAAATGACTTTTATACAGTATGATGATAGGCTGCAAAAAAGCTCAAGAACAGACATCAGCACTCGGGAGATTATGAGAGAAGTATTGATGCTAGCTTGTTGCGGAATGAAAAGAAGTTGGCTACTCAACTTCAACAGTTCACAAAGTAACTGCAACACTCCACTAATGATGTGAGAGAAGAAAATCAGCTCTACACAAAGGACTGAAGTTTATAACCAGTGAGTAAGCAGTGTTTTCCAGTATGATTCTGTCAGCCTGCATAGATGAGAACAAATGTTGTCATCAGTGCAGGTGAATTCTGGAATTCTATTAATGATGGACTCAGAATTCCACAAGACTAATATTTTTTGTCTGTTCACAGACTATACATACCTTCAATGCCACAGAGCAGGTTAAGGACACTATACTGACCTGTAACTTGGTCATACAGTGTTTGAAACAACTAGTGCTTTACATTTTCATTACTCCTACCGTGATAGTTGTCTGAGTCACACAGCTCTACCTTGTTGTCTGAACAGATAACCCTTCCACACAAATGTGTGAATCTGAACATTTCTGCTGACAATTCTGATAGACACATTTGCTCACAATTCATTACATTCTTCAGTACTGTCCCCGCAGAAGTTCTTGCTTCATTTGAATAGTGGTGAGAACTAGCAGGGGGCATCACGACTTCTGTATCATATTTTGGATTCTTTTTAAACAAAAATAATAGAAATATTTCTACTCCTGTCTATTCCTACTCCTAAGGAAATCTGATTCCTGTGGAATTAGGAGGAATCACCACATTATAATTCCACTTACCAAGCTATATAAATGCTCTCTAATCTGTCTTTTCCAAATTCTTCTGTAATATGCTTTCATCTTTCAGGAAAATAAAAACCTACACACCCCTAAGTGGATTTTCAAGCAGAGTTCATATACGAAAGAAATAAAGAAACTGCCTGCCTTTTTACTTACTTAACAAAAGGACTCTACATGAGCAAAATATATTTTTCGTCATCATATGGAACATCTTTGTGTGATCTTCTTTTTACATAGCCTGCTTAATTTCACTGTTACTGCTTAATATTTAAGTGTTTAGAGAAAAAAGAAATATATTCAACAAAATATAGCAACATGTTCTGTAAAACACTAATAGATACGAAGCTGCATAATTATGTAACACAGTGCAGTATTTTTTAGTAAAAAGAAGTAACGAATTAAAACAAAGGTGGACATTTGTATTGCTTCTTCAAATCCACCCAAAATTAAACATTAGCTTTCTGTACATCGTTGGGAAATTACTAATGACTGCTGTTGGTTGGTGGACCAGGTCTTCCACTCAAATTATAAAAATCTTTGTGAGTAGGAACGGGCAAATAATTGCTTTTCATTTCACAGGAAATTTTTAAAATATCAGACTGAAACAATGTGTCTTATTTTGTTTACTTTCTTTTCTCTGGAAGAAAAACTGGAAAGAAAAAATAATTTCCTGCGCACAGAAGATTTCATTTGACCACTGACAGCATGCTGCGTTCTAGAACACTTGTGCGAAAAGTAAAGCAACAGCAAAATGGAGAACATGCTTTTTTTTTTTTTTTTTTTTTTTTTTTTTTTATCTCAGAGCCCCAAAGTCTCCTCATTGGGTTTGTCCACATTCCTCAAGTCTAGTCATTAATCTCCACTTATCTCTCTTCTTGCTGAATGCCAAAATGTAAATTGAGCATTTAATTTGACCTACCAAAAATGTCATTTATTCACATTGGGCAAAAATAGAAAATTCAGTTTGGATCTGACTTTTTAAATATTTAGCTATCAAACTGAAAATCAGTCATTAGCACAGTCCTCCATGGAGGAAATTTGGGCTGAAGTTAGTATTTTTATTTAACAGAGTACCCTACTTTGTGAGGATTTACATTGGAAACACATACATGCTATAAATACATATGCACTATATTTGTAGAAGAGTGGAAAGATCATCTATCTACAAAGAATAACAAAATATTTTAATTTTCACAGAAAAAACCCTATTAAATTATACGCTTGAATCTTAATCTAACAGAAACGTTCCCCTTTCAGACAAGAAAATGCTTTTAGAATGATAAGAACAAAAGTTACTTTCCTGAATAACCAAAGCTGAACACACAGCTGGACTGCTGAAAGTCTTCTATTTTCTTTAATTTCAGTTTTGTAAGATCGCAGGTAACAAATCATCATTAATTTGACAGTCTGGCATTCTGTAGGTTTCGTTTAACATGCTGGCGTGCTGTCTTTGACTCAGGAGTTACAATAAATTATAACAAAGCCTCCAAATTCAAACAAGTTTCCTTCACATTATCAAATCTTAGCGTGTTTTTAAAAATCTGCTTACCAGTTTCAAATGGCCAGTTGACTTGACTTCCCCTATCACTGTATCCTTCAGAGTTCACACTCCTGGCATGACTGTTTGGAGGATATGATTTAGAGGTTTCACTCCTATGAACTCACAGAGTCTTTGGAAAGGGCAAATAATTCTCAGATCTTAAGACCAGAGATAGAGAAGAAATGTTGAAATATGTTACAGCAACAGATGTATAGCTAAATTCAAACTTTGCATGTTGGTATATGATTCTTTTGTTGCACCGAAGAGCTCTGCACCCTGTAATGCCATATTTTATCAACATTTCGTATCAAAGTTCTCTTTAGTTTTTTGTCACATAGAAGTATTTTCTAGGTTCTCTGTCCTCCAAATTATCTCCAACTTTCTGCCACCATCCAGGTAGCTATCCAAACCTGCTCTCTGAAAACAACAATGCATGTATCACTCTTCTTTCAGCCAAGAATTAAGAATATGCCTGATTTGATTCCTTTCTAAACTGTTCATCTTTTTGTTTAGAGCAAATTTTCTCCAGAGAAGACATTCTTCTGGCACTGCTTTCCTTTTTCCAGCATCAAGCCAACACAGAGCTGAATACTAAGTTCAATTCCCTGTCACCACTGACAAGAGAATTCCAAGAGAGAGTTCTTGCCTGTGCTCAGCCTATTTCTTCCCCTGACATTACCCAGCTTTGGGGCATTTGTCTCCCAGACACAGGCAGATACCAGATTTATCTCATCTTGTAGACCGCCAGGAACTTCTTAGGGCTTTTTCACTGGAGTGGCCCTCTCACTGTCTAACATTTGCTATGATAACCCAAAGAGGGAATAAAGAAGAAACAGGAGGGTCTCAAGCAAAGGAAGGGTGTGATATTATCAATGTGGAGAAATACCTAAGGGAAAGAAGTCAAAAAGATGGAACCAGACCCTTCTCAGGGGTGTGCACTGACAGAACAAGAATCGATGAGCACAAATTGAAATTAAAAAGTTCCATTTAAATCCAAGAAAAATCTTTTTCACTATAAGAACGGTCAAACATTGGAACAGGTGCCCAGAGAGGTTGTAGATTTGGGGACCTCTCTGGAGGTCCAACATCAGCTACCTCGTACAACTCTCTGATCCTGTGACAAAGATGAGTAGAAGTAGACACAGGTACAGGAAGGAATAGATGATATCCAGAATGAGAATAAATGAGAACATACATTGGGCCCACATGAACTTAATGAGGTTCAACAGGGCCAAGTGCAAGGTGTTGCTCTTGGGTTGAGGCAATCCCAGATGTTTGTAGAGACTGGGAGAAGAACTCATTGAGAGCAGCCCTAGGGAGAAGGACTTGGGTGTTCTGGGTGATGTGAAGCTGGACATGAGCCAGCAGTGTGGGCTTGCACCGTGGAAGGCCAACTGCCTGGGCTGCATCAAAAGTGGGGCAGCCAGCAGGGTGTGGGAGGTGATTATGTCCCTCTACTCTGCTCTTGTGAGGTCCCATCTGGAGCACTGCATCCAGGCCATGGGCCCTCAGCACAAGAAAGACATGGAGCTGTTGGAGCAGGTCCAGAACAGGGCCACAAAGATGGAGGGCTGGAGCACCTCTCCTACAAGACAGGCTGAGCTAGGCTTGTTTAGTTTGGAGAAGGCTCCAGGGGTACCACACTAGGGCCTTCCAGTACTTGAGGGGGCTTACAAAACAGGGGGGAGATAGACTTTTTGCATGATCTGATAGTGATAGGACAAGGGATAATGGCTTTAAAGTAAAAGAGCAGAGATTTAGATATTAGGCAGAACTTCTTTACTCAGAGGCTGATGAGGCACAGGCTGCCCAGAGAAGCTGTGGATGCCCCATCATTGAGGTATTCAAGGCAAGGCTGGATGAGGTCTTGCACAGCTTGATCTCGTGTTGGCAGCTCTGCACATGGCAGGACGTTGGAACAAGATGATCTTTAAGGTCCCTTCCAACACAATCTATTCTATGATTCGGTGATCCTAATGATTTAAATGATGCAAGACGAAGGATGAAAATATACTTTACGTAGTCAGAGAGAAAAAAAAAAGTAGTAATGCAGAGGCAAAATGCTGAGAGAAGCATGGTGAGGAAACAGCAGGCAAGTCTAGAAGCTTGAGATACCAATGTTTATTCATCTGTTTATACGTTTAAGCCAGTATTCTCCCTGAACTAGCATCCCAACCCGGTGGGCTATAAAGTTTTATTTGGGCACTCCTTATGCTACTAGTCAGTGGGTGACAACCCAAACATCAGCTAGATAGATGCTAAGCAATGCAGCGAGCTGATTTATTGGTGCGAAATAGGCATGGAAGAAATGCCAAATTCCAGGAATCACAATCTGAAAGACTGCACACATTCTGTCCCTTTCTTCTGACTGCTCTAACCCTTATTTCCCCATTCCAACTACTCTTCCTACCAACTCTGGCAAAGAGGTAACACAGCCACCATTGTGCTTTGCTGTACAAAGAACAGCCCATCCAGAAGGACAGGAAAGCTTTGATCCTACACAGCTGTTCTCCACCAGGTACAGAGGTGTCAATCTCTAACACAGAGCTCTCCTTAGCCATCACCAAAAAACCCTTCATCAACTTTTCTTCCTTCCCGAGCAGTTTCTGAAATCTGCCATTTGTGAAAGTTCAGATCGATCCAGGAAAAAGATGGCATGTGAAGAGATGAGGAACATCTGTTTCCAAATGAGAAAGGGAGTAATACAGACAGCTAAATTAGTACAGATAGGTTTGAGCTGGCAGTGCTGGTAAAAGAGCAGCAGGAGAGTTACCAAGGCATTAGAGGGAACTGACAAGACAGCAGGAGGTAAAAAAGCAGATACTAGTTGATCAAGTTTTATTTCCAGATCCAGGTAAGCCTAGATTTTATTTAATGCAGCTAATAGGGATTTTTCTGTCTTCCAGAGGGTATTTGTTTAACTCAAAACATAGGCATATGGGAATGATTTCCACTCTGTTCATAATCAGCAGGACCAGAATGGCAGGTGATCATAGAGAAGTTTGGGAAGAATAAAAGGCAGCATACGCTTGCATGAAATACTCTGTTTATTCATTTCCATTTATACTAAAACTATTTTTTAAAGGCATGTTCACAATACATGTTTCTCACTGATCTCTTACACTACTTTCAGGTATAGATGGTCATTCAACAGTGTCGCTGGCCCTAAATGAGCGCTTACTTAGTGGCTGACTTAACACCTGGTATATAACCTTAGAGTGTGTGATTTCTACCTAGACAATGGCCAGATAAATCATATACCATGCAGAAAAGCAAAACTTAACACTTGTTTCTTAGTATTTCTCAGCTCCTGATACTGGAGAGCTCTTGGAGAGAAAGTACTATCACAACCCCATTTTTCAGTGAGGGAAAATGAGGCAGCAATAAGCTGAGATACTGAAGCAACCCAAAAAAAAGAGCAAGTTGGAGGAAGAGTAAGCAATAGGACCCAGATCTCCTGATCTCAGGCCGTAGTCTCCCACGCTTCCTTTGGCAGCTTAAATCTTCTAACTCCTCTACATATGTTGCCGAGCACCACTCAAGGTTTGTAAGCTTTTGATGGGTTAATTAGCACTGAAGCATTTTTTTCTTCTGTGGTCTAGACATAGAAATATCCACATTTTGTTTCCCTTGAAAGGCAGCCCATCCTGGAAAATGTACTTGATCACCCATTTCCATGTTTTTCTAAGGCCAGATGGGGCTAAACATGATTTGAAGATTTCTTTTTCTTTTCCTTTCTTTAATGTTTCTTTTCCTTTCTTTCACCGACTAGCAGCTTGTTTGTTTTCTTTTGAGGATGATGCCAACTGTAAAATAAAAAATGCAATTTCCAAGGTGGGGAAATTAGAGAATGATGGATTTGCTGTTGCCAAGAAGAAATAATAATTCCTGGACCTAACAAATAAGTCTGAAAATAAAGAAGGGATTATTAAATGTTATATAATTTCAACAGCTTCAACGCCGAAAGAGCTTTCAAGAGACTGCCCTCATTTCTTTTTAACACCCTGGAGACCATGGCCCATATTCTTCACTTAGTCATGCTGCTGTAAATTTGTGGCCCTCCATTTGAACTACCTCAGATATCCCTGATGTAGCAAAACAGGGTCTCCCTCTCATCCTCTGCTCTTCTCTTCTAAGAGTATGCTTGCATGCAAATATTGCATTAAAGGCCTGGGCCTCAGCTTGACATTATGGGACTAGATTCGAATTTTCCCCTGCGGTAGAAGATTCAAGTTTGGTGAGTTGCGCCTCTAACTTGAATGGTCCAAGTCCACATACAGTTAAATACTGAATCCGATCTAATGCCACTGCTATCCTATTTGCTTCTAAATATATTTTAAAGTGCAAAACCAAATTTTCAGCAGATTCCTGATGTAGTTTCTCCAATATACATACCATAAATGCAGAACTAAGTTTGAATAAAAAAATGTGTCACTGGCACTCATTTGGGACTCTTGTGCAACTCTTTCCTAGTGTTCCCATTTGAAATAACATCCCCAATCTGTAAACGGCACATGCCACACCACACAACCTTACATCCTCTTCTTCCTACGTTATAAGTCAGTGTACCTGCTGTACGTAGTCACTCTGCCAATACTCAAAAAGGCACAGGCCATCTGAATGTCAAAACTGGCTGACCAAGAAAATCAGCATATAGCAGAGGTGGGGGTTTTTTTATTTCATAGATCGGCTACGCACTTGTTGACACAAACTGTGCAAGAGCAATAGTACAGTGTGCTCTGGATTTATTAATAAGATTTTATCTTTTTATGTCAAATGTAGGTTACTGCATATAGCAATCAAATAATGTACTGCCAGAAATAAATGACTTCCATGCGCTAGAATAAGAACGTACAATATTAGGATTCTTTCCAGATATTATTGCCTTGGGCACTCCATTCATATTTAATGGACATAAACACTGTATTGTGTTTCTACTGAAGTCAAGTTTATGAATGCTGACACACAGTAGTGACATCTACATTCTTGAACAGGACTTGGAAAAAAAATCTGTTTCAAGCAGTAAAGCAAGTGTCAATGTGATAAATTTTTCGGAAAACATACTATTCCACCCCTAAAATAGTAGGATAAATGCTTGGAACAATCCTTCTTCATCTGCCAAGGCTTAATTCCAGTTCTTTGCTAGTGTTATTGCCACGACTACACTGGTGTAAAACTACAGTAATGAAGTCCCAAATCAAGCCAAAGGGGTTACCCAGCAATGAAAAGAGTGTTATGGCCTGCATCGTGATCTCAAAGACACCCCAGACCCTCGCCCCTTCCCCTCAAACCAGACTCCTCTTCTGTCCTATCAAAAAATAGCCAACTAAAAATGTAAAGGTCAAAGACCACCTGGAAATGGCTGATATTTCAGGTGAGGACATTTTTCATGTCTCTGACTGCTGCCAGAATTATCCTTACGTGAGCCAGAAAACCTGGATTATAATTTGGTTCTTAGCTGGCATGATGTAGATGATTTCACAAGTCTTTGCTTTTCCCTCTTCTCTATTTTTTTTTTTTTTCCTCTCCTACCTCCTGTTTCATTTACTGAGACTACATTTCTTCAGTTAGGAACACACGCCATTTAGCATAATGAGCTCCAGTTTCGTGTGCTTTAACCAATGGCATAGCACAAACCATGTTAAGGCTTTATTTATGGATTCACTTTCCTACCCTATTTCAGTTGGTGCTGCTTTTTTTTTTTTCTTCTTTTTTTCTTCTGTATTTTGGGTGTTGTTCTATAGTTATCTGACCAAAATCTACCCTGCTGAGGACAACAAACTAAACATAACAAAATAACAACTTGGATTACTAAACATACTTACAGAGTTACAAACATCAATACCATACAGGAAAATAAGGATTTGGATTTCTGTTAGGATTGCTTATGCCATGGTAGAAGAAAAATCAGAAAAGTTAATGCATTTCACAGGTAGTTGCTACTGAGAGTAGAGTAATATAAAGAAGCTGGTATTAGTATCACCATGGTACCTGAACGTGTTTACTTAAGTGCAATTTAACATTCTCCATGATGCACGGAGCCATCTGAAGACTTTTCTGGACTGTCAGAGAGTACCAAGAGTGATGCTACTTCATAAGGAAGGAGAGCCAGGAGCTAGGGTGATAGAAAAGCAAGCAGGCACAACATCCTCACCAAGGAGTGCAGGCCTACAGCATTCAAGGAAGAGAAGAATCACAGAACTACAGGGGTTGGAAGGGACTTCTGGAGATCTAGTCCAAATCCCTTGCTAAAGCAGGTTCCCTGCAGTAGGCTACATAGGAAAGCTTCCAGAAGGGTTTTGAATATCCCCAGAGAAGGAGACTCCACAGCCTCTCTGGGCAGCCTGCGCCAGTGCTCTGTAATCCTTAAACTACTACTTTCCTTACATTCATATAGAACTTTCTGTGTTCCAGTTTGTGCCCATTGCCCCTTGTTCTGTCACTGGGCATCGTTGAAAAGAGCTTGGCCCCATCCACTCAACTCCCACCCATTAGATATTTATAAGCATTACAAGCATCTCAGTCTTCTCTCCTCCAGGCTGAACAGTCCCAGGTCTCTCAGCCTTTCCTTGTAATGGAGATGCTCCAGGTCCTTAATCATCTTTTCCGCCCTCCATTGGACTCCCTCCAGTAGTGCCCTGCCTTTCTTGAACTGAGGAGCTCAGAACTGGACAGTTATCCACATGTGGCCTCATGAGGCAGAGTAGAAGGGGAGGATCACCTCCCTCAGCCTCCTGGCCATGCTCTTTTTATGCACCCCAGGATACCACTGGCCTTCTTGGCCACAAGGGCACACTGCTGGCTCATGGCCAACCTGCTGTCCACCAGGACACCCAGGTGCTTCCACGGAGAGCTCCTCTCCAGCAGGTCACCCCCTTACCTGTACTGACGCATGGGGTTACTCCACCCCAGGTCTCCTACTCAAACAGAAACACACAACAAAATAACAACTTAGATTACTATACATAGTCTTGGCAACCCCCAAGGTCCAGAAAGCCTGTACAGAGATTTTTTGAATATTCCTGTTAAATTCAAGCAGGTCTTTTCAGAGCCCATGCAAAAGGTGCTTTCTTGGATGTTTATAACCTGACCACCCGTACTCAGTGTAGAGTAAAACAACAAGTCCTATCGACATACAGCTTTTCATCAATGCTTTCAGCCTCACTGCTCCAGAAAATGCTACACCTGTATCTTAAGGCATTGGCACTCTAGAGCTTTTCAAGGAAAAGTTTGCCACAGCTTTTTAAACACGGTCAGAACCAACATATTTTCCTCCAGTCTTATTTTTGGAAATGGCTGAACTGAGTTTTCCAAAGCAATCAGCCTTGGGCAGACAACTGACACGGAAATTTTCAGCCTAAACTGTACAAATGTGACAAAGTTATAAAACAAGGTGTATTATTATGGGAAGAACAGGGTCAGACAGGTACCGTACCAACCATACCTTTGATACTGATGAGTGACATAGCTATCTCAGTATAAGTTATCAAGGAATTTCTGTAATAATCTATTTGCTTTACAAAATATTTATCTTCTTAGCCAAAGTGTTTAAATCTTGCCAATGAGCCTTTTCTTCCTCCATTTTGCATAAACTACAACCAAGTCCTACCTAGTGCCCACTATTTTACCCCCCTTTGGGTAGCCTCCCTCTTGCTAACTGTGACATTATGTGTTCTGAATATGACCTGATGCCAGTAAGAAACACGAAATTGGGATTAGTAAACTTGTTCTATCATTTCATCTCCAGTGAAACCAAAAATATCAGATAACTCAATGCCATTTTTCTCTCAGATTATGGCATTTTATAGACAAGAGGTTAATTTTCCATCAGTTTGGTTTTGTTTCATCTCTCTACCTCACAATCCTGCACCAATGAATTTCTATCTGAAAAACCCTCAGCATTTCATCAAATTACCCCAAAATAGTCTGCATAAAACCCTGTAATATCCCAAGAACACTCTGTGTGCAATCACAGAGTAATTTAGTATGAGACTGGGGCATGACTGGTAACGTACACTTACAACCTTTTGACAACGCACAGTAAATGAAACAACCACCACTAATGTGTGAGGGTATGTATGTGGTTAGAGAGTCCTCCTTCACTTTGGGAGACAAGGTTCCAGGCTGCAGAAATGGAAGAAATCTGAGATAAATCTCAGTTGACAGCAAGTTGTCTCTGTGCTGTGTATAACAATAAATTTTCCGTGCCGCCCTACATCATGCCACTCTGCATTTTCCACACTCTCCAAGTTTTCCATGCTGTATTTGTGCATATACAACCAAGTGGGTTTATCACAGACAGCTGAAGTCACTTAAGTCACTTAGGTGCCTAGACTTGGCTGATTGATTAGGCTTACTCTCTAGCCAAGGAAGGGAGAAAAACCCCACAGGGAAATTCATCTGATCTCAGCATAGGTAGCAAAGGTAAGTGGAATAATTGTCTTCTCTGGGACTGCTGATCTTCCTCTGCTGACAACAGGAAAAGCCCATATAAGGAGCTAGACTAATTGCTATATTTTAAGACAGCTAAAACAAATTGTTCCCAGCCATCTACAAACACACACTATAGAAATCTTCCTGGTCTACTCTCAGACTTAGATCCTGCAGTCAGACAGTCAGAATACATCCAGCTTTCTAATGTATTCTGAAAGATGTTTATAAGCCAATGATTTTGTTTTCCAGGAACATCTTTACTGTAGCTTAGAGTGGAATCAAACTAATACTGAGCAGTAAGAGGCAGAAACATTTATTTTGGCTCCAAAATACAAAATTTAGCTCATTCAGCATTCAGAGACATTGGCAGGAGAAATGGCACAGCAAAAGCTCTGATTTTTAAGGAGTGTCAGCCCCACCTGACACAATGGAAAATATTAAAGACTTTCCTTGTACCTATGAGTTTAGAACAGGAATACTGCAAAGTTCAGGAATGATTTAACAGAATCTGAGATGTGAATTTATGTAGTGCCATTAAAATGATCAAGCTTGATAAAGAATACAACAACGTACAATCAAGTGCTTTTGTGCGAAAAAAAATATCTTGTCAACGACATTATTGTACCTATATGTCTGCCAGTGCAGTTCTCAAAACTTGCTGAGATTCATGCTGAAGAAATGGTTTCATTTAGTATTCCTTTCCTACTTTATCTAGCAAATATAAAAATAATATGAATACTCCCCATGAGACAAGCTCCCACTTTTTATTTAGTTGGATAATTCAGGCATAAGGAAGAGAGTTTGCCATGGTAACCCAGCCAGCTGCAAATGTCAGCTGTTCTCAATTTCATGGCTGAGCATCTTGCAGAGAGCTCTCTCCCCTTCCCTGCAGTGTTCCTACCCATATCGTTCATAATCTTGGTTCAAAATATCATTGCTGTTTTTCTCTCTGCTAGCATCATCCTTCACTGCTCCACTCCACATGGCCCCTTCAAGCCTCAGCCTTTGTCTTTTGGATCTTCCCCTGAATCTCACTGAAACATTCTTCTCCCTTCCTTGCACCGAATTGGCTTGTGGCAGTTCTGTCCCTTCACTGGGCTGAGCAGGAGTGCTTCACTTCCTGCAGACTCCAAATTGCTGTACAGGGACTCAACTTCTATTACTGTATGCAGTCTTGCTTGCAAAACGTCTTCAGTTCTTTGGTGTTCTGAAAGGCAACCACAAACCTGCCTCTGTCTTCCCAAACCGCAAAGACCTTGGAGGCTTCATATGCCATCGATGAGTTCCTTGCTGTCTTTTTAAGACACGTAAACTACCCCGTTTACAATGAAATAAAGATTTTTTTTTTAATTTTACTTTTGAAAAGCATCAAGTTTCCACTGGGTAGCAGGTTATACTTTCCAAAGCAGAATAATGCTCTCAGTGCTCTTGCACAATGCGTTTTTCCTGCATGCCTGTTATTTTTCCTCTATACGTCCAGGTACAATCCAATTTTTAATATTCATGGTATGCACAGTAATATTATATCATATTATTTCAGGAATACAGACCACGCTAGTTTTGGATAACAGTCATCATATAATAGATAACTGCTTAGTGGAAGGAAAAAAAACATTTTCCAGTTCCTTACCCACTCGTGCCTCCTAAGGTTGATCACACAACACCAGATCAGGCTCCATATTACTGAAGCAGCTGAGCATCTACTAAGTACAACTCTGGGACAGTTGTATGGCTTAAAGACCATCTTTAACATTGTAAGTTGATAAGAGACTATTTTTTGTCAGATGTTTTCATTAAACTGGAGCTGCACTGCAAGCTTTGCTGGGCAATGGGAGGCAGGAAGCATAGCTTGTGTAACAAGGAGCAGGAGCAGCACATGTTTTGTATTCAGCCCTTTGCCTGACTCAACAGCAGTGTCAAATGGCCCTGCTGGGAGCCACATCCAGAACTTCTTGGCCAGAAAGAATAGCGAGTAGAGTGCCAAGGTTTGCAAAGGTAAAGTAAGAGAGAACAGAGGGGACTCTCAGAGACCTGAGAGGCTGTAGAGAAATATCCTGTACTGAGAGAGGACAAATGACCCTCTAGGTCCTAAGAACTGTACCAGCATTCAGGCTGAGAAGGGTTGAGAGAAGTAATGTAAACAACAGTGGAACTCTTTTGCAGATGGAAAATTAAGCTAATATCTCTCACTTTGGATCAAACCACATCCTATTTTCAGGATCGTTGAGTGTAGCCACATTAGACATGCATCTGGCCTAGCATGCTTTTCCAAGCCCAGCAGTACCATAGCAGACATACAGTTTAGTTCACAGAAACTGCTATGTTCCAGATTTCTTCTATTATAAAATGAAAAACAAAAAAGCATCATATGACAGACCAAAGTGTCCAGAGAAGACTTAAATGCACAAAATCCCTTTTAGTCTTACGCAGACTTGATCTTTAATCACCTGGATTCTGAAATCCTATGTTCATCCTGAAAGGTATCAGAGAGGCAGATCACAGACCAAGCAATTGCAAAGTGTTTCTGTGTAGCTCTGTACGCCTTCCTTATGTTGTCCTGTTCTTGAGAAAAAATGCCAATAATGTCTCATTTTGCTTTTTTCATTTACTTCTTCTGACTCAAAGATCAAGCTTCTCCTTTCTAATGGACTTGGAGCTGCCAGTGAATCCTGAATCCTCTGCCCTGATTTATCGTGATGTTTACTGCATGTAGATATTGAATCAATACAACAGCAGGGCTTGAAAATGAAAGTGGGACTAGATTAATGTTTTTCACTATACACCTGAGATTTAGGGCAAGAGCCTTTTTTTTTTTTTTTTTTTAGCAGGGCTTGAAAATGAAAGTGGGACTAGATTAATGTTTTTCACTATACACCTGAGATTTAGGGCAAGAGCCTTTTTTTTTTTTTTTTTTTGACAGAACATGTAAAAGACCAATCTTTTCTTTCCAAGAGATAAGCAGTCCTGGCAGCAAGAGCAGGAACCCAGGGATTCAAGAATCTTTCAAGAATTAAACTCAAGAGGAAGTGGGAGAGAGATTTTGTTTTGAGACTAGGAAATCAGAGTCTTCTATATGATGAATTACAGAGAGGAAGACCTATTAGGATGCCTGGGAAGAGACAGTAAAAGCCAAGTCAGGCTCTTGGAAAAGTGAACTATGTACAAACCTAGTGCAATCTTAAAGGTCTCTTTCTCTAATGTTATACCTTGGTCCAGCTAGAGCTAAACTGCAGTTTTGCCTATGCAGACTGGCCTCCTTATTCACAGTCACAAGTTTACTAGCCCAAGAGAAAAACAACAGTCAACAGATACATGTGAGAACCTGCTGGGTGAGCCCAACCGATAGACAAGTTGCTTTTTTGTGATTCCAAAAAAGATGGAGGTGTGAGGCCTTGTACATGCCTACTGGGGGTATGTGCAGAGAAATCCTGAAGGGAACATGTCTCATCCTTGAATTTACCAAGCTTTTCCTACTCTGTTAAACTGATGGCAAAACATTCGGAACCATAGGAAATGATCCTACATTAACAAGCTCTGTTTGTTACATGCTCAAACTACTGCTTCCAAGAAATAAAACCTAATAGACAAATGTGTATTTAAACACTCAGATACTTAAGTTCCTCCTCCTGTTACCTTAACACCTACTTCAGAGGTCACTCTTGCTTGTATGGGTGAGTCACACTTCTGCTACTAAAATACCAGCTTTCCTGGTCTCACAGCAGAAAAGGCCCTATGAAATCTAGGATTGTAGTTTATGTGATTGCTCCTGTGCTAATATAAATCCCAGTGTGCGCAAACTCAAACAAATGAGTACATCTGCAAACAGCAGTGAGTCATGGACAGCTGCATTTGCGAAACAGACCCCAGAGTCACCATAAAGCTCCCTGCTTCTAGTAATGCATTTACTGACTTGCAATTAAACAGAATCATTTACAGACCATGGAAGCTCAGCCTGCACTCTGCAAATCATAAGAGGTATTTACTTTGTTATAAATTGCTAACAGCACCAGTGAGGCTGGACATACAAACAGATGCTCCTACTGTGACTCAGTGACACTCGCTAAGTTTCTGCTACCAGTGAGTTTGTTCCTACATTGTAAACGGTAAAAATTTAGTTATCAGCTCTGATGCTGTACGTGACATAATTAGAGTCCCTTCAGAGCTGTGTTAACTCTAAAAGACAGCAGAAGCAAAAGGCAGTAAAAGGTTGTTGTTTTTTTTTTCCCCACTATGCCTTTGATAAACACAAGCTAAAACTCCACTGAATAAAATGGAGCTGCTGTTTTTGTGTTTTAAAGTAGAATCACAATAGAAAAGGTTGCTACGGAAATGAAGGAAGGAAGCCAAAAGAAAATTGTGTTTTCTTTTTTCCTTCAAATGGACAAGTTTTGAAGTGGTTATATAATATTTAAGTTACTGAATACTGAATGCTACTCTGTTCAAGAATAAATGATTCACATATGTGGAATGATTCAGCCAAATTTACATTCTGCGAATAAATGTTTATTTATGAAATTACACATGCTGCACAATCAAAATGAAGCAGGGACAGGCTATGACAGCTCTCCTAGGATACGTACGATACTGAATCTTTCACGGAGCTACTAAACTGGCAGATACATATTCAACAGGTAGCTAAATTCAAAACCTGTTTCTCACGACAGTGTTCCTGATTCATCCTTGCAAGCCATGCACACACCAGGTGGCCCTCCAGAGAAGGTATACTAAGAAAAGTTTTTCAGGCACCAGGGATACACCGTAAGGTGGTAAAAAAGGATAGCTGTTGAAGAAAGTCATCTTCTAGCTCACCAGTTAGCAACCTGCACAGTCTGAGAGGGCAGTACTCTAGTTCAGAACAGAATGCAAAGCAATGATTAACAACTTCAGTAATGTAGACACAACTGCAACCTCCTTAACCTTTAAAGGAATGGCTTTCTAAACTGCTGGAAAGGTTGAATAAGTTTCTCAGCGTGAAGGCTCCAAAAAATTTTTCTTCAACTTTGGCTTGCATGTGTGTATCTTTGAAACTTGAGGACAGAGCCACACATGAAAAATACATGGATTGTACTGAAACTTTCCGCACTTGAACTTCACGTTATATAATGCGTTAACTTACAACTTACCATGGGGTATTCCTCAAGCATCTTCATATACAAGGCAAAGGAGTTGTTTTATATTAAACAACCAAGTGGTACTGCCTTTCAATCACCTTTCTCTTTCCTTTTCAGGTAAGAAAACAGATACTGACTAAACAATTTGCCCTGAGCTACGAAAAACAGCTGACATACAGGAACTAAAACACTGCTTACAGCAGAGCTGAATCCTATTTCAGATGCTGACTCCCTTCTCACCAGATCCATGTGATTTTCCCAAACTTGTTTTCCCACCTGTGAAAAGGCTGCAACAACCAGCCCAAATGAATGCCTGCTAATTGTGGAATTCAACCAGCTGTATGATAACCAAGCTGGAAACTGAATTCAGGAGGCTTTGTCTCAACACTTGTGCCTGTTCTTGTGAGCTTCCTAATTGAATACACTAGAGGCACCAAAACTTGCAGCTTTCCTAAGTGTTTGTGAAAGCATGCCAGAAAACATTTCAATTTGTAAAGAACCTGTTTGCACACACAAAAAAATGCACAAAAGTACTTCTCTGCATTCTGAAAAGTCAGAGTTAAATATAACCAAAGGAAGACAAGTAACAAAAAACATGAGAGAGGGGAATACATTTTTTAAAAGGCTAAGTTTGTTTCTTTCTTTTTGCAACTTGTCATTTATGCCCAATAAAATAAGTACAAATGTGCTGCTAAAGCACAGTATAAAATAATAAGGAACTGAAAATTATAGACCAGTGTCCACAACGTTAAAATCTGGTCTTCAAAGTCTTGAGACAGTGAGAGCCCCCAAAAAAATTACAAGTTATAGCATTCATAGCTAAGCTAAGCTACTGTTAAGCACATGCAAATTTATGTTTTAGTAGGAACAGTGGAAATGTTCTTCACTGAGGTTTCTACTACTTGTCACTCAGAGTTACTATAAAAGTGTGTATATGCTCTGTTGAAAGTTTTCGGATAAATTTTTCACATGTCTATAAGTGAGAATGTAATAATTCAGCCTGAAAACTGTGCAACTTATGAGCATCTGAAAGAACAAATTTAGTAAGCTACAAAATTAATTGTATTTTAATTGAAAACTATTATCACCACCCTTGTTCTCATTATACAAATCCTGAAAAAACAAGAGGCTGTTTAATCTACTGTTACAGAAATAATATAGCCATGATCACTCATGTTCTTACATGGTATTCTGATCAAAGGATTTTTATAGTATTCAAGCTGAATGCTTCAATGGTGAAAAATCACATTGATAATTTTTTTTTTCCTGAAGTAGTGAGAGTTAGCCAACAATTTTTATAAATACCATACTGCAGTAAATTCATGCATAATAAACATTTCTGTTCAGAGAGATGAAAATTTCAGCATTGTCAGCAAGAGGAAGACAGAACTGTCCGCAGTACTTTCGGAATCTTGCATGTATTTAGTGAACTTGCCTCATCTGACACTTTACAAGCTTGGATAGCCTCTGTGTAGATACCCATATATGTGAAATACTTCAGGATCGGTGACCACCAAATGGTGGAGCCTCATTCTGTTTCTCTAGAAAGTATAAAGCCAACTCATCTTCCTAAACATGCAAATTTACAATCAAATCTTTCGCCTACAATTCTTGACCTCTCTCACGGATAAAATCTCATGCTTGCCATTTTACATTTGAGCCAACTACAAGGCAACGAGGAGCAACTTCCCGCAGTCCAATTGGAAGTCACAGTGATGGGCCCCCAGGAATTTGTTCAAGCCTCTCGTCTTGGGCAAAATTATTAACACCACACATTAATATTACTAAGCACTAACAAGACTCCTGCAGATGAATGGATTACAGAAAAGATCTAGATTACTAAACTAAAAATTGCTTCAAATACCACTGAATTCAAGCAGTGTTTCATAAAAACAGAGTTATCAAAATGTATTATTGAAACTTCAGTGTGAAATTTGGTTGCATTTTAAACACTTGAGGCTGACTGAAACCTTGGAAGAAAGGTGCTGCGTTTGGAGCCCCTGCTTTGATTCTGAGCAGAGCCTTAACTCAGACAGAGCAGGGACCTGCACATGGTCCCCCATCCCCAGGCACTGAGATAAGGTCACTCTTCCCCCCTTTTCAAAGCTTTTCCCAGAAAAGGCTTTGTTGAAACACACGTATTTCTGCAGTGCCTCCCTTCCTGAATAGCGTATTTTTACCGCATTGTTTAAGCCTGCAGTTTTCTCTGCCCAGCCCAGAAGGCACAGCGGCAGCCGGCCCACAGGGCTCTGCATAGGCAGAGCCGCTGGATGAGACCTAACATCGGGAAGAGGCACGTCATCCCGTCCCGTGTTAAGACCGTGCCTGTACCCCGCCGCTGCCCGCCGGGCCGCGCCGCCCGCGGGAGGGGGCGGGCGCCACCTGGCGGGGCGGCGGGAGGCGCGCATTCCTGGTCTCGACCTGGGGCTCCTCAGGCTGCGCCCGCCTCCGCAGCGAGAAGGGGCTGCCGCCTCCCCCCGTGCCGTGGCTGGAACGGCCTTCCAGACGTGAGCAAGGCAGCGCTTCCCGTGCGGCTCAGCGTTTGTACGAGAGCCAGAGAAAGAATAAATTAAGCCTGCCTCATCTACAGTGGCCCACGCCATGCCCCCTCTGCCTGAGGGTGAGCCTTTCCAGCCCCAGCCCTCTCACGGGTTGTGCTGGCTGGTATGGGGACCTGAGAGCCACTAATGTGCACATCCAGCCCTGTACAGCCTTCTTCTGCAAGCCCTCTGCTCCTACATCCTCTGTTGGCACTTAGACACAGTACCCACACAACTGAAAGGTTTCAATGTAAAGGCAAAGGTTAACATCACAGTGCTGTCTAAGTGCTCTACAGAGCACAGCCTCCTTGGCCAAGAGCTGTTAGCAAGCTGGCGACAGTTAACATTAAGTGAAAATTAAGTCAGCCTCCTTTGATTCTCCTGAAAGCCATCACAAGCTTTTCAAGATGAGCTGCTGTGCTCCACTGAAACTGGAAGGCTTTGAGCCTATAAGAGCATCAGAGGGTGCATTTATGGGTTCAGGTGCTACCATGGTGTGAATTTGCTGTGCCAGCTCTCTATCCACCCCTGCTTACTCTAGCAGCGTTGTGCCCTAGCTTCCAGACCACAGTCATGCATCAAAATGGCTGCCAGGCCCAGCTGTCAGCAGCCTGCTTGCCTTGGAGTTTGGGTGGAGCTACCATCACTATGTAGATACACCCCAAAAAAATTGCAACTCAGTTGCGGTTTTAAAATATCAGGCAAAAAATAATGCGCATTTGGGCTAAAAAAACCTGAATGTTCTCCTTTTAGTCATTGCTACAAGCACTTAGATGGAGGAGGAACAAGGAGCCACAGTTGATCAAGTAACTATACTAATTTGCACTACAGAAACTCTGCAGACTTTGTCAGATCTACTGAATTCGCACTTGTTACAAGAGGATGGGTCCCAGGTTTCTAATTTTACATAAACTTAAAGGTATGTTTGCATGAATTACTATTTTTATGTCCTTTTTACTTCTTTCCGTATGGTCAACTTCAGCTGGAATTAGTAGTGTTTTAATCTTTTAAGAAGTTACTTTTGCCACAAAACAAAAATTATTGCTTACAGAGGAACATAGACATACAGGGGAGGACGAATCATCAAGAGAGACAACCATCTTCAATGAATCCATTCATCAGAATCTGCTGAGGAAAGCATTCAGCTCACCTCAGTGAGACTAGGAATCAGGCCCTCCACCACCATCCCAGCCTGGAAGGAGTAAATTTCAAGGCTGCATCTTGCCTTGGGCTCAGGCCTTCAAGGAATGGGTAAGGAAGGGTCAGAAATAGGAAATACAGAGGAGAGCCCTCTCAACCACTCCCTTCAATTTTATTTTTACCCTTCTGGAAAGCTCTCAGAGAGCAAGCACAGTTATATTAAAGGAAGACTAGAAAAAGCAGCATGTTATTCATATAATTCTGATGCTCATAGCATAAGAATTATATATGAAGGATCAGTGTATGAGCTTTCTGTTCTCAAGGCTTGAGCTTTGCAACTTTTTTTAAAGGATACTGCATCCTCTTGTTGTGGGCAACAGTTCATGCATTCGTAAGCTAATGTACTGGCTTAATGTGCCAGAAGAGAGTATTGAGACATGGTGTGCAGGACAGCATGGGAACCAGGCTTTGCATTTTCTGAAGGTTCAGAATAGTTCCTTCTTTGTTGCTAGTGGAAGTAATTCCTCATTTTAATGCACAGTAGGTGATATTTGCTTCATCCCATAGCATTTCTAAACTATAATCAGAAAATAACCTGTTTTCTTGTTTAAGTGAGATTACCAGTTTAAAATTTAAACAAGTAGTCTTAAAATGTACACTTACCCTTAAGACTACAGATTATACGACCATCTATACCATAAGATTTCACAGAATGCATTTCAGAAAGCTTATATTTAAAGCATAGTGAATAAAAGTTAAGAAGAGAAATGAATAAAGGAGAAGAGCAGGATATCCAGCAGTTGTTTGCAATTGTACATTTACTCCAAAGTTATGGCTTTGGTAAGTTCACTATCTATTAAGTATCAAATTTTCCCACTGTGGTGTCAGCTTTGGAGAGAGGAGCTTTCTGCTTGTCTGCCTTGCCATTCCCAGTGGCACAGCAGCTTGTAACATTCCAAGAACTTCTCACTTGCTCTCTATGCTTTTATTTTTTTTGGTCTCCCCAGTCTGAATGTGTTCACCAGATGCAGTGACAGTTATAGGAAAACAAGGGAAGAGACCAAAGAAAGATCTAAATAGATGCACTATTTCCCAGTGGCTTATTTTCTAGTGGGTTATCCTTGCCGAAATGAGTATGTAAACAAACTCTGCTAACCAGTGGAAATTCCAGAGATGAATACATACCAGATATACTCAGCACCATGTAGTTCTTGTCAACTATTGTGCAACAGCTGATCTAATCATTTATTTGAATAAAAAACTACTAAATTTTCTTGGTGGCTTATTTTTTTCCCCCCTCATTTCACTTGTAATTTATGAAAGTTCATAGGAACAAATTTGTGTGCAAGAGAATATTTGTGATGGCAAGAAGGTTCTGTCAGTGTTTGTGAGAAGGTCCGTCTGCAGTGGAAACACTCATGTACCCATACTGAAAATTCATTGTGAGCTTGAGAGTTATCCAGTCAAGACAGAACCATACCATCTGGAATGAACCTCACAGCAGACTCAAGAAACAAACTTTCACAGCTCTCTGAGGAAAGGACTTGGAAGTAGCTCACAGGCTGGAAGGTACTCCTCTACATCCCTCGCCAAACCCTTGGAAATAATCAGCTCATCTTAAATGGTATTTCTGCTTTGCCAAACTTGAACAGTGCTGGACCTGAGTAGCGAAAGGTATCTGCCCAAGGACTGCTGATAGCAGATAAGCATGTGGAGAAAGGATACAGCTGAAAGATACCACCAACATCCCCACTCATTGATAAAGTTGAGCAGGAGCAGTGTCACCAGCCACACTCCCCTACAGAAACTTACAAAGAAGTGGTCCGGTCAGTTAGCAGAGACTGGACACTGGAAGAAAACCAAAAGCTGGACCTCAAAAGTGGAACAGGTAGGAACTCTCAAGTGCTTTCTGTGAGGTCTGTCCCCTATCCAAGCTTTAGAAGCATCTGTCCCACTCCTATGTGATGTATTTAACACCAGCTCTGCAGAATTACCAAGTCATATGATGACACTACAGAAAACATGAGCTAAGAGAACAAATCTCACATCACTCCAAGCTGCTTTTCAGGCTGTTTCCCTGCTCCCCTCCCCTTCTAGCATGGTTCTTTTTGAACTGTTGTTTCACACTCCAAACCCCTAATGCCTTGATATGCTAGGCAAGAGCTGATATGTTGTGCATCTGTAAAAGGCACGCTCCTTATTCAAAGGGTGGTGTCCCATTAGCAACAGCTTAAAAAAAATGATTTAAACATTATGTTCATTGCACACAAACACTTCTCACAAAGCCTTCTGTTCCCATTGAGGCTAAAAAATTCCATTGTATGCGTAATCTTTTATGAGTGCATTCTTTGAATACTTTATATCTTAGAACTGTAACATTGCTGTTTATAAAAAGGAATGATACTGATAGCAATGTTAGGAACTTTCAGAAGGGACCACTTAGATCTTTAAATTTCCATATTAGTCCCGTTTCAAGAAAAATACAAAGCAAAACAAAGACCCTCAATTGCATAGTTTAAATTCTTTAAGAAACAGCTTCACATGCCAGGCTAAGAGGATAGAAAAACCAATCTTTGCCTCCTTGATCAAATCTTGCAGCCCTCTGAGGACAGATTCACATTGGAGATTTTAATTGGGCACAGCTGCAAACTGGTTTACAACTACTGAGTCAGATGTACCAGGTTGTCCTGCTTGACTGGGGATATTTGGAGAAGACAGCAAGGTGGGAGGTGAGGTCTGAGGAAGCACAGGGCTGACCAGTTTTTGAGTTGCACAGGGAGTCGGGGATCCTCTGTATGTCAACCAGGGCCTGTGTCCAAGGACACTCAGCTGAATGATGTGCCCACTAGCCTCTTATTAATGCTCAGATGCCTTTTATCATGAGTTATTCCTGCTGAAACAACTGCAATACACTACTTCAGGATAGAGCCTTGGAGACTATTCGAATCACTTCAGTGCTGTTCAAAAACTCCGCACTGATTCCCCTCACTTCCTGCAGAAGCAGGGGAGTAGTTGATCTGATTTCCTATTTCTTCTCATTTAGAATAAACATTCTTCTATTTAAATTAACATTATCTCTCTCAGCTTAACAGAGAACAATGTTAAACACTTATTGGTTTAACAAGTTACAGTTACCAACTAGTCAGTCTCAAGGGACTTTTTCTAACCATTCCTCAGGGAATTTTTCATACTGCCACAACATCACATGTTGGAAACAAGGCTGCCAGCAGGACTGCAGGTGACCCGTTTTAGGGGACTTCATCACAGCCCTCAGAACAGATTTAGTCTTCTACAAACCTGCAGAGCAGTATGGACACACTGGAGCACAGGGATTGTGTTCTGCTCTGCTCTTTGCATAGCAGCAATTATCCAGTGACTGAAAAGCATCATATCACTGGAGATGTACACAACTGATTTCAGAATTCAGTAACTAAACCAGGGCAAAGATACAGATCTGTCATCTTCCTTTACACAATCTTTTCCATGCCTCAGAACAACTTGTCAGAATGAAGTGCAGATTTAAGAGTTCATTTCCACAGAGGCACTGCACTACATTAGAAGGACAGTTTTCAGTGTGCAAAGCCTTTGTTATTAAAGATTAGCACTTCACAGCCCAACTCAATTCTAGCTCAATTCGTAGTCTAAAGCTGCTTGATCTTTCTGTTGCCTTTAGCTAAGAGAATCTCACTTTGCTGCTCCCTTCTCTTGTCATTTTCTTGGTTCTCCTCTGTTTGCTTCTGTGGGTGAAATCACTCCTTATTCCCAGCTCCTTTTAAGCTCAGTACCACCCAGTCATTTTCCCTATTTCAAGTATTAGTCTGAACTTCAATGAATGAGCTTGGTTTATTTGCAAAAGCACTTGCCTCTCTTTGCTCACTAGTTCTAGTTCTCATTAGAACTAGTGGAAAGAGAAATCATACCAAAATATATTTACAAGTATTTAGGACATATGAAGTAGCTCTTCAACTCTAGGTGAAGCATGGGTAAAGCCTCAGTTGCGATGCATGAATGAGACATGAACATGCTGGAAACAGTCTGGAAGAGAGCAAAAGGAACAACTGGAGGTCTTCACAGCAAGACCTGTGAGGGAATGCTGAATGAGCCAAAATTGTTTTCTCCACTGAAGAGAAAACCAAAGGGGGAACGAACACCAATATTTCCGTACGTAGAACACTGCTGCAGAGTTGAAAACATTACACAGATTTTTCTGTTCATTGGAAATAACATAGGTAGAGACAAGGTATTTGTTGAGGGAAGGGGAGAGAGGGGACCCATCTGGTTTAGCTGCTTTTCTCGATTCCATGCAAACTTCAACCATGGCACATTCTGTCCTCACTTTAGATCTTCTGTCCCTAAGTTTAGAGTGGTTTTGAGTTGGTTTTTTTTTTTTTTTTTAATTCCATACTAGCAGTCCTCACTATTTTGAAACATTTACCTTGCTAGACAGTGAGCCAGCTGACCTCATTTTACATGGTAAACTTTGATTTTAACTGCAATTAAGCCCTTCCTTCACTTTTCAGACCTCCCCTCAGCTCATTTCTTCCTTGCCAAAACACTACCTAGTAGTACTCTTCTCTAAATCAGAAATGTAATGTAAAGGTTCAGTGAAGGTGACTGTTTCAAACCCCTTTTAATCCTCATGCAGGAATACTTACATTTAATGTCCCCAACATATATTCTGGCTACCTGCAAGCCTGAATTCCAAGGAGTAGCCAGATTACCCTGCACTGTAAGTGACCGTGTTAGGACAGTGCTACATCTTTGATAAGAAGGCATGCAAACTTGGACTCACCTCTGTGAGGGTGCAACCACCTCACTTTGAACTGGCTTGAAGAACTGGAAGAATAAGCTCATTTTTTCCCAAAACATGTCACGGGAAGGTTCCTCAGTTTCAGTACCCTTAAGAACTTGCAAGTTACTCAATAAGAAATAGTGCTTAACACTTGCAGTGATACACATCTGGTTTATATCTGTTACCTGATGGTTTCAACTGCAAGACACGCATTATAGCATTTCTGTGTGCTGGGTAGCATGACACCTGTTTTAGAGCAAATGGTGAGGCCCATGAGATTCCACACTAAGGCCACATGATTCTTTAGCAGACCAAGGGCCAAAACGTGCAACTCAGTTTTACAAAGCAGCTTGCACAAAACCTCAATTAAGATTTTTGAAGTCTCACAAAACGTGTTTTGCATCTACAGGTTTAAGGAAGAAATTACGGTCTTTTATTGAGCATCTCTACTTTTCCAGCCATTTGTAATTCAAGCAGCTATCTGCAGTGCCTGAAATACCTTCTAGAACAGAGAGAGAATGTGATATTAGCAAACAGCAGTTTGCCCTCACAAGTTAAAAAAAATATTGTTTTTTTAAAAAAAAAACAGAAATCCTGCTTCCCTTATAGTGGTAAAGGCTGACCATATGGTGATCAGTGTGGACAGTTCTTTCAAGAAAGTATTCTTTAAGAGCTAATGAAAGGCATGGAGGGTCAGCGAATTAACAGATACCAGCAGGTCAGGGAATACAATAAGAAAAAAAGAAGCTTATTGTCCACCCAAGAATTAACTGTTCTAAATAGCGTAAACTCAGTTTAGAAAGTGAAAAGAAACTAGAGGCACTGGGGAAGTCACACAGGACAAAGCTGTATTTTATATCAAATTTACTGAGTTATTTGGAGAACAAAGACAGTCTATCAAAACAAAAATGCTGCAGTTTCCTGGAGCACTCTGGAAACTACAGATCTTCACATAGGAGAAATAGCTAACACTACAGGCCCAGTCTGTCAGTGGGAGCAGAGCTGCCTGTAATTATTACATCTTCACCCCTGTAAATCTTGTGCCACTACTGCAGAAGGCATTCCTAAGCAGAGAATTTAATCATTTGAGCTGTAACTATTCTGTTACAGCTACTTCTGTATGACTCCCTCCTGTGGACACACTAGTCTGGAACAATTAGTGAGTAATTATTTCAGAATGAAGTCAGTTCTATTCCAGAGCACAGTGTCCACATGAGGGAGTTACATTGAAGTAAAGCTCTTCCACTGCAGCAGTGCTGGTCAACTTCTCCATGTAAACAAGCCTTGTGACTCTGGTATTAAACTACTTTAATACAATTGCCTCTTGAGATTAAAGTTATGGAGTCAAGAGAATCCATCTTCCAAAAAAATTGTGTAGCTCCAAAAACTGACCCTAGAAGGACCAGAAACACGTTAATACACCAGCTTTTGTATCGTAAGTGTAACTCACTTTACGTTGTGTGAAATGTAATAGAAATAACTCTGGTATTAAACAGCCACACACATACGTTTTGGAGTGCCTTTGCTACCCCAAGTTACTAGAAAGCTCAGAGGAGCATTAAAATGTGCTGCCACTTCAGAAGATTTTATAAGCACTCAATGACAGACAAGAGGGAAGGTAGGTAAATGCTGTGAAGGATGAACTCAAAGTTCAGTAGCTTGTACAGTGTGTTATAGAAGCGTAGAGGCAAAAATTTTACCCATACCATGCAGCTATCCACAAGCATCATAAAATCCAAAGAGAAAAAAACAAGGAAGGAAATAGTTTATACATTTCTGCCCAATCTGTAGGAAGTAAGAATGCATGTCTCTCCTATGAGTTAGCAAGAGGGTAAGAAGCATTTCTGTCTCCAAACTCAGAAGAGTACAACAGCAGTTTCCTAATTCTTTTTATGGAAGCTTGCCCTACCATAGAAATGGCAGAGAGCAGGCTTTTGAACGGTAAGTCTCATCTGCAGCAAGAGGGAGAAAGCTTCTGCAACGCTCTCTTCATGTGCTTGGCTCCTCCTGAAGCCATCATGACTTCAGAAAGAGAAATCTGTTTTTCCTTCAAAGACAAGTTAGCTTTGCACTGTTCACAAGCCCAAACCATCCTAAACTGAAGCTTATGAAGAAAATAACCTATCCAGAATACTCTTCTTTAGTTCCCCAATACCCAAGGAAAAAGAAATAAGAATTCAGAGTTATTTTGTCTAAGCACATTCAAACATGCACTGCCCTTTCTGGCAACTTTCCCATCAGACTTCATCCTTCTACCCACACCCACCACAGCAGCACAGCTGTTCAAAAAACCTGCAAACTCTGTGATAATGGAAAATCTATTTTCTTTCATTCTCAAAAGTGATTTTGTTGCTTGCATTGAATCTTACCAGAAGGGTTCTGAGCTAAGCAGAGAAAAAGGTTTCCTTCTCCACCTAGGCACAAACAGCAGAAATTTAGGACAGTCTGAGGCCTGGTGAGATGAGACTACGAAAGACCCTAGGCAAGGTAAGTACAGCTGACTGCAGTCTATAAAATATAGATCTTATATAAAATAATTATAAATCACAGCTGCAACAAACTCGCACATGCAGGAAAACAGCTTTTAGTCCAAAACCAGGTACAGTAATATATCTGATGTAGTGCTTTAAACCATACACAGATTTCTTTGGCACAGATCCATTTCATCAAACTCCTGCATTTTTTCCTTGGTTTGAGGAACACTATCCTTAAGAATAGTGTGATAGTATAATGGATAGCTCACTTGTAGAAGCTGCAGTAGTGCTGGTGGTTGCCTTACTGCTCTTTTGTAATACTGAAAAGATGCGTTACATCTACAGACACTGGGTAATGCTTTCACTAGAGCCAAATGGCTTAGTACAAGATTCATCATAAACAGGTTGTGAAATAGAAGTGATTTATATGAACACATTTGGAAAGCGTTCAAGGACTTTATGTATGAAGTCAATCCTGATTTGTTCAACAAAGCTGACAAAATTATTTATGCAGTAGAAGATGCATATAGGAATATTTGCCAAGACTTTCATTCTTCCATAGCACAAATGTATACATAAAAACACTGTATAGAACATATCTACTCCGCTGGGTAGAGACTGATCCAGCCTTATTCTGCTTGTGCTCTGAGCAGGCTGGACAGAAGCCAATCCCAGACCAAAATCCTTACATCCATCTAGAATGATGCTGCATCTACCCCAGTTTGGTGGGTTTTTTGCCTCAAAATATGAACAGTATAAAGCAACTCATCTGCAGAAGCCACCACCACAAGGCCAAGCTTCTGTGGATGTGTTCTTAGCCAAGAAATATTTATGAGAATTAATAAAATGTTGCCTTACTCAGTATCTGGGCATCTCTGTGACTGTCTCTGGTACTACTTGATAGACTGTTTCCCAATAGGAATGGCATAATGGTAGCAAAGTAAAAAAAATATTAAAAGCTGGAGGTCAATTCTTATGTGGGAACACTCACTTTTTATTTAAGTCTTAAAATAGAATTCTTGTTTTGGTCAGCACCATTGTTTGTTTTGACATATCTAACCTGAAGAATATTGCTGATGTGTTCTAGATCATATGGAAAAAACAGACCAGATAACACATTTCTGACATGAATTAACATGTGCTGTCAGCATCACATGCCAAATAATGTACATACCAAGGCTCTTGCAAACATACATTCTTTTGTGTTTCATGTGGGGAAACTGAATTACTGCAATTACAGCATGAGTGACAAGTCCCTAATTTGCTGTCTTAATTCTAACCACATTTATGGTGAACTCTGATGTGAATCATTTAATGTCTTCCCTTTTCCCAAAATGCATTCATCCATTTTTTTTTAGGGTCCTGCTCAGACACACCTTAGTCATTGTACCACCAAGAGAAGGGACATGGATCCTCAAGCACTTAGATTGTAAGGCAAAGTTAAAGGGCTTCCTTTGGGATGCAAAGGAAGACAGAATGGGATAGAATGTAAACAATTCCATAATGTTGGGACTGAAAAGCTTAATGTTTATCACTATTGTTAGTAATTTTAACTGAAAATGTTATTCTACAGTTGTAAATATCACTGAGAAGTTTGGAATTGAACAGATTCAATAGGCAGTGGTATGGTGCCCTTGGTAGAGATTTCCACACCAGTGAAATAAGAGTGAAAAATCTTCATTTAGTCAGTTTAAATGCTGAAATTGGAATTAATACTTTGTGACATTAAAATATTATGCTGCCTCCACAAGCTGCAGAAAATAGTTTTAAATCCTCCATCCTTTAGTTTGTACTGTTCAGATGGTGATTCATAACATCAAGGATTTTTTATTTTAGGGACATATATAAAGGATTTAATCACCAGTATTGTAAGACAATTGTGAAGAGTATCAAAGGCTGTTAGCTGTACTACAGCCTCTCTCACATGCTAAAGGAAAGGAACAAGTAACTGTGAAAAACACTGGTGGCCTCAGAATTTGAATACTGCTCCAGATTTAAGTTCTGCTTTCATCTGAAGCACAGACTTCACTGAGTGAAAAATCTCTGAAGTCACCTTGGTTTGGTGGTAACAACTCAGCTCAATGAGGAGAGCAGTTTTAAAACAAAGGTACACAGTCTCAAGAGAATTCTTATTCCAGGCGAAGCTCAGTATTCATTTATACAGTTTTACAGTTATTCTTTAACTTCTTAGGACCCCTCTCCTTGGCTTATCAAGAATACATAGTATTTAGGAGGCAGTTGCATTATCCCAAATATCACAGCTTTTACTGTGAATGTAAACCATACATGCAGCCACCTGTAAAGAGCCACAAAAAAACAAATCTCTTGGGCTTCACTGAAAGGTTGTTCATTCTGAGAAAGTGAATCATATCTTCTGAAGTCAACAGGAATTTTATCCAGAATTTCATTTAAACATACATGGTCTTAGCTGTTATAGCCTAGTAATTGCTCTTTAGGGTGATGTAATTTCTGACAACCAGAGCAATAAGGTCTGAACAGGTAAATATGCAACTACTAGGCCGCTCTCAAAAATCTGCAGGAGAGGCTATGGCAAAACAGCTCTTAAGAGCCAGTGCTTCCAAAACACTGGCTTGCTATTCTTTCTCTGAGATGAAGTTATAAGGCAGGGTTCCAGTACAGCCGCCCGCATTCTGACATTGTAGGCTGAGAATACAGGAAGGAATGAGGTATAAAGACAGTGCTGGAGCATGCCCTAACCTGCTGGACAGATTTGTTAAAAAAAAAACTGATGACTACTCACAGATTAACAGAATTGCAGGGATTGGAAGGGACTTCAAGAGATCATCAAGCCCAACCCCCTGTGCTAAAGCAGGTTACCTACAGTAGGTTGCACTGGTAGGCATCCAGACAGGTCTTGAATGCCTCTGTAGGAGACTCCACAGCCTCTCTGGGCAATCTGCTCCAGTGCTCTGCCACCCTTACCATAAGGAAGTCCTTCTGCATGTTAGTACAGAACTTCCTATGTTCAAGTTTTTGGCCATTCCTCCTTGTCCTATCACTGCACACCACTGAGAAGAGCCTGGCCTCATCCATTTTACTCCCACCTCCCTTTAGATATTTACAGACATTAATCAGAGCTCCTCTCAGTCTTTTCTAAGCTGAACAGACCCAGGTTACTCAGCTTTTCCTCATAGGGGAATTGCACCAGACCCCTAATCATCTTTGCAACCCTCTGCTGGACTCCTTCTAGGAGATCCCTGTCTTTTTTGAACAGGAGGGCCTGGAACTGGACACAGTACTCTAAATGTGGCCTCACTATGGCCTTTCCTCATAAGGGAAACGCTCCAGGTACTTAATCTTTGTTACCCTCCACTTTATGAGATTCCTGTCTTTCTTGAAACTGGGAACCCAGAACAGGACACAGTACTCCAGGATGTGGCCTCACCAGGGCAGAGTAGAGGGGGAAGATCACCTCCTTTGACCTTCTCGCCATGCTCATTTAATGCACCCCAGGATACCATTGGCCTTCTTGGCAACAAGGGCACACTGCTGGCTTATGGCCAACCTGTTGTCAATCAGAACCCCCAGGTTCTTCTTGGCAAAGCTTCTCTCCAGCACATCAGCCCCTAACCTGTACAGATGCATGCAGTTATTCCTCCCCAGGTGCAAGACTCTACACTTGCTCTTGTTGAACCTCATCAGGTTCCTCTCTGCCCAACTCTCCAGTCTGTCCAGGTCTTGTTGAATGGCAGCACAGCCTTCCAGTGTGTCAGCTTTGCTGTATCATCAGCAAACTTGCTGAGGGTAGACTCTATCCCTTCTTCCATGTCAATGAAGATACTGAACAAGACCAGAACCAACCTTTGGGAAGCAACATTAGTTAAAGGCCTCCAACCACACTCTGTGCCACTGATGTTCTCTGAGCTCTGCCAGTCAGCCACTTCTCAATTTAACTCATTGTCCACTCATCTATCCTGCACTATGTTTCCAAATAAGTATGTTGAAGGAGACAGTGCCAAATGCCTTGCTGAAGTCAAGGTACACAACATCCACTGCTCTCCTCCCATCTACCCAGCCAGTGATGACATCAGAGAAGGCTACTAGGCTGGTCAAGCATGATTTTCCCCCTTGGTGAACCCATGTTGTCTACTCCTGTTCACTACTACTACTCCTCACTGTCCATAAAACTGCATAAGCTTATCTGAAACATTAATGGAAGTTGCATCACATCAAATTTTAGCTGCATAGCTACAGATCATCCCTAACTGCTATTTCACCTTTGCAAAACCTTACTTGAGGTCTTCCTCAAATGTAGCTGCTTCAGAGGTTGTGTGACTTGGCAAAGTTCAGCCTCAGCTAATGAGGAACAGTAACAATCGAAGATATTTAGGTACTATTAAGATGTTTACAAGATGCTTGAGTAACTCACATTAAATGAATAGGCTTTTTCATAGAAAAGGAAATAATACAGGCAGAGGAGAACACCAATGGTCATCAAATTCTACCTCCTACTTGAGACTCAAGATAGCTTGAGTCCCAGTATAAAACTACCTATTTTCACCTCCTCAATGCTGAGCCCCCATGTAAGAATATAAGGATGCTAAGGTAATGCTGTCTTCTTGCTTACTAAGGATTTTGTAAGAAAAGTCATTATGAGGAGGTTAATGCTTTAAATAGGCTGAATGTCCTATAGCACAAGGCAATGGAAATCCAGATGACAGAGGAAGCAAAAAACACAGCAGCAGTTTCACCCCACCAGTTCTGCTTCGGATATCAACCTGAGAGATGAAAGTATAATTTTATTTGGAAGCGGAATTTTAATTGCTTATTTCAAATTATCCAGATATAAATCAGTATCTCAGAGTCACCAATAAATAATAAAGCTTTGTGACCTCTGCAAGAAGTGAATTCTAAGGCCACAACAATAGATAAAGTGTCTTCAAGACAACAGATTTAATGTCTTTTAAATTATGCTTTCTATGTTCCCATACAGCTTCACATACATTTCCTTGCATGAATATAATTTAATTCCTGCAAGCTTAATTTCAGTGAATATATCCTGCAAGTCAGAAGAAATAAAGCCAGCAAATTTTAGAGTCTAGAACTTCCCCACACACACTATTCTTACTACCTTAAATGTGAACTAAGCATAAAATCATCCAGTGAATCTTAAAATAACTTGGATTAGGAAATGGGCCAAGGCAGAGCTAGTACATGTGTTTAGGAAGATGAAATAAAATTGTCCTGACTATCCTCTGAAATATCCTCTAGAGCAAGTGATCATCTCAAATATGTATGCAGTATTTCCATTTCCCCACGCTGTTATAAAAAAATGACTACTTAAGCGCCCTAACAGTCTTGTGAAGAAATAGCTGTATAGATTACAGGGCTTTTTTCACACGGCAAGTAAGAGCATGAACATCTTAAAGCAAGAAGGCTGTCCTGACACCTCACAGTCTTGCCTGTGTTCTCTCTTTGCAAGACAAAAGGTGGTGTGATTTTTATGAGTTTAGATCTTCTAGTTACTAGAAAATTAAGACAGTTCGCATTTCTAAACATTTAACAGCCTAAAATCAAGTCACTTGCAATTGTTACTGCTTGTAACAAAGACATATTGCAAGTTGGCACTTGGACATTCAAACTTGAGAAAATAGTCCAAGCAGAAGAGCAGCACACCAAGCGCTGCATGATAATGAAAAATATTTCAGCCTTTGCTTTCCAGCTAAGATGCAACAGGATTTTCAGGCTAATTCCCCTCTTTTCCATTCACAGGCTGCAAGGTTCAGAGAGGGGTTTGCAGAGGTGTGCAGAACAGCAGCCAAAGAAACTCCTTGGTCTGCGCTTGATCATAGAATCACAATCAAAGAATGGTTTGGGTTAGGGAGGCATTTAAAGATCACCTAGCTCCAACCCTCCTGCTGTGGCCAGGGCCATCTTTCACTATATCAGGTTGCTCAAAGCTGAGCTGCAACTTCTTTCATGCAAATATGTTCTTGGTCTGTGCCTGTTGCAGATTACTGCTCACGCCCTGGACAGCAGAGACAAGATATACCCAGCCACCTTCTGCAGTGCAGATGGGAACAGAGGTCTTGTGGGCTCCTCATTGATTTAACAATCTAGATGGAAATTAAACTTTTAACAATGGCACAAGTCATGTCAAAGGCAGATGTTTGTTTCATAAGTTTTTAAATGTAATAAATTCTAAGGTTATTTAGTATAGTGTCTGGAATATGAAGAAATGCTACATTATTTTCAGTACAAAGCCTAAGATAAAATATTGTCATTGAAAAAAACTCAGAACCCAATCCTTCCCTCTTAGGATATGGAAGGAGAAGAAAAACATCACTCATTTTCAACATCTGATTCTTGCTTTTGTTCCTCTCAGGCCTTTCCCTCTTGGCTCTGAGCGCCTGGTGTTCAACTCTGGTATAGCTGCTGGTATGAGCAAATGGTCCTGGATCACTTTGTAAGTTTTTTAGGTCGTGACTTTCATAAGATAAGCTAGTAAACAGTAAGAACTGCTGGGATTATTGTTATTGGTGAACTTCCCTGAAAAAACAGCATGATAGAGAAGCACCGAACAATTGAAACCAATAATTCAAGTTGTCCAGCTTTGTTACCAGCCATCCCCAAGTTGTGGAAATCATTCCGTTCCATCTGTCATCATAGTGAGTAAGAACTTCCAACACAATCTTAAGTTTCTAGGAAATATCTTTATCATAACAATTTACAAGTAGAACTTTCTATCAGAGTCTCCAGACATCCCTTACAAAAAAAAAAACACATTGCCCTGAGGCTTTCATTGTCATGATACAAATTTAGGTGAAGCAACTGAGGCAGAGATGGCCAAATTATCCTGTGTCAAGGAAAGACTTCAGCGAGTATTTCTAATTGATCATAAACATTAGGATATAGATCCAGTCTCTGCTTTTTGGAGCACCATAAAAGGCAGAAGAAAATCTGCATGATTGTCTATAAGGCTATCCAGAGTAGCTTTCCAAGGGTCCCACTAACTTATTTCTCCTGTAGAAAAGGGAAGCTTAGGCTACCTAATACTTAACCACCCACCTTTTGAGAGCTATGTGTTTGAAGTTTCACAGCACAGGACTTGATCTGTGGCGATTAATAGTATAAGGCTGGTTCAAGGGACAGAAAAACGATTGCTCTCTACGCATCGATTTCAGTGTTTTGGCAACAGGTAATCTGCATGTAGAAGTAAAATCAAAATCCATATGTCTGGAAATAAGTGCATGCTTTATTATCATTCAAATTCTCCAAGAAAAAAGTTATCTTTGTTAGGAAAATGAAACAATGAGTACAAGGGAGTTTCTGGAAATGAAAGTGGAGCTGCCTGCAAAACCAAGAAGGAAAAAAGACGCCAGATATGGAATTTTCTTCTGAGACCAAGAACCCTCCCTGGAACTTGATCCAAAAACCCGTATCACCTACATGTCAGTAGGAATCTGCAGATCTGCAGGGATTTCAGTGGGAAGTTACATAAATAAAAGGATCTTCTTGCAGGAATAGGCTGGAGGCTAGAAGAGCTCCCATGATACTCATATATCTAATTAAGAACAGCAGATTGGAAGGGACTCTTGGGTCACTGAGTTCAGTCCCTTGTTTTTGCAGGCAACCATGCCATATAATCTTTTTCATATGCCGCTCAGGCTCTGCTTAAAATCAATTAAGAGATTTCTGGCGGGGGGGGG